>JACRUU010000007.1:22725533-22855533 GCA_030449085.1 Kryptopterus vitreolus
GCATGTTTACAAGAACACAAGTTAAAAGAGCAGTTTTCCCCCACTTAGCCTCTCGAATCTGCACTTAATTACTAATTAAGGACTAGTAATTAATAATTACTAGTAACTCAAGGACTAATTCTTCAATGATCTAAAATACTGTTGTATCACATGTTGTTCCTCTCGATTAGGCAGGCAGGAGATAAGACACAGATCTAATCGGTGCTTGAACACCGAGCTACAAACATTAGATTAGATACCCAGACACGCACCACGCAATCCCTGAGGTTAAATCAGCCACTTCATCCAGATTACCGAAGCAGGTGATAAGGATGTGTCTTTCTTTGGCGGTAATAAAGCTCTGGAGGCAATTACGCGCCAAGGTTAATGTTAATAGCACCGCATTCCTTTAAAGGTTTTGGCCTGCTATGTATACAATATTAACCCGACCATATGCAATCTTTTCATCAACAAACTTCAGATATTTGTAAAACTAGATACAACATTTATTTTCCTATTGTGTGTACTAGATTGCTGGCTTTCTAGCAAACCAGCTCTGGCCTCAGTAGACAATATTGGTCTCTTTAACTGCTGACTGGAGACTGACAGAATCATCACGCCATTACGGGGAAACGAAAACAGTCTGCTCATGTCAGTGCCATAAAACTAATTACTGCCATTAAGGCTGGAAGAAAAGGAGGAATGGCATGCTCTCTTTCTTTCTTGAGGTCAAAGAGGGTCCGTATCCCTGGAAGCTTTCGAATCTTAACTTTATTCCTGACTCTTTTTCATTAGAACACATTCTCAGTGAAATTCCCTGGATGGACTTTTTTTTTTTAATGGGCCTTCGAGATGAACATCTTTTTAGCCCAAAGCACAGACTAAAATATATGACACCATAATAATCTCCAACTATTCAATGCATCAATCAATGACTTTATAGGCACCAAGGGTCAGTGAAATCAAGAGATACTTACAGGCATCATTTTGACAGACGTCAGAGAAACATCAGGCCTCAGGTTTTCCTAATAACTTCTGTCTTCTGATCTCATATCAGCTCCATAAACCCTCTCAATGAAGAAATACACAAGCAGCCATAGTACAAGTCACAAGGGCTGCCCTGAGAATAAACAAACAGAATAAATACCAGTTTTAACATATTTCAAAAAATAACTTAGATGCACGGTGGAATGAAAAAGTAGCAGTGTAAGCAATCCCAGCTATCTTTATCCGACCTAACCTTATAACAGGCATTTAAATGAGTGCTCGTGTTTGCTAACGGGCTAGCAAGCACAGCTAACTATCACCTTCTCGCCCTATTTATATGCACGAAATCACTTTCAGACTGTCTTTCTAAGGCACATTTCGGAAGAAAACTATCAGTAATACTTTATCCAACATTTTATAAATTGTTTTACGTCTATTTGTGTTCATACTAACAATGCTAAACGGAGCTTGTGTTAGCTTCGGCTACGTAGCAACGGACCTCGCTGGAAACTAAAGTTAAAGTAAAAATAAGAAAGAAATGCTAAAAGTTTTTTTGTTGTTGTTTTACTTACGTGTGGACACGTGGGGAAATCGTGTGAAATAGAAAAACAGCGTGTGGTTAAAAGCAGGAGAGGAGTCTGTGGTGGTCCTGGCAGTAGAGACGGAATGCAGCAGCACGCTAGCAGTCAACTTAGCCAGGGTTTCCAGCAAACATGCACTTTCAGTATACAATAAAAACACACACACTTTTTTGGTATACTATAAAATATATTTTTGGAATAAATGAAAAGGACGTGACACACACAAAAAAAAAAAACACGGACTGTGGCCGGATGAAGTGTGTAAGAGCCGTAGAGGTGATTACACCCCACTGATTTGTTGGTGTAGTGAATGATGTCAGGGCACGTCTGTGAAGAACGCCAGGAATGTGGAGCGGCCAGGCAGCAGGTCGCATTACAACACACACACACACACACACACACACACACACACACACACACACACACACACACACACACACACACACACACACACACACACACACACACACACACACACTTTAACCGTGCATAATTCTGTTTGTAAGAACAACTACTACAAAATATAATTACTTAATTCTAATCTTTGAAAGAACACCATAATAATACAATAATAACACACCGCATGTGCTATTACACGGTAAGTTGTGCTATAAAGTGCAAAAATAAAAACTGCTCGAATCCTCTACATTATATTATGGTTTCATTTTTTGAGACGGACCCAAACTGTTTCTAAGAATGAGTCAAAAATCAAGCCTGATTGAGGGATGAGAAGAAATGCTGTATTAGACCAACCATTATATTATAGTGAAAGTGCTGTGGTTTGTCTCATTTATGATTTCATAGTATGTATAGTATTAGTATTGATTTTAGGCGGTGCGAGGAAACCAGAGGAAACCTAAAAGGAACATAAGAAAAATACAATAATTTTCTCCCCTGGATTCAGCCAGGATCATAGAGAGGATCATCAGGTTTCATCATGGCATGCTGCAATATGTTTCTGTACAGTTTCCAAAAAATACGTAAGATTGAAATAGAAAATAATCATTTTTGTTTGAGCAGCAGTTGTGTTTATGACTAAGTTGCGAAAAGAACACAGTTATTAATAAAATGTGAAATATGACTAGGCAAAAATGCTGAATTTTGCTGTACTGTATGAATACAATTCTGTTTACAATTTCAGTATGTTAAATGGGCACATGTTTAAGTTTTTAATTGACATAATTCGCCTAAATGGTTTATTTAAGCCAAAAAAATCAGTTAACATCACAAAAAATGCAGATTACCAAATCTATAATTCAAACGCATACAGATCATTCATTATATTTGACATCGAGAAGCTGAAGTTTAAATTGTTTCAGAATATATTAACATGTTTATAATATGTTTAATTAGAAATCCCTTGAGATTTTAATGTAGAAAGTCCTAATCATTTCATATAATACATCTTACTGTATAGCTCTTTTTAAGATTTCGTATATCATCTATATAAGACGTAAACGGACGCTATTCCATTCTTCAGTTTGTCCAGCTCTTAAACCTCTTCGTCTTTACACTTATGTCCAAAAGAGCTGACTGTAAAGCTTCATTGCTGATCAGACCACCAATATCGTCGTGCATGCAGATCTTTTTTGTTCGTTTGACTATTTTTTTCAGCACGTCTCCTTGTTGGAAAATTGCAATCTGCAAGCATTACCCGAACATCCTAGAGAAAATGTACTAAGATGAATTTGCGTAAAATTATTGTGACATCAGAAACATACGGATCAAAAAAAGCAAAACACTTTAATGCAGCAAAAGGTGGCTACACCAAATATTAATGTCAGCGTTATGCAAACAGGTTTTTACGAAAAAACAATAATCCCAATCCAAAAAATTAATTTTGAGAGCTGTTCTTAAATTAAACACTACACAAAATAGAATAGCAATTTACAATGTAGTAATTTACTAATGCACATTCGGCCAGTTTGAATGATTTTGCAAAACACTATATACGCCGGACAGGTTTACCGAAGTTGAGCGTCGGCTGCCATCTAGTGGCTGGATCTTTAAATCACGCCCTAACTGAGGCCCGGGAGACTGGGGGCGTGGCTTTAAAGTTGATTGACAGCAAAAACAGAGATTCTTGCACTTCTTGTATACATCACGGCCACAGAGAGATCCACTCTATTTTGCAACTATAAGAGCGGCACAGAATACTCAGAATAATGTATTCCTGTGCCTGGCTTTCAAGGTGTGACATCACAATTGACCTTGAACAAGTAAAACTGAAGACATCTTGTACATTTTAGGGTTTTCCCTGCTTTAACACATACATTTCAGTTAATCAGGGAGTAGCATTTTCTGAGTGGAAGAGATGCCCAAAGGAAATACTCAAACATTAAATGCTCAATTGTCCCATGTTGGTTTTGCATGTACATCAACAGGTAGTTTTACACCTTACTGAATTTGTCGACCTGTGTAATGTCATTCCTAACAATAGTGTGATATTCAAGCTAAAAGTAGTTGCACTCAGTGTGCTGGTAAACTTTATCTCTAAGCATAGCGAAGCCATTTCAAAAAGATATTCAAATTCCATGCTAATTAAACACAGTGTGTTTGTTAGTTGAACAATTAGTATACAAAGAATCAGAACAGAAGCATGTCAAAGAGATCGACACACACATTGTACAGGTTTTCCAGAGCATTTATTAATTTCACAAACAGATAAAAGTTGTGGAGTCAGAGAAGCTCTTCTGGGGGGCAGATTTACACAGTGGGAAGAGGAGGTGGTCACATCAGGTGGTGGTCCGGTCAATGCGAGTGGTCAGACTCTAAAAGGGTCGATGAAAAAGTTTCACAAATTTAAGTCATTAAAGAAAAACAAACATCATAACAGAACCTTACGACCAAAAAAAGTGAGGAACATTAACCTGTAGCTGATTTAAAAAGAGAGGAAAAGCATAATATTGGGTCACATGCATTTAAAAGATCAAATGTTCTGTTAAATATAAAGAAACCACCAAAAAATGCTTCTTTAGAATTCAATTAAGCATTTAATATTGGTACAGCATAATCTAAACAGAGGTTTAAAACAATGTCAAGAGCTCCATCTGCTTAATGCTTGAAAGGCAAAGTGAGAAATGACTAAACCATGCTAATCACACATCAAATGTGTGACCCAGGACCAAAAAGAAAACACTTGGCTGTAAATAAATAAATAAATAAAAACCCATGTGTGTCTACATGGTCTGTGAATTCTGGTGCAAACAGTTCATCACCTATAAAGGAATATTCAAATTTTTAGATTTGACGAAGTTAGATATTTTAAAATGAAGATAACCTGCATAAATTGGATACTTGCTATAAAATTAAAATTTCGACTCCGGGGGTGCATTGTATTTTTCACCTGCAATGTGACAGGACCTTATGTGGCAATCTAAACATCAGTTTACAAGATGGCCTGAGAGAGGCGCAATTTGTAAAAGTCCAGACAGCATATCAGGTGATGAATGGTAATTTAGGTAGTTCTAAATAATATCTAATATGGAGTTTAAAAATTACTTTACAACAGTAAAGTAACAAACACCTTCACATGACTGGTAATGTTAGGCTCAAAATGAATGTGTTGTTTTATTATGGATATTAAAAAGGGTACCAGAGGAGAAATACTTACTAGACTTCACTGCTTTCTTTCCTACAGAAAAAAAAGAAACACTTGCAAGTCAAAAATTAACAAGAAACTCATCGTATGACAAAACAACATTAGGCAAGCTATAGACATAAATTAGTCTGTAGTACATTCTCAGAGCCTACCTCCATAGGAGAGTTTGTAGTAAAGGTAAGTCATGATTCCCAGGCCAACCCAGACCTCCTGGTAAGCCTTGGTGTAGTACGGGCCAACTCGAGACCACCAGGTTCCAAACACACCTCCGGCCATCTAGTGATCAAAGAGAAACACGCACAACATGAATGAAAAGAAAATATACAGAAGCAATGAAGACAACTCCAGCAACTTCAGATGGAGGCAAGATGGTGGTAAAGGGGTATCTAGTGATCAAAGCTGGACTTTAAGAAGATATGAGGTCCCAAAACACTGTCAGAAATGTACAGTGGCTACAGCATTAGTACAATAGTCAGAATGATGAACTGTTCGACAGCTACAACTTAAACATTACTGATCGATGTTTCTCGTACTGTGCATCATAATTTGTCATTGACTGTATTATCATAGGGGCACGGTGGCGTAGTGGTTAGCACGTTCGCCTCACACCGCCAGGATCCGGGTTCAATTCCCGTCTCGGTCATGTGTGTGTGGAGTTTGCATGTTCTCCCCGTGCCTCAGGGGGTTTTTCTCCGGGTTCTCTGGTTTCCCCCCGGTCCAAAAACATGCACGGTAGGTTGATTGGCACCTTGGAAAAATTGTCCCTAGTGTATGAATGTGTGTGTGTGTGTGTGTGTGTCCTGCGATGGGTTGTCATTCCATCCAGGGTGTATCCTGCCTTAATGCCCATAGACGCCTGAGATAGGCACAGGCTCCCCGTGACCCGATGGAAGATCGGATAAAAGCGGTAGATGAAGAATGAATGAATGTATTATCATATTTTCATTATTGGAACTAGAGCTAAAGTTTATATATGTAGACGTAATGGGGGATATGCTTATTGAAAATGTACGAAATGAACAATATGACGCAGGGAATTGATTCGCTTATTTTGATGAACGAGATTGAAAGAACCGAGTCACTAAAATGATACGATCTTCTCATCATTAATGAACACGCATTGTCTCTTCATACGGATGCGAAGGCGAGTTGGGGGCGGGACTTGAAAATAACTGACACGCGGCCAACCCAATGAGAAGCACGTTTCAGACATGGTTCCAAATTTCTTAATTACGCTTAAACTTTGTTTAAATATCAACTCGTTTTATAATAAACAAAGATAATGACTCATTTAGGCACGTAAAGCTCATCCGCGCGTTTTAGTCCGGCGTTTAATACACAACGGCTGCCAGGTTCGACAATTAAGAGTGACAGCTGTACCAACCAATCACAATCGAGGACACGAGTTATTCGACCCAATCAGAGGAGAGCGCATAAACTCGGACTGAATGCGGTTAACAGCGAGCACACATATTAACAAATTAAGAAATGAGAGACTGTACAGAACGAACTGCTGCTTAATCTGACAAAAACGCGTTTGGATGTTCTTTAATTTTCACCCACTGAACGTGTTCGCAGCCCGTACATTCGCAGGCTAAGGCCTGGATTTCATAAAACACGTTAGAAAGCGATCATTTATTCCAGGGAGGAAAATTTCAATACTCTGCATTTTTTTAACATCCAATCTACTGCCTTAAAACCACATCCTGACATCGACACGTCTTTACTCACCTTTAAATAGTCTAATAAGTCACCGGCAGAAGGTCACTGTCTCAATACCAGCCCGCGACACAGGACGCACAGATGAGCGGAAATGCAGCCGAGGCTTCCGGTCTTTCAGTGCTGGGTTACGTCAAAATAAAAGTCTCCTGGAGGTGAATGAGTTACGTTTGTGTATGTGTGTGTGTGTGTGTGTATATATATATATATATATATATATATATATATATATAATATATATATATATATATATACACACACTACACACAAAACAAACACACACACACACACACACACACACACACACACACACACACAAACTGATTTTTATTTATTATTTTATATTTATATATATATATATATATATATATATATATATATATATATATATATATATATATATATATATATATATATATATACATACTGTAGTGGGGCATGGTGGCGTTTAGTGGTTAGCACGTTCGCCTCACACCGCCAGGATCCGGGTTCGATTCCCGTCTCGGTCATGTGTGTGTGGAGTTTGCATGTTCTCCCCGTGCCTCAGGGGGTTTTTCTCCGGGTTCTCCGGTTTCCTCCCCCTCCCCCCCGGTCCAAAAACATGCATGGTAGGGAAGGTTGATTGGCACCTTGGAAAATTGAAATATTGTCCTAGTGTATGACAGTGTGTAATGTGTGTGTGTGTGTGTGTGTGTGTGTGTGCCCTGCGATGGGTTGGCATTCCATCCAGGGTGTATCCTGCCTTAATGCCCATAGACGCCTGAGATAGGCACAGGCTCCCCGTGACCCGAGGGAAGATCGGATAAAGCGTTAGAAGATGAATGAATGAATGAATATACATACCGTCGGACGGCGGTTGTCATCGGAGAACGTTTGGTCTCCCGACTAACGGCGTCTATGCCCCCTTTTTCTCCCGACCTCCCACTACAGGTTAGACGGCAAGCGCGGATGGGAATACCCGCCAGACCCTCGCAGTGCCTGATAGCTGGGAGCCTCCACAGCCTTGCGGCAGGAAACAAACCTGACCCCTAAGAGCCGAGGGAGATCCGGAGAACGAAGCCGCCCACTGGTCGGGACCCAACGTTGGAGAGCGCGTCGAGGGATCTCCGCGCTCCCTCTCCCGTTCCAGCCACTCCTCACCTGACCCTGATCCCCCAAATACTGGACACTAACATATTCCTCTTTATTTTTGATTTATTTTTAATAAACACTGTTTTTGCACGCCCAGTTACGCCTCTCCGCGCCTGTGTTCAGCCCGAAGTGGCGAGCGAGTATATATATATATATATACGCACAACTTTCCCTTTCATGATCGCAGACCCCATTCTATCAAAATTAACTACCGCCCCCCACTAAACCACAAGACAAAATATACTAAAATATGAAAATACACCTACGTGATAAATCATGCATGACAAATAAATTTGCAATTTTTTTTGGTAATATTTTATTGCAAGTTCTTCAGTCAAACCTACATTTTTCTTATAACATTACATAATTACATAATTTAGGAATGACAAAACACATCGCAACATTTGGCTGTAGGCTGAAATGGCGATATTTGGTCTATGATTCATTTATAGCCACAGAGGGACAGTTATATAAAAAGGAAAACCTTGAAGGAATGCCAGACAAACAGCACCAGTTTGGCTCAGCGAGTATTTCATGGGAACAATGTCCCCTATTTCGACATTTCCTTGAGCTGTACCTTATTCATTTTCCTCCGTGTAGTATGTCATGTTCTAGCTACTACACAAAGATGGGAAAACACTACATTAGTTAATTGATGCGCACACACACACACACACACATACACACACACACACACACACACATAGTTGTGTTCTGTGCGATCAGTGCATCCAGAGATCTACTGAAGCATAAAGAGAGAGCTGTCCTCCTCTCCCCCCTCAGGCTAATCTGTGCTGCTTTGAAATCCAAATATACAACCAAAAAAAAAAAAAGCAATAAAAACAGGCTGATTTGTCTGTGCAAGTCATTTGTTTCTTACCGAGCCGCGTTCATATGGCTTATGATTTTGAAAGAAAAAAAAAGGACTCGGTGTCTTTGGATTAATTTGTATTTGGATTAAATAGTTAATGACACAGTATTGTTGGAAAGTTAATAAGTGGATGCTGAAATGAATCAGAACTGTCTGACTGGTAAACTTTATAGACTTATTTTGTGCTCACTGTACCATGTATATAATCTTTGATCTGGCTTCGTCCAAAGCACTCTCTCTAACCAGTAACGATCATTCGCTAACATAGAGGCTATTCAAACCCAGCTCTCACTAGTGCTGTCCTGTTTATATCCAAGAGAAGGTTTTTGCCTGTGGGAAGGACACTATGGAAAGGTGCCTCTGAGCTATTTCTGGCCTTCACAGTTTAGCACGGTAGGTCCCGGTTTAGTCATAAGGGAAAGAGCGACAGTAGGGAAGACAGTGCTTTTGAACAGTATAGGAATAAGCGCTATTCAAATGCCGGTCCACGTAGCTGGATATCGTTGGGATCTCCTCTCGATGCCTTTCTGGCCTTTCCAGAGAAGATGGTTTTGCCTTGATGTCTGCAGGTGGTGGCGGAACAGGAAGGAGCATTGGTGAGGCTGGAGGGCAAGCTCTACTGTAGGACACGTCTTCCTGCCTTCTCAGGAAGTCCCTGAGCACCTGCTTGAAGATGCACACAAGCTCCCAGGGAACGACGTAATTGTGAGCCAGAATTTCACGGAATCTTAGAAGAAACCACAGACACACGCACAATGTTATTAATGAGCAATCGCCAACACATGCACAAACAAATACATGTACCTGAAGAGAACAGCGGATGTGTGTGATGGTGGAATTCGGGCACACAGGCGTTCTAACAGTCTGCATTCAGACGCTGGTATCAGGGTGAGCAAGCTGTCCCTGGTGAGAGGCCGGCGATATGCAGGAGAGTCACAGGGCCAACGTCGTCGCTCATCCTCCAGAGCCGAACATTCTCTCTGCTCAAACTGCCAGAGAAGCTCCTGGAGTAACACACGGCTTGGACCCATGGAGGCCACACAGCTCGGACCCTGCTCATCACCCTGACGAGAGGAATTCATCCAAGGTCCGGAACGGCATTGTCAGACTACGGTAGACACATGGACAATTTGGTTTCAGAGACGTCTGGGATGAGTTGTCAAGTGGTAAAAAGTTTGTTGTACAAAAAAGCCTAGATAATTTATCACATATATTTTGGCCTACTCCATTTCAGAATAGATTTTTTAGGTCATTATTGATTGCTGTTAGTTTGACTTTTTGTACAGATTGTCTTTAGAAGGAATGGATCTCAAAAGGAGAATACTACTTCAGGCCATGTCCATCAACTTACATAACTCTTGTGCAGAAAGTATTCAAAGCACATTTAGGAAGTAAAATGTGTTTACCACACAAGCCACAGTAAGAAAAACACTGGATCCACCACATTGCCAATAGTCTTAATTATGGTAAAAAAAAAAAAAAAAAAAAAAAGGGAAGTGAAGTACTTTTTTGATCTTTGATCTAAACTTTGATCTAAACTGATCAAATATCAAAGAAATTCAAACAGAAGGCACCAAATACTGCCAGTCAGGTATAAAATGTAGAAAGGAAGCATTATTAGGCAGCAAAATGCACACAGATCAAAGACAGATGTAAAAAAATAACCATGCAAAGCTGAAAGGTTGTATAAAAATGATAATAATAAGAATAAGACTAACAAATGGTTAAATTAACACTAATAGCCGAATCCACTCACCTTGGATTGGAAGAACGATACCCATGATGCCGTGACTCCATAGGGTAAACCTTGAAATGCTGAAAAGATTTAACAGGTGAGAATGCCTGGTAGATTGAAAGATAAATGGATGAGAGAGGGTCTAAGAGACAGCAGTTTAAACAAGTTGAGAGAGAGAGAGAGAGAGCGGAATAGTGACTGCTTCTCCTGCCAACAGCAAACTGCCTTCTGTCTCTCTGCTCTGATAACCAGCCTCCGCTCACTGACCCTGTTCCATTCAATCCAACCCCCAACCACACACACACGCACACGCACACGCGCGCACACACACACAGGCTTTGGCTTACACATATTGCACATCCTTTCTAATCAAATTGTTAAAATCGTTAAAATGTTCACAGACGCCTGTCAAATAAGAGTGTTTGTTAAAATAACAGATTATATGTAAAGAAACACTTATGTTTTTTTGCCTGCAACATTTACGCATTTAAGTTTCTCAAATTACTTCCAGTCACGAATCCATGAACAAGTTTTACAGATCACTGCATTTTTAGAGTATAGTCCAATTATTCCCCACATACTGACCATCATATATATATATACACACATATATATACTAGAGAGAGAGAGAGAGAGAGAGAGAGAGAGAGAGAGAGAGAGAGAGAGAGAGAGAAACTACATACATTTGCCTGAATAGACCTAAATGGTTGCATTTTATTTCTGTTTATAGTTATGTATTACATTGTCTTCTCTCCTTTTTCTCTCACTCTTCAATTTCTATTTATCCATTTGAAGCAAATTGAAAAAAAAAAACCTAAAAAAATAAAAGCAAGCAAAGAAGGTTATTATTGTGTGGTTTTTCAGGATGTCAAAACACGCTATATTATGAAGTATTATGAAGATGTTTGAAGACAGCCATTCAACCAACCATGTTCAAAGTCAAATAAGGAAAAAAAGTATTTGGGGTCAGAGCTGCTCCTCCAATAGAGCAGTTGGTTGCCATATGGAAGCCTCTGGGTGGCCTTCTGGCCTGTTTGTCCTCTGAGACTCATAATCAGAAAAGTGCAGCTGGTATTGGTTCTGTTAGAGTCTGGGTCGGGGTTCAGACCTCAGTCCTGTCCATATGAACAAAGCAGTTCCATCTGTGCACATGTAGAAACATGCTATAGATCAGCATTGCATTACAGCTCAGATAAGATCAAAGAAATCTTAGAAAACAATATCTCAATTAAGCAAATCTAAATTCTTTTCAAAAGTCTGAAAACAGTCAGTATTTTACTGCATGTGTACATTAACTGTTTTATTATGCAGTACTATTAAAATTGCAAACACAAACGATGTTATGATGTGATGAGCGGAGAAAATGGGGATCATTCTTTTTAATGTGAGGGGGGGATCTACGTTTGTGAAGGGTGTTCTATGTGGGTCTATGTGAGGGAGTGATGGGGTCTACATTTCTGTCTCAGCCAAACATTGTGCAATACTAACAATTGAGTGTCACATTATTGATTAAACATCTAAAATATAGATTTTTTTGTTATTTTTATTATTGTAAATTTATTTTATAAATTATCATTTGATTATCATTGTGAAAGTATGATTGCTGTTCCCCTTGCTGCTGTGTCCAGCTGGTTGTATTCTAGGCTTAATCTATTCATTTCTAAGTATTTATCCCCCCCCCCCAGGATTCCAGGAAAATCGATCCATTATGATTTTCATCAGAGAGGATCTGTCTTTATAGGTATGTACTTTGCATGATTATTCTTTTCATCCATTACTATATTGCATTTTGTTAATATTTTATAATTGTGATAAATAGAGTGAGGCATGGATGTTAGCCAATCTTTGGGCTTGTCTGGATTGGGAGGTTTAAGTTATTTTTTTACCACAGATTGTCTTGCTCTATTCAAATACATCTTTTACATTTACAGGTTCTGACAGTGCTATCTCTAGGAGGAGCGAATTAGGAATTGAATGAGACTGACATGTCATCCATGCTCCCCAAGGGCTGCAGTGTTCTGCTGGTATTTATTAGACTCTCTCTCTCTCTCTTAGACTTCTCTCTTTATTTCACCAAAGGTGACGAGTTTTGCCTATACCTCTGTATGAGTCATCACGAGTGATAGGGGGGGATATTCTGGCATGGCTCTGTTGCTGGGCGTCATATTGTTGAAAACGGAGCCTTATACATCATCAAGCCTAAATATCATACTGACCTTCCCTTCACACTCGGCAGAGCCTGACCTGAAATGGCGAGACAGGGTGGCAGAGGATGATGCATCATTACTTGCTTCACAGCGGCGTGCATGCAGCAACACACTCAGAGTGTGCAATTAATACTACAGTGTAGTAATATACACTGTTCAGTGAAGAACTAACCCCAAAAATGGCTTGTTTTAATGTTCTGCTAAAGCTGTGCACATTTCCTGAAATGGGAATGTTTTAAATTCTGCATTTTAACCTGTTTCTGGCATATTTGTACCTGTGAGAATTTTAGGAAGAGTGCAGTGTTTCTATATGCCACAGGAAGAGGATTAATAATAATGTGCAGAGAGACTGTTTTATATCTAATTTGTTTAAAAACCTTGAGCAAAAACTTCAAAGATGATTAGTATGAATGACATTAACAAACTATCAAGCATCACATCCTGTTATTTAAATTTTAAAACATATAGTTCTAAAATGTGTTTTACATTTTTTTTACAAAAATATTTGTCCTTTCTACTAATTACATTTTCAAAACAGGCTTGATATCATTCATTCATTCGTCTTCTACCGCTTTTATCCGATCTTCCCTCGGGTCACGGGGAGCCTATCTCAGGCGTCTATGGGCATTAAGGCAGGATACACCCTGGATGGAATGCCAACCCATCACAGGGCGCACACACACACACATTCACACACTAGGGACAATTTTCCAAGGTACCAATCAACCTACTGTGCATGTTTTTGGACCGGGAGAAACCGGAGAACCCGGAGAAAAGGCCCCTGAGGTACGGGGAGAACATACAAACTCCACACACACATGGCCGAGACGGGAATTGAACCCGGACCCTGGCGGTGTAAGGTGAACGTGCTAACCACTAAACCACCGTGCCACCATCAGACTTGTTATTTTAGTTTTAATGTATTTGGTGATGTGATTAATATTTATATATGTACACACACATGTATATATATATAATTGTGAGCAATTTAATTTAATTATGATTATGTTACTGTACAGAGATGAATAAATTACATGAGAAATCAATTGCATGAATTGCGTGACTTTAAATAGGAAGCAGTAACACACCGACAACATAAAAAAAAGGGAACAGGGAGAGAAATAACAACTCATGTCTGGCAACATCTTCTAATCTGGCTGTGGGGTATGTGAAACCCAGCAGCTGTCATATGTCAGACAGACTTTACTTTGCTTTATTGTGTGTGTGTGTGTGTGTGTGTGTGTGTGTGTGTGTGTGTGTGTGTGTGTGTGTGTTGTGTGAGTGTGAGAGAGAGAGAGAGAGAGAGCGAGAGAGGCACAGTTGACCTTTCTGCAGGTACATCAGGAGTCCAGACGATTCCTCAGGTCGAGGCAAACCACAGTGTGGACGTGTGTGTGTGTGTGTGTGTGTGTGTGTGTGTGTGTGTGTGTGTGTGTGGTGTGTTCCTTTTTACTATATGAAGATGGATGTAAGGTTGGACAATGCTGTGTCCTTGGGTAAACATTTTGAGTTAACTCTTACACCTTAAATCTGTCACACGAATACTGATTGCATGGCTTCCTGGAGAAAAGCTTGGGGAGTATATAGTAGTAGGTCATGAAGTGACCGTG
The DNA here is from genome assembly GCA_030449085.1 of Kryptopterus vitreolus. Taxonomy (NCBI): domain Eukaryota; kingdom Metazoa; phylum Chordata; class Actinopteri; order Siluriformes; family Siluridae; genus Kryptopterus; species Kryptopterus vitreolus. The sequence continues at coordinate 22,739,955 of JACRUU010000007.1, forward strand.
AACAGCTACTCTTACCCAAGTAATAGGTAAAATTACATGGAACTGGTGTAAGGGGGAAATTAAGTAAATAGTAAATAGCTAGATTGAAATGAACAAGCACATTTAAAACGTGTAGTTCAGATTTCTCAACGGGAAATGTTGGACATATATAAATACCACCCATACTATAGCTTATTTGCATTCTGGATGCTGTTTTTGTCCTAGGGTACCCACACGATGGCGCTGTTGTGCCAAAAAGTAATTTGGTACAATTATTACCAGTAAGTTCGCTGCAGTGTTTACCAACTGTTAATTTAATAATAAGAACAACATCCATTTATTACATGATCTATCACAATGGTAAAAGTATGTAGCATGCTTAGGATTGTCTATTGCACATGGGTAATCCATATAAACTTTGGTTTATTTCAAAAGATTTTGATGCACTTAGTGTAAAAACTCTCTACAAAATAAAATTGTTTTAATTCATGTTGCAGTTTAAATTTGTTTAACTCCCATTTTAACACTGAAGCCTACAAGATCGACTGTTCGATTAATTGCATAAGCAACATTGGATTTATTTCAATAGAGGGCAGTAAAGAGAAAGGAAACTGTACAGTATAAAAACATCCATATGCGTCCTTATGCACTATTTACAGAAAGGAAGCCATTAGATCATTGACAAGATGGCTATTGTTGCCTTAAGCATAATTCTTTGTGTTAAAGATAAGCAAAATGACCACATTCAAGCAATATAATCTTATTGTAGGCATTCCTAACAAATTCAACCATATTTATTTGTTTGTTTGTTTATTGTATAGTTGCACTGATCTTGTCCCTCAACATTCAGCAAAGACCTCAAGATCTTCTGAGCACTCCAGAACAAAAGGACACTCAACTAAACTGCCATCATGGTGATACAAATTATTTAAACATGTTCTGGTATCAACAAAAGACACTATTGACCCTATTGAGCTTATTGGAACACTCATTTATACAAGATTCACTGCTGAGGACAAGTTTAAAGCACGATTCGACACTTCAGGGGACTCCACAAAGGATGCATTTCTCCACATATCTAATATAACGCCGGCGGACAGTGCGGTATATTTCTGTGCTGCTAGTAAGCACAGTTGCACAACCTTCCCTTTCTGTTGAACAAAAATGTAGCACCAAACACCTGCATATAACAAGCTGTTCTCTGATTTGTAGATCACTCATGTTATTGTACTGCTAAATGCTGTCTATGATAGCAGAGATTCTGTATAATACATTTGTAGGGTTGTGTTTTTTTGCCTATTGCATTGCTTATAAAAAGTGTATTGAAAATATATTCTATGACTTTTATTCATATAATGAATTGCCTATAACTCTAGTACCACAATTCTTGGGCCTGCATTCCACCAGATCTACATGAACATCTACTGTTCTAATCAATGTATTATGCTAAAAAATACATTTTGGTACAAATTGCTATTTTAAAAAATATTAAAATACTGTATTTTTGGGGGGAAAGGTTTTTGAACTCCAAAATCGAGCAAGATTTTAATATGAAAGCTTTACAGGGTCACTGTGTAGTCGTAGCATCTCTTTACAACTCTCTGCACTGAAATTCCTTCCTGTCACATGACATCTTCATGCATCACACCATGATGAAATGCACATCATAAGGCAGGTGGAGTTACTTATATTTTATCATCCAAGAGAACATGTAAATAAAAATATAATTTAAGTCTGGAAAGCCTAGAGAATGCTTGAAAGGATGATCAAAACTACTCTCTCATGTGTAGTACTTATCAGTCTTAAAGGTAAGTATTTTATAAATATTTATTAGGTTTGTTTAAACTTCTAACAAATGCACATCAATTTTTTTGATATAGCTGCTGTGATCTCGTCCCTCAACATCCAGCAAACTCCTCAACATCTACTTATTACACAGATGGATGGATGGATGGATGCTGGATGGATGGATGGATGGATGGATGGATGGATGGATGGATGGATGGATGGATGGATGGATGGATGGATGGATGGATGGATGGATGGATGGATGGAGCTGGATGGATGGATGGATGGATTAGATGTATGTATGGATGGATGGATGGATGGATGATGATGGATGGATGGATGGATGGATGGATGGATGGATGGATGGATGGATGGATGGATGGATGGATGGATGGATGGATGGATGGATGGATGGATGGATGGATGGATGGATGGATGGATGGATGGATGGATGGATGGATGGATGGATGGATGGCATGGTGGATGGATGGATCTAGGATGGATGCCTCTACATGCCTCTACATGCCTCTACATGCCTCTACATGCCTCTACATGCCTCAGCACTCCTCACACACCAGGTGAACCAACCTTCTTCTTCTGTAGTTTGGATGGCACCAGCTTCGATGCACTATCCTCGTTTCCAAACCTCGCTTTTAAAGTCCAAGCCCCACCCCTTTCGAAGAAACCACTGTCAAAATCAAGTAGGTAGATTAAAAAAAACATGTACATATTTACATCACTGCCGGTAAATCATCGTCATCTCTACCGGAACCTTTATATATTGTTAATTAATAGTAATAGAAACAATAACAACAATAGGCACCTAAACAATAAAATAATCATATTGTGAACATGTCGACTTTGTAAGTTCCCCTTTAATAATGGAATAGTCGACTTCCGGGTAATTTGCACCTGCGCGCGTAATTCTGCCGCTATATAGCCCCTACACTAAACAGTGCTTCGGTTGGACGGTCCCGTAAACGAAACGCCGCGTGCAAGGCCACCACTGCCCACGCCCAAGTATGCTAATAGCACGCGCTCAAGAACGCAGAGGATGAAAAGGGAAAGTTGCGGTGTTTGTGCCGCGCATTCTACAGGGATGGGTTACTTTATACCAATATATGTGTTTGTATATTCATTCATTCACTGCGTTACGTTAATTAATTATTAAATAACTGTAACAGTAATTCGTTAAAGATATTGAGAAAACAGCACAATTACTCATGAGAATGTTAAAGATTACAAACAGGGTTACATTTGAACCATTTCATGTAGAATCGGTGATTTAGACTACTGCAGTGGTTCTCAAACAGTACTGTACACTTGACTAACCACTTTAAAACGTACATTTCCAGGGTATTGTTGGAACCTTATTGTTTCGTGCAGCAAGCACGTAGTGTGTGGACTCTCTCTCTCTCTCTCTCTCTCTCTCTCTCTCTCTCTCTCTCTCTCTCTCTCTCTCTCCCAGATCGGAAGCAAAAGAGAAAGCTGAGATTCGGAGTTGAAACTGTCTTTTCGCCTCTTGTTACAGTGCAACTTGGTAAGTGTGTTCCACCTTAAGTGGAAAGGAAAGTCTTTGGTATGATTTGTTTGAGAATGTGTGCGTGAGAAGGGAATTGTCTTTGATAAAATGATGTAGTGCGAATAAGGTGAACGATTATGCGTCACTCTGAGAACTAACTTTACTGGACGAGTTTAAGAAGTGTATCCCTGAGCGGAAAGTGGTTTATTTAAATGAACGCTCTGTTTCTACACTCTCTCGCAGGTTGCGGTCTTTGCTAATAAATTCGCATTCACTCATAAAACGGTCTTTAAACGCAGTAGAAAGGAAAGTATAAGAGAAAGTAGACCTAAGCCAATTCAAAGTAATCGCTCATCTCAGTTTTTTTCTCTTTTCTTCCCATGACTGGACACATTGCCGACAACTATCTGTCACTAAAGCGCAAACAGGACAGACAGTGTTAGAAAAGTGCCTCTGCACGTCCTAATAATGGTGTTGCTCTTGCCGGTTCTCTGCAGCCCGATACTATTTCTATAGAGGAACCAAACGTAGATCCTTGCTATCAGCCTTTTCTCTTGGTTGGGAAGGTTATGTTGCCGAACGAGGAGAATGCGGTGCCTGTTAAAATGTTAAGAGACACCGGAGCAGCTCCGTCGTTTATTTTAACTAGTGTATTGCAGTTTTCGAGCACTTCGTTCCTCGGATCGCAAGCTGTTTGTCAGGGACTGGGGATGGGATGTGTAAAAGCACCATTACATGAATTGTAGTTATCTACGGAATTAATTTCGGATAGATTTAGGGGTGCCGTATTTTCTGCTTTGGCCCTTTGTGGGATAGATTTTATTCTCGGATTTTATGATATCGCAGGCGGATCTTGCTGATCTCTCCGACTCGTTTTTGCGTGTTCTACCGGAAGAAGTTCTGTGTCCCGGTACTTATGAACAGCAGGTAATAAAGCTTCCGTTCAGTTTATAAATGCACAGAGAGCAGATCCGAGTCTACAGAAATATTTCCGTCTTGCGGTTAACGACGGTGAGGTTGTTAATAAACAGTTGGTCTATCTTCTGGAGGACAAAACTGTTAATACGTAAGTAAATATAACATTGCTCTTTTTTGCGTGTTATGTACAGCAAGCAAGAAGAGTACGTGCAGTCAGTCTCTCTCTCTCTAATTGAAAGCAGGTGCTTGTCTTTCATTGGCGTTGTTGATCTGCCACGCCCTGGCGGAGTGACGTCACCAAATAGAGGCGGATTTCGAGGATTTAAGCTCCAACGCGGAGGAAGAGAAAGTAGGAGGATTTAAATATGGCCGCCCTGTTAGTTGTGTAGAGTTCCAGTGACCGCTAATAACTTTGGTATCTGTATTAGTCATGATTCCGACTTCCCAGTGTTAACCTGCTACTAGCAGTCGGAACGCGCTGTGTGGACAGGTAGTTTGTGCCTCTACATTCCCGCACGTAGGAAGAGTTGTGTTTATACACACTAGTGTTAAGAGGCGCCACACACTGTATTTTTCGTCGCCGTCGTTGTGTCCACCTCAGCGGTTCATCCCTCGTCTGTGTATTTTGTTCAATTGTTCTTGGTTGGTTTTCTTATATATTCTTATATATTTTGCATGTTTGGTAGGTTTCTTTCTTCCTTTTTTTTGGAACGAGGAAAATCATGTATACACCGAGTGCATGTGACACACCAACAATAAATATTCTATATCCGGTATGTGTGAAATTATTTTCTGATGAGTAATTTTAAAGAATGGTATGAAATACAGGCCTTCAAATTCATAGGGATAGTTTTTATGTGTTCTGGCTCTGTAGGGTGTAGGCTTGAAAAAATGATTATTATTGTTGTGCTTATTGTCATATGGCAAATGTTATGATTCTTAATTCTTGCAGTAAAACTCTCATCTGCTCATTCCTGACCACAAAACACACAGACACAAGAAATAAAGTGCACAACACATGCAATTCAGTACCTTTGAAATCAATAATAAATGTTTGTGTAGAATTCCACTTTCAAATGCCTCTTATTTTTTTGTTCTATGTGTTTAAAAAAAAAAATTGAATCACAATAGGTCTGTCCAAACATATGCAAATAGACAGGTATGTGCCACCCTTGCCACCTATAAGATCTTATGATTACAGGATAATACTATAGTAGTATTGCCAACTATATACTTTTAGTGGGTTTTAAAATTCTCAAACTCATGATGCTTGGCAACAAGGTTGGAACCTTGTGGCCTTTAGGACGTCATTGAGGCTCTGGGTGTGGCACACTGGATGGAACTCCCTGAAAGGTTTAGCTGTATAGCTTGTACACACTTGCACATAGAATTATAAAAAGTCTGTAGGCAGAGCTAATAATTTGTTTAATAGATGACGTGATGCTAAAAAAATAACAAAACTCTTCTCTGCATCCCCTCCCCAAATTGCTCAGTGGGTTAATTCGGGCATGACCCTATATATATATATGACCCTATATATATATATATATATATATATACATACATGTGTGTGTGTGTGTGTGTGTGTATATATATATATATATATATATATATTATATATATATATCTATATATATATATATATATATATATATATATATTACAACTTAGATGATAAAGATGCAAAAATTTCATAATTCTTATGAGTTATCAACTTAAAAACTTGACTTTAGTAAGAGTAATATGTAATGACAATAATATTTGACTGAAGAAGTAAAGCTAACTCCCCCTAACTCTCCAATGTTGTTTGTTGGTTCCATATAATTTCAAATGAAATTGTCATAACTCAAAAAGGCTAATGCAAAACTTTGCACTAAATTATTTATTTTTTTTTTTTAGTCTAAACTCTTCTTTTTAAAGTGTACTAAACAACTTAAAACAACGAGGAATGGATTTGAATCCATTCCTCATTGTTTCAAAGTGAATATAATTAAAATAAAATGACTTTTCATAATATAATGAATATAAACCATATACTACAATGATAAGTGATCGCATAACATACTACTGTAGTACTCTTCTATCACTAAACACCTTTTTGAGTCATGGTTTCACAAACAGTACCCTCTCAGGAGATTTTTTTTTTTTGCCACCACGAGGATGAAACTTATAGACAATAATATATTTTTGATTTGTATCGGTATGTATATAATATTTGAGTTTATTTTTTATATTAATATATTTTATATAATATAAAATGTACAACGTTTGTATCTCTGTATGGGACACGGTGGCTTAGTGATTAGCACGTTCTCCTCACACCTTCAGGGTTTGGGGTTCGAGTCCCGCTTCCACCATCGGTTCCTCAGGGTCTTTTCCACCGGGTTTCCTCAGGTTCAAAAACATGCCCGAAGACGCCTGAGAGGTTCCCCCGAGAGAAGTCGGGTAAAGCGGGTAGAAGTCTATATGAGGGTAAAGCGGTTAGAATATAGAAGATGAATGAATGAATGTATCTCTGTAATGCTGCTTTGGAACAATATCGATTGTTGACAATTCTATGTAAATTAAACCGAATTCGTGAGGAATCAGTAGTGTAGTTCCAACAAGTCTGTATCTAATATTAGTTCATGTTTTTGGTACGGTTCATAAATTAAATCACTTGAACCTAACAGAAGTAAAATAATTTCCACCAGCAGGGGGAGCTCTGATCACGAACCGTTCTAAAAGCAAAAACATATCTGACATCCCTCTGAGCTGCCATTGTTCTCCTACAGGGAAAGACTGCAAGACCACAACGCCCTGAAATCATAAGGGCCTGCTGTATTATATATTACACATTTTATACAGCATTCGGTTATTTGTCAGATATGTTTTTTTCCCTCTCTCATAGCTGCTACACATTCACATTGATGGTTTGATATACATGCTGCACCCGTGTCCATGCCACCTGCTCTTGGCACAGTGTGTGTATTTGTGTGTCCTTGTGCTGCGTGTGTGTGTTGATGTTTTAACATGGCACTGGGAGCTGACAGACGGACACCATCCTGATATCCTGCCTCGGTGAGAGGTGAGCTCCTATCAGCAACCCAAATCAGCTTAACCACCGAGCTTCCGCTACGTAAACCTCACATCCCAGAACACAAATACAGTACTCTGGAGAACTCCATGTCACATGTATAGAAATAATGCTCTAAAGTAAATAACAGTAATTACACGAAACAAAGCCACTATATAAATTTACACCAAAATGCACCAATCAGAGGAGAAGTGAATAACACTGATTATCTCTTCATCATGGCACTTGTTATTAGGTGGGATCTATTAGGCAGCAAGTGAAAAAATTTTACCCTCAAAGTCGATGTGCTCAAAGCAGGAAAATTGGGCAAGCGTAAGGATTTACACGAGTTTGACAAGCGCTAGGTTGTGATGGTAGACGACCGGGTCAGATCGTCTCCAAATCTGCAGCTCTTGTCGAGTGTCTGTCAAAATCACTCATGTTAGACTTTTTGCAATGATCTGTATCCGTTTGACTGACAGATCATTGAAATGGAATGGAAATAATGTGTGTGTGTGTGTTGAAAAAAAAGGGTTTTGCACGGCATACATTTAAGAACATTTATTTTTCGCATTCAGCAGTGAGTACATTTTAAGTGCAAATAGTTAAGAGTCCATGGCTAAAGAAGAACTACACTCAACATAGTACAAAGATGGACACAGTCACCAAAGCTGGCATTCTCTTGCTTTAAGCTTCCTCCTCCTCCGTCTCTTTTTGTTCCGTTTGCGCTTCACTTAAAACAACAGTATCTAAAAACATGAATCTCTGTAGTTCCTGTAACGAAATATATATATATATATATATATATATATATATATATATAAAAAATAAAAAACACTACAAGTTAGGTTACCATATCTAATCAGAACACTGCTAAATACTGGCTGTTTTTGCCACACAAAGAAGGTAAACCTTGGCATGTCCACGCGTCTAGCTGATAGAATATTTAAGTGTATATGTTTCCAGGTATAGTGAGAAAAGAGAAGCCCCACCCAGTGCCACGGACAAAAAAAGCTGCTATTGGACATTTTTTTTTTCCCCCCAAAGAAGAAATAGAAGAAGAGACTATCACAGGAGAGCACTAAAGCCGAAGACATCGTTCACACATTACAGAGAAACGTCTTCAGCGAAGCTGAGAAAGCCTAGAGCACAGGAAAACCAGAAGAAAAGAAGAAACGCATCAGCACTTAAGACTCTTGACTTCATGCACTTAATAAGCAACACAAAAACACAGATTTTTTTATTTTTTTTTGGTTTTGTCTTTCTTATGTCATTGTTTATTTTTTTATTTATTTACTAGAGCTTAGTGCTTGAGAGACAGCATGTTTTTGTCTTTTTTTTTCTCTATGGTTATTGGGCAAGGGTGGGACTTCTCTGAACGGCTCGGCTGTTGCTCTAAACACCACAGTGTGCACAAAATAGAACTACGCTCCAGTACATGTGCATGTGTGTCTGTACATTTATTTACGCTTGTGTGTGTTTATGTGTTTATTAATGCGCGCACTTGTGTGTGAGTGTGTTTGTGTGTGTGTGTGTGTGGAATCCCATGATCTAATGAGACACTCTCCCTATAATAAGGGAAAGCCTTATCAAGACCTCCTTGTATCCTCCAGCGCATGTGGGATGTTTACTCCGCCTTTCGCTTTGCCCCTGGAATCTTCTCCTGGATCCTGTAGATGCAAACACACGTCAGATTACTAAAACTTGTATTATTTGTTCTTCTTTTTCAGTCTTACACTCGCCATTCTATTTACATTTACTATAGTCCTGTTTGGACTTTATCTTAATAATCATAGAGATGGAGAAGTGTTATGAACATTTGATGATGATGATGATGAGGATGGAAATTATGATCTTGTCTCTTAGCCTCAATGTGGGATATAAATGTACAGTGTAGTGCTGTGGTGTGAAAGGATGACTTACTTCCCCACCACCGAGTTTACTTGAGTCCTTACAAGTCCCAAATACTGGTCAATCTGTGCCTGGGGGGAAAAAAGAGGAACATGAGAATGAACGTTGGAATTTATAATTACAAGCAAAATGAGAACAATGCACGTGTAAATAGATACCTGGTACTTCTCGTACACCACAGGCATGGAAAACATGGACACCACAGCTATAGGGGTGAAAAAGTTCTTTTAGATCCTCTGAAACCATGTGAAAAAAAAATTAGAGGGATAAAAAAATAAAGGGACAATAAAGTTCTCACCCATGATGAGGAGAGTGAGGCCATTGAAGAGAGCACCCACATAGGTCAACAGCCACATGACCACTGCAAACTAAGCAAACATCATATTGGTACGATAATATTAGCAATAATACATGCTTCATATAAGTAAGTGACCATATATGAGATTTGAATCCTGCTCCATATGTAGATAATGACAGTGGGGAAAAGTGGTTTGCATACTTTTCAAGTTAATACCTGTTAATTGTATGAATGGATGGTTGAATAGACAGACAGACAGACAGACAGACAGACAGACAGACAGACAGATAGATAGATAGATAGATAGATAGGTAGATGCAATAAACATTAAAAATGAATGTTTACTCCTGCTTGGAGAACAAAGTTCTTTATACTGACATGCTCTAAATACTCTATTAATGCTCTAGAAATGTGATTATAGTGATAATAATGATGTTGATTATTATTAATATTAATATTATTATTATTATTATAATACCTTTAGTGAATCCACCAAGTCTTGAACTAGGAAAAGCCTGCGCAGCTCCTTCAGAGTGTTGTTAATGTAGTGCTGGGTTTTCTCGGCATACCTCTGCATCTGATCATGTGACAGGGACATCTCCAGCTCCAGATAAGACCTGCGCACCAAACGCATAAGCACTAAGTCTCTGCAGGAAGCACGTGGGTGCAAAATAAAGCATGAAAAAAACATAATGGCTTCTTGTTTTGTAATGATATAAAAATAAACATTCATCTTGTCATCTGACAAATACAAAATCAAAGCAAGAGAGTAAAAATGGCCGTGCTCTCTGATTGGGAGTGGTGACGTCGATCCACCATCAATCAGAGACCCAACTGAGGCATTGTGTATGTGGAGGACGGCATCCAAGTGTGTTATTTTGCTCTATTTCCCAGCATTAACAGCAGTTAATAGATTTTATTGACTCTCTTTGCTGGCAAAATTGTGAATTGCTTACAAAGAGAGACAAAAACCTTTTTTATTGCAAATGTTTCTCATATATTTGTATTAATTTGATTAATCACAGCAGAATTGTGCTCAACCAATGAGCTAATGCAGTGTGGATTCCACCAGGTCTGGAAATTTGGACTCAATTTTGGCTTTTGGACTCAATTCAACATTTAAATAAACTTCATTATAGTAATATTCTCTAAGAGGAAATCTGGACTAACAATTATGACGATACATAACCGTATAGGAATTTTAGGCAATTTCCAGCCCCTAGTGATGAAGTGACTTGATGAAAGTATAGTATAGCATATTTTGAATAGTTCTTCATTCAAAAGGATTTCCTCAAAAGCTTTTTCCCAACAATGCAGGTCTTACTTAAAAGGGTGTCCCTCATCGGTCTTCTGAACTGCCTGGAGAACGGACTTGTAGACTCTGAAACTGATGGTGGCAGAGAGAGCGGCTAGGGCCAGGTAAGCCACCACACTGACCACGCTGAACTGAGTCAGAGAGAAGAGGAGCAGCAGCACACTGCTAAACACCAGGCCTGTCTGCTTCACATCACGCCAGTACAACAGCTCCATCGCTATACAGGGAGACAATGACAGAGAGAGTAAACAAGTTATTATCTACAGTGTGTGAGCCAGAACCTTCCCGAGCTCAACGTAGCATCACAGTAAATATAGGACAAATCAGTTAATGGCTCTTGTTGTTCTCACGCGCCTCCATCCAACCGTATCTCAGTTTACAAACCAGCCCCCCACCCCACCCAACCCTGCTCCATCTCACTCGTCTCTCTCATCCTTCAGTTAGTAGTCAAAAGGGCAGCCTGGTGGTCATGGTAACAGACTGCAAGCAGATGCTCAGCTATCATGATGAAACATGGGATGCAGTTATACGGTTATACGGATGATGACTGTTTGCAAGACAAGCGCTTTAAACAAATCACTGGTGATGAGTAATTCTATATTAAAATAAACAAACAACAACAAAATGTGACTCCAACCTGACTCGCCAACGAAAATGAACGGGTCCCCCATATGTGCCCACATACATTTGCATATCAATACATTGCAACCCCACCCCCCTTTTTCATCTCGCAACCTCATACAATTTCATTATACAGCCAGAGACCATAATTGTAGCCAGTCAGGGGTCAAAATAACACCCTTCCGAAAAATCTATACAATGCACCATGTCATTCTAGCAACCAAAATAGCCAATATGAATCTACATTTACATATACAGAAATCAGCAGACACAAACTTAAGATCCATTATATATATATATATATATATATATATATATATATATATATATATATATATATATATATATATATATATATATAAAACACGAGATGCAATTATCTATCTCTCTTGATCTCTCTAATATGATTTTCAATTTAAAATATGCTTTTCAGACATAAATGTGTGTCACATCTCCATCTCTGCTAGCAAGCTTTGAAAACTGGAGCATTATTTTGAGCCATGCTATGCTAGCAGCTGATGCTCCAGAAAGCTCCACACAGGATTTGCACGTGCTCGCTGGGGTCCTTTGTGTGTGTGTGTGTGTGTGTGTGCATGTGTGTAGCAGCAGGGTGTGGTTAAGGCTTCACTCAAAATACCCACCTAGGGCATACATACATACAAAGGCTTTTTTGTTTTTAACACATAGTCTATTAATAATGAAATAATCACAATTTGGAATCTATCAGTCTCATGTAATCATGTACACATAGTGAACCTCCTGCAAACAGTAAAGCGTGTGCTATTTTCTCCTCATGGCACAAACAACAACAAAAAACGACCCCCGTAAAACAGGGGTATGCCTGAACACAAGCTTTCTCGCTCCCCGAGACCCGTCATTTCCCAGAATCTGCACAGTTTCCAATTAAAGCCTGCATGGCAAAAAGTGTCTCCTCTGAATGGTGCTCGGTCGCCATGGAAACAGAGATGGGTGCAGTGGAGTGAGCACTGATGCAGTTTCCATAGTAACCGTCTTCCATCATTCCCTGGCAATCCCAGCCTTGTTGGGTCTCTGTAAAGCAGATATGACGGGCCTGGCAGACAGAGTAACGAGGCGCTGATGAGGTGAGAGGGGAGGGAAGGATTAGACGGAAAAAGGAAATCACAGGCAAGAACTGGGACGATAGACGAGAGAGAGAGAGAGAGGGAGAGAAAGAGAGAGAGAGTAAACGGGACAGTAACGTCACAGAATAAACTTGCTAGTGCTAACACAGGTTCAGCCGCCAGTTTGCCTCTCATAATTATAGCTATGTTACACCACTATAACATATGTGAAAACTCTAACTGTAAGATATGATTAATAGCCAAAACAAATATGATAGCCAATGGAATGTACCTTAGAACTGATTTTAGTATGGTGCTAAGAGAGAGAAGAGAACAAAACATCATTTAACTATAAATAATAATGACAATAATAATAATAATACTAATAAATCTTTACCAAACAATTCAGTGAACAAACACAGCAATCTTCTCTCTGTATGTTTATTGCCTAGTACATCCATTATTAAATGACCACATCGCAGTTTTCACAAAGCTTTCATATGTCAGATATAAAACTTGATAGCTACTTAATCAAATACATATGTGGAAAATCATTTACTGTTATAAGTTGAAGGGAAATATGTACCTATTCTAATTAAAAACTGCAGTTTGACATTTTTGCAGTTTTGAAGCAGTAACTGTTTGCACATCTTTCCTCTCTACACTGTTAACAGTCTATAGTACTGATCAATACCCTACATCAACCCTACAGCTACTGTTCCAATCATGGTTAACAGAGTAGCATGTTAATATTGAAGGCCTGCCATAGAACAGCTATTAGATTTCCAATCTTTACTATTAGTTTTTCTAGAGTTCATATAAAGTAAATCATAAGAAAAGGTATGAGTGCTCATCACAATACAATCCCTATCTTGAACCTCAACCGATTTTTTCACTTGAATATAGATGTCCTAATTTATTAAAATTGCAAATTAAGAGTGCTTGTTTACTTCAAGAAAGATATATGAACTATTAGATGCTATGGATACACTTAGTGAGTTAGTAACTGGAGGTGGGAGTTCATTAGTTAAGAGTGGGTTTAAACCCCAGTACCACTAAGCTGCCCTTGAGCAAGATTACCTCAGCTTCTTTACAACTTATTTACAAATAATAATTTCACTGTGATGTAATGTATATGTGACAAAAAATGTACACTATCTGTCTCTCTCAAAATGAGTTCAAATTCAACATATCAGAAGGTAACCCTGAGGTTTTTGCATGTGCTAAATGTTCTAGATCTTGCCAGGGTACGTTCAGATCTCAACAAATCTCAAGGACGTGACAACTGATTACAGATATGAAACAAATTACAAGCAATGGGACAATATGCATAATATATGCAGAGTATGAACATGCTTATGAGGTCTATTGGCTGTAATTGTGCATTTGTGATCTGTTTGTAACTTGTAATTCTAAACTTGTACACCATATTTAGCATAATAATATTTATATATTATTAAGATAGTTTCTCAATAATTTCAGAAACTGGGTCACACTATAATAGTACTCTCTGTTTAGGTTGCCGAAACAGGAATACTTGCACTTTGCACTTTGGCTACATTATTTTGTACACATGATTATATTGGTAGACATGATTTCTAAACCTACTGACTTTCATTGCAGAAACTACCTTCTGTTTCGTACTTAAAAAACACCTAGCATGTTTTTTCTATTTATAGAAACCGACAAGGCGGATATATCTGCCAAAAAAGGGAAATCCAAAACCTTTCAGCACAGTACCATATACCTCACTAGAAGACTAAAGTAATGAAACACAATAAATGAGACGACCAAAAATAAAAAAGCTTGGCTGACCATGCAGAGTGCCATGCCTCATATCAATCCTATGGATTAACAAAGTCAAGTAAAGTTTCACAGCGTAATTCAAATTCAAATACAGATGGGTGTGTGTAAACAGACCACACCACCAAAATTCTCTTTTTCATTCGCCTTTAGTAGAAACAAGAAACGAATGTCTGTAATAAATGTACAATATTTTAGTTCCCAAAAGCCACTGTGATTCTAACTGGCATATATGCCCATTGAAGATGATGTACAAAGTGAGGTAGCTTTTGAAAGTCAGCAACTTTTTGCTTAGAATCTATTTATCATGTTTTATTATCTTTTAGTGTCTTATAATTACAGAAATAACATACATTGTTGTTATAATAACGGAAAGGTCCTTTATTCGATCACCCTTTTGAAGCAAGGTTGATAATTTCACCTGTAATTAAAGGCCCAGTTTAATCACTATTTCCACCACACATGGGGTTTGAGCTTAGTGCCCTCAGTGGGACTGCAGACAGAGGGCCAGGCAATTTTAAGACTACTACTACTAAGGCATGCTTAAATACAAGATTGTATTTAATACAAAGAAAAATAACAGTCAGTTGAATCTGCATCCAGAGCCTAAGGCTGCTCACTGCAGCCCTATGAATCACGGCATTTACTGAAAGCATTATGTAATGGGAATATTGTTGCACTGTATGGACACTAGACAACACTCTTGTCTGAATTTGTCAGTAGAGCTTGTGATCTTATTTTTTGGGAAGAAGAATCAAATCTTTACTTATGTTCACACTTATAATCCTCTCACAAAAGATAATAATGATTTGAGGCCTAAACACCTGCAGTGCTAAAACGGGACCCCTCTCAAAATAGTATATTCACTAACCCCCATATAATTATAGTTTGTTATAGGTTAAAATTGGTATTGCAGTTTGGTGTGCATGCAGATGAGGAGAATAGAGATGGTGCAAGTGTTTCAGAATAAAACTACCAATCACAGGGACCCTCTGTTTAAATTCTAGGTTACCTATTCCCGATGGAGATCTACATTTAACTAAATTGGGTGGATTTATCAAAAGCAGAGTCTGCTGCAACCCACTGATGTACAGGGCTGTCACTCTGCTGCCCTAATCTTATCTTCTCTTTTTTGTCTCTAATCTTGCCATGACGTTGTCGTCTTGTGTTTGGGCCTGACCGAAAACAAAAAAAAGTAATGATTTGTACAAAAAAAAAAAAACGCTCTCCAATTCTTATTAGTATAAAGTCTAAATCAGTTTCAGCTATATTCTTAAAGTCTAGATGAGTCAGTTTGAACCATGAGTCATGAACAGGTAGCTCATCTTGTGCCAGCTTGGCCAAGATGGCTTCTCACACCCCAGGTTTTTCTGGAAAGGCATAAAATGCTGATCTAAGAGCCAACACTGCCTCACTGCTGAGGTTTGTATCTTTCTGTAGCACAAAATCGATCAAGAAAGGACAATGACATCATGCGGATATACAGAGGAATTCTATTTAAAAAAATAGTTATTCTTTTTAAATAGTGTGTTGTTTAAAGAGTGTGTTGTTAAAATTTGTTTGACATGTGTTTATTCAGAATCTAATTTTAAAGGCCACAAAGGGGATAAATATTGTACAACCATGAAGGTAGATGCTAGATGAATGTCAGAGGTAAGACATGTGTTGGGTTAGCTAGTTTTGCAGTGCTGTGCTTAATGTTCTACAAATACTAAATAAATACTTTCAGAACATATATATTTCAGAACATATATATATATATATATATATATGTGTGTGTGTGCGTGTGTGTGTTGTACAATATTTCTCCCCTTTGTGGCCTTTAAAATTAGATTCAGAAAAAAACATGTGTATGTGTATGTGGGTGTGTGTGTATATATATATATATATATATATCAAGAATTAATGTACAATATAAATAACGCATATATTTAAGACAATGATCTGAATGTCCAAAAGTACATATATTCATTCAGATTTTAGAATTAAATGATCTAGATAATCCTTATGCTACTGCACAGGCCGACATTTAACACACACTATACTCGCCTGTGCATTATCAATAAAGAATTAAAAGCCTTCCTCCATGGAATATTCCAGGACACATCCAACCTCACTAACATGCCGGTCTCAGAAACGGAGCAGGTTTACATACACACATGATTATAAATATGTCTGGCACAGACCACCAGCTGTCTACTGCACAATAGGATGGTAAATTTGCTGATGGCAACCTGGAGCTGTGTGCAAATCGAGCTGGCCTGCTATACGTAGCCACACCCCAACCTCTCAGTTGGCGTTGGGGTGAAATGTTACAGACCGCCAGACACAAAGCAAGAGACGTACAAATGCATGTACACATTCTTACATCTGTGAAAATTCTGATACCTTTGTCTTGGGTATCCTAAAAGGAAACAGAAAAAATGAAAGGATGAGATGAAATGGATGTGTATGTGGAAGGGGGGGGGGGGGTCTTTGAGGAAGGGCGTGTCCGACTGTCTCAGAACCCCCTCCTCCCCTTCGTTTGATGCACATCATGGCGGCTGCCTTGACGCAGACAAGACCGTTAAACGGCGAGAAGAAGCAGACCGTCCATTATGTTCTAGTGTCCATAACCTCGAGCATCTTTCCATGCTGCATCCACACTCTTTGTCTAATCAGCTAATAATAAGAGGTGCGCACAACACATCCTCATCTACATCCTCATCCTCTTCGCCTCTCTCTGGAAACACCCAAGCCATCTCACATACATGCACATGCTCACGAATAAATACCCTGGCATTTCCAGTTGCTCCAGAACCCTTCCATCTTGGTGGAGTCTGCGGGTGCTGTGGTGCTGCTCTGCATGCTATGAAGAAGGAGTGATGATCGGCTACTGCTAACACGCTAACAATCTGCTGTGCCTCTGCTCCTGCTCTGATGCACCACTCTCTCTCTCTCTCTCTCTCTCTCTCTCTTTCTCTATCACTCTTGCTCTCTTTCCCCACCCCACACCAGTGCATGAATGAGCCACAAGGGGAGGGGATAGAAAGCAAAGGGAGGAGGAGAGAAGGTATGTAATGGAGGATTGTGTAAATGCTGCCGACTAGTGGAGACGAAAAGGAGGATGCTCAGATATAAACTGACAGCAGAGCTACTAAGAATATTCTGTAAAACCAAACCCCGTCTAACATACGGTAATAAGTAATGCTTAATCAGGATCAACCGATTTAGTAGGCCAGAGCCTTGTTTAATTACAACGGGATGTTTTCAACGAAAATGCAAAACAATCAGACGTATACATTTTTCTGATCTAATCTATTTAATTTCTCTAATTACTAAAAAGCATTGAAAGAATTAGCAGGTGTATGTTTCCTCCGATAGCTTCTTAGGATCAGTATATGCATGTGCGAATGTAGAATGTGACATCAGACGGGATATGCTGAATGACTCAGCACTCTCTGTTAGCCTCCAGCTGTTTCTGTAGGACATATGAGGACAAACATATAGTGGGAGTCATACTGAGATATGTTTTGCCTGGTATTATCTTAAAACAAACCTAATTGTGTCCCAATTAAAGTCGCGCTTAGTTCCTGTTCGATCATAATTATTCTGTGACTCAACAAAATCTGCAACCCTGAAGAGATTCGAATGACGGCTGGTTGGTTCATCAGTAGGTTTCTGATTATGATGTCATGAACACGATGATCTCAGTCTATAGTTAAAGGCATTGATCAAGCAATTAAGCAAGATATATATAGATGACATTTTGAATTGTCTTAGGTAGATGACTGATAGTATAATATCAATCAATATAATTAATAATAATGTAGACTTGTTGAGATTAGAAGAATATTGAAAGATTATTAATTGTGTGAATATACTGTATTCATTTTACAAAAAAAAAGAATAAAATTCCAAGTTTTGTTAAGAATATTATCAGAACACAAAAGCCTTCTCTACTGACTTCGTTCTGCCAGAGCATAAGAAATAACAGATGACTAACATATTACAATAAAGAGATTAAGTTTTGAACGAGAAAGCGAATGATCTACATCAATGACACACATCCAAAAAGTGTGTAACCAGGCACAAAACAAAATAATAATAACCACACTGATCTTGAACGCTGTTCACAATTCAATCCTTTTTGTTTTGCTCATGACAAGATTGTATTCTTCTTACACTAATATTATTGAGTTGAGAAATGTAAAACAATTAGTTCTATTGCTTTAACTCTTTATGCTCTGTACATGGGAGTTTTTTTTCTCTAAATAATATTTTATTCATTCAATAAAATATGTGCTTAGCGAGAACTCGAGTATTGCGCACTCTGCTGGCTGAAACTGGAAAAGGTAAAATATGCTCTCAGCTGTCAAGTGTATTTACATAGTCCTTCAAATGAGTCCATGACTATGTTAGTAGGTTGGTGATGTTCTAGAGGTTTCTCATGAGCAGGCCAGAGTGTACAGTCCTGCTCTAGCCTCAAGCACCACACCCTGTATCTAGGACAGTGTACATCGATGCAAAGGAAAATCACCTTAGTTTAACCTCTGCTTTCCTGTGACTACATACTATGTCCAGTGAATGAAAAGGACTGCTGTAGAACAAATGGATATAAAAATCATGTTATAAGAGTGAAAAGAGTTATATCACAATGGGACAGCAAACACAATGAACATGACAGATACTGGACCCTATATCCCTGGAGGTTGTACTGTGGATATTTGAGCCTTATTGCGTTTAAAAGATAATTGTAATAAAATTAGTCTCAGTGTTCTCTTCCATGACTGTGCATTTTTAAAGAAGAAAGCTAACGGTAGGCAACTGAAATAGAAATTTCATTATAAAATCAATATGGTAAATTGTCAATGAAAAACAAACCAAAAAAAATGTAGGCTCAGCTGGAAAACATGTCAATTCATCCATGTTTGTGCTTAATTGGTTTTTGCAGATTATGACTTTGGTTGATTTAAAATGATATAAATTCTAATTATTACCTCTGTGGAAAGAAACTGTGTCTTTTTCTAGTTCACTGCTTATAGCTTTTTTTTCTTTTTTTTTTTTTTTACAGAATTCAACACTTTGAATGATATCCCCCTTCCCAGAACCCCGAGTAAAGACTTGTCTCTGTAGTCAGCCCAGGCCAGATGCATTAAACATCAAAAGATATAAACATCATTCAATTAAACACCACCGATGTGCGATTCACTAGCCGCTGACATCCGGGGTAAAGAGATCATGTGCTATCGGATTTTTATTTACGACTACTTGGTGGATAAGCTAACAGGCTTCAAAAACATAAAATCGATTAAAAGACATAATGGTGCAGTGCAAAATAGTTATATAAGACTACAAACAGTTACCCTGCAGAGCACAAATCAAGACACTATAGAAATTCAAAAGCACAATGGCAATAGTCGTTCTCGTCCCCGTCCCCCCCCCCCTCCAACAAAAAAATATATATGTATATCCTTTATACAAGACGTTATATAAAAAGGATAAGGATTATGGGCAGAAATAAAAATACAAAAGATAATCCACAAAAAGAATAGCATATACTATTAAACAGATGACACAGCTTGTCTCGAATCCTGCTGCTATTGGGACACTAATATTTTGCAAAGCTTGGGACCAAAAGTGTGAAGAAAAAGAATCAGGTATCTGCCAACACCCATTAGTGTAAAATCGAAAAACGAAGAAAGTAGGATTAGTACTTCTCTATTAAAACTACCTATAATTAGTATTAGGTTAACATATCTGTTATGACAATGATTTATCTATCATTTGAAAAACAAATTTCAGTTCATGTCTCATAAATTAGTTTCTTTCCAAAAATAAGACACAACACATCTCACCATCCCTGGTCTCTAACAATCAATGGGTTAATAAACCTGATAGCTTGAATTCTTATGGCATCAGTAGTAAATGTCATTCAGCACACTCTCAGCTGTCTCCCAGCCCCAGGCACTGACTGAGACATTACACCACTCTCAGCCAGAAACAGCAAATTATCCTAGTCTAAAATTAAACTACTATAATCAATTGTCCGTCTCCTTTTTTTTTCTTTTTGCCCCACTGTGTGGTTTCCTATTTTGTATCTGTAATGAGGCTACGTAAACATGGGAGGGCAGCACTACTCATCCATGACGCTGTAGAAACGAAGGAATGTCACATTGAACCGTAATCATACATAAATGCTCTATGTACCACAGACACACATATGTATTGGGTATATTAGCAAATATTTGCATAACAAGCTGTGAATATTATGATATAATAATCTTTATGAATACGACCTGGTGCTTGTGGGGAGGAAGGGGGGGGGGGGAGGCCTACTAACACCAAAGGTTCTCAGACTCTGTGTCAGCTCAGAGGGGATTTCATTAGAGCCGAAACTCAAATTCCAGCACTTGTAAATGTAAGGCGGAGACATGACGGATGTTTTTTGGATGCTTCTCCGAGCACTGCAGTGTCTCTAGATCCTGCTCAGCAAGACACCCCCTACATACACACACACACACACACACACACACACACTACTGCACGAGGACAAACAGAGGTGACTGGTTTGTTTTCGAGAACAGAAAGATGCATCACTTCAATAGTGTTTTTTTTAACATCTATTTATGTTATTATAGAGCTTTAATTCCCACCTTCTTACGTAATGTTATGTATCTACACAGTACAGCCAGTTATAGCTAAATGTTTTACTTATGTAAGCTTTGTTTTACCGTATATATACAAGCAAGGTGTGGAGCTGCTCTTACATACGGAGTATAGGCCGAATGCTTCTAGAAATGTGGCCCTTAATATGTGTTTAAATATGTGTTTGTAAAAAATATAAAGTGCTACAGAGGTCCTGTGTTACGTAAAGCCCGGTGTCCTCTCACTAGTTTTGTCTTTCCTTGAACATCCTACGCTTCACTGTCCTATAAACGGATGATCCAATATCCACGATTTGCCCTTCTACTGCTACTATGGGATCGAGTCGGGGGATGATCCAGAAAGTGACTGCACAATATTTTCTCTCACACAAAGCAGCATGACTCTGCAGTAAGAGATATTATGATCAAGACTTAAAGCCTGTATATGCAATCTATAGCCTTAGATATCCTATGCAACAGTTTTCCACTAATCATTAACATAGACTGCGACAGACTCACATCCCACTGGCATGGGCGAATTCTCCAAAACCGCCCGGGTGTTATGAGACTGACAAGTTCATATTTACAAATGCTGAAAATCATTACACAATACTGGTTTGATTGGAACAAATGACTTTAGTCTTATCTCAATTTCAACTTCAATTTCAAGTCTATATTAAGTGTATACTAAAACACATTATGACATACATATATTACATATGTTTGTGATATATATTATATATAGATATATATATATATATATATATATATATATATATATATATATATATATATATATGATATGTGTGTGTGTGTGTGTGTGTGTGTTTGTCACTTGATTTCACATTTAGTGCATATTTTTATCAGTACTAAATGTTCCTTATAATAATATGATTTTTAGTACTTTCATCAACATGGGCATGGACAATACATGGATGCTTTATGCAAATGTATATTTATTATTAGTCAAACCATATTCAACATTAGAGCATGAAGACAATAAATATATGTATAAATATTTTAAAACTTAATTATGGTGTTTTACATATCATAAACTCATCAGGACGCCAAACCGACCTTTCCTTAATGTTTTCCACACGGATGGTTTTAATTACCAGATGTGTGCATCATGGCGGATTTGTGGTTCTTGATTTTGGACTTTCTTAGCGCTTTATCGCTTTAGTGAAACTGATAAACTGAGTTGTTGTCAGATATAAAAAATGGTTTTTTTTGAGGGTTTTTTTTTTTTTATTTTTATTTGAGTAAAGAAAGGACATTTTGAATAAATATGTTCTGCATTAAAGGATTTAATTTCACTGCAAAAAAAAATATATATTTATATTTAAAAAAAAAAAATAAAATATATATATATATATATATATATATATATATATATATATATATGTAGTATATTATTAAAAAAATATAATATATATAAATGTGTATGTATATATATATATATATATATATATATATATATATATATATATATATATATATATATATAAATCTTGTACTCATTCTTTTTAATCTTCTGATATGTTTTGTTCTGGATAGTCAGGGTGGTTTCCTTATGGACTCCTGGAATTTTCCTGCTTACTCATTTCCTTGCTGAGTATTAATAGCAAGGTGGATATCTTTGGACCATGACCTCAGATCTTCAGTCTCTAGTGCAGATTCTAGCAATAACATCAGAGAGAAAGAGTGTGTGTAATGTGGTGCACCATAATTGAATGTGTTTCAAATCTCTGACATATTATATTTGCCACAATGAACTGTGTTTTTGAATAACATATTGTACAATTTGGCGTGATGAAGCATGGATGCGCTTTTCTAACCTATTAGAAAGCCCATAAATATCCTGCACGTGTGAGCTGTTGAAACTTTGCCAGCTTTCCTAACCCTTCTGTATAGGGCTAGGTGGCAGGTTTGTTCCCCTAAAAACCCCAATGGATCTGGAAGATTGACCTGATCAATGTCCATCTTGTCTGGACCTGAAATTATGCGACAAGCACTTACAGAGCCTTGCCCTAACAACAGCATAATGCCATTAGTGATGCACAAAGCGCACCTCATAGGAAATGAAGACACTGCAGTCCTTTGTTGGTCAGCAGTCATAACAAAGAATAAAACAAACAGCTGGAATGGCTACAGAGCACACCACGAAGAAAGAAAATACGAGTTCCATCACTTTTCCAGCAGCAGGAGCAAACACTGACAGAAAACTTGTTTCTAGTGAAAGTCTTTGGATTCAGATTAACCACTTGGGACACATTCAACAGCTGTGAGGGGAACAGAATACGGTGCAAAAAGGGTATACTACAGCCGTCTCTGTATACAGAGTCATCCTGATCTGATATCATTAGCGGCAACTTTATCCAACTTCAGCCAGAAATACTGGTGGCTGAAGATTGGTGTATAAACCATTAGAACAGCACAGTTCTAGCACTGAATTAGCTACAGGCTAGTATTAAGGCTTCCTTGGTCAAATATATAGTGTGTGTGGCTGAGCCATTCCTATGATGGGTGTTTATGCATCCAAGAGAGCACTTAAGATGTTAATAAAAGAACAGGCATGCTGGCTGCAATGACAGTCTGATAATCAGTGCTATTAGAGGTAAGACTACCTGTCTTATTGTTTAATTTTCAAAATATCTTTGTAAAAAACACTAAGCTTCTTATATATTCTAAGCTTTAGTATTGAAAGTCAGTCACATATGCGATGCATAATATGAAACACAAAAGGATCTCGATGATGAAGGTAATAAAAAAAAAAAATGCTGAATAATCCCACCACACCCTTATCTAGACTTTCGACATCAGGGATGTATAATTTCCTATCATTTGTGAGACAAATCAGACTGAAACATTCAGACAGAAGGTTTACCGAAGTAATTGTCCAAATTGATGACTGCAAGTTTCCCAGGGCCATTACTGATATAAATGGTAATGAACCGCATTCTAGCCATGAAGACCACTTTTATGTCTATAGTTATAAATGAATGAGTATGGCCTATGGGACTGCAGCATTTTTCATGGCATGGATCTGTATCTAAAATGTACAATAATGTCTCATTTCGGGGTCTACCATGAAATTGTATATGGCAGGAGACATAGAAATGCGAATAGACCAGACAGACATTTACTTAAATCTGCCGAAAATCTCTGTCACTTATGTAAAACAGTTGATCTACTGATCTAGCACTGGGAACTAGAGTTCAAGCAAAACCAGTAATTCCAACCAAAAATGGTGATTTTACAATACAGCAAATATCTGTGCTTAGAGGTACAATTGGCCAGCCCTTTATTTAATTACCGAAGGCCAGCCTTGTATCCAGTGAGAATTAGTCGTTATTGCCAACTAACTGATTGCTGGCTGACTGTGTGCTTTGGGGAAGCCCATTAGGCAAAAAAAAAACAAACACTGTTTAGGCAGGCAATCTGATGATATCCACCCAGGTGGTCCTTGTCCACAGTTGTAGAGCCACAACCACATAAATAAATCGCCAAAACTAAGATAACTAAAGTAAACAAAAACATTTAAAAATAAACACATAGAAAACAATCTATTAGAATGAATGAGTTTGATGATTTGCATATTGATATTTCTTATTGTTTTATTCTTGCCTTCCGGTTGCTATTTCACAATTACATGCCAAACTACCATAACATGGTGTGTGTAAATATAAAAGAACGATGAGTTTTTTCCTTCAAGGGTGTGGAGCGTTCGATCTTCCTGGTTGTGTTGCCAAATTCACTTCACCCCAGACATTCTTAATGTATATTTTAGTAGAACTCACTTTACTAGTGTAGTACTAGACACTATTCGGGACTAAGAGGAAGAAAGTAAATTCATTCATTCATCTTTTACCGCTATATCCGATCTTCCCTCGGGTCACTGGGAGCCTGTGCCTATCTCAGGCGTCTATGGGCATTAAGCCAGGATACACCCTGGATGGAATGCCAACCCATCGCAGGACACACACACACACAATCATACACTAGGGACAAATTTCCAAGGTGCCAATGAACCTACCGTGCATGTTTTTGGACTGGGAGGAAACCGGAGAACCTGGAGAAAAACCCCCTGAGGCACGGGGAGAACATGCAAACTCCACACACACATGGCCGAGACGGGAATCGAACCTGGATCCTGTCGGTGTGAGGCGAACGTGCTAACCACTAAGCCACCGTGCCCCCAGAAAATAAATTGATCAATTAAAATAAAAAGATCTATAAAAAAACCTGAATCTATTGATTTATTATCATACATTATTGCATACATCAATCATATTCACTTGTTAAATGAAAAATAGAAATTTCATTGCGCCTTACCCTTCTCTCTAGTTATTCCCTGGAAGATAGCAGGAGATGTTGGGTGGCTTTCGGTGGTGGAACGTTTCCTCTCTGCTGGCCTTTCCTCACGAGGCTTCTCCACCTTCAGTTCAGGCAGGACTGGACTCGGGGTTGAAGGTTTGGGCTTTGGCTTCTCGTTTTCCGCTTCATTAGCCATCTTCTCTTTAGGAGCCTCGACAGAGACAGGAGCAGCAGGTGGAGGTGCAGGGCTCACAGGGGGAGCCGAGGTCACTGGAGCTGAGGGAGTTGGGGGTTTAGCTGGTTGCGTGCTGACTTTGCTTACTTTGGTAGAATGGTCCTGGAGAAATCTCTTAGGGCTCTCTTCTTCACAGGACTCAAGGGCCAGCTCACTATCCAGCTCTGCCTCTCGCTCCTCACGCAGGATGCTGTACTGCATGGCTGCAGAGATGGGGGCGGAAGTGAGGCCGGGGGGAGGGTTAAAGGCAGGGACAGAGACAGAAACAGGAGCATGAGTAGTTGCAGGGGCTAACGGCGGGGCGCTGGGAGCCTTGCTGAAGGTCATGTAGGCCGAGTTGGGGGCCTGTGGGCTTGGCTCCTCAGACACAAGCTCAATCTCGGAATCACCTGAGTCTCCGCTACTGGCATCTGTAACCTTGGCATACAGGGGAAGAGTGGGAGTGCTCTTAATCTCCATGGATGGACTCTGAGATTTGGGTGCAGTCTGAGAGACCAGTGATGAAGTTTCTGGAGTTTTCACTACTGTGGCGTGGATCAGGGGATCGGATGGAGAGTCAGACTCTTCTACGGCGACAGAAGGGGAAAAAAGAAATGAAAAGAGGTGAGTGTTTGGTGCAGGTTCAGCACCTGCTTTCCTGTGGCCATCTGCTGTGTTGAGAAATCCCACTGAGAGAGAGCATGTGTGGAATCAGTTTCTCAGAGGGACAGAGGCTCAGCACCGAACTGCATACACTAAAGACTTTATTCAGTACACCAATATTTCAACAAGATAAACTATTTGCCCATGTTTATATTTGTACTATGTTTGTGCTGATTTCTCATGGAAGTCATGTTAGCTTGCTTATGTATAAATACATATTCATTCATTCATTCATCTTCTACCGCTTTATCCGATCTTCCTCGGGTCACGGGGAGTCTGTGCCTATCTCAGGCGTCTATGGGCATTAAGGCAGGATACACCCTGGATGGAATGCCAACCCATCGCAGGGCACACACACACACACACATTCACGCACACATTCATATACTAGGGACAATTTTCCAAGGTGCCAATCAACCTACCGTGCATGTTTTTGGACCGGGGGAAACCGGAGAACCCGGGGAAAAAAACCCTGCGGCACGGGGAGAACATGCAAACTCCACACACACATTCCCGAGACGGGAATCGAACCCGGATCCTGGCGGTGTGAGGCGAACGTGCTAACCACTAAGCCACCGTGCCCCTATAAATACATATTATAGATTAAAATTTTATTTGATAGACCAACAAAATGTACTGCGTAATTGCGAGGGGAAAGATAAATGATACATGGTGTTAAAGACTTTTTACAAATATAAATCAGAAAGGTGTGGCATGCAAATGTATTCAGTCCCATTTACTCTGATATCCTTAAATGATATCCTTCAGAAGTCACCTGATTAATAATTAGAGTCTACCTGTGTGTACTTAAATCCCAGTAAAATTACAGCTGTTTTTGTTAGAGAACATAAGTGAGAAAACCGCATCATGAACATCAGACAGGTCTGGAATAAAGTCATGGAGAAGTTTAAAGCAGGGTTGGGTTATAAAAAAATATACCCCAACCTTTGAGCATCTCACAGAGCACTGTTCAATCCATCAACCGAAAATGGAAAGGGTATGGCACACCTACACTGACAGGCTGGGAAAGGAGAGCATTGGTCCAAGAAGTAGCTAGAAGGCCCGTGGTAACTCTGGTGGAGATGTCTGGAGGAGATGTCTGCCACATGACAGTCTATCCACAGGACAATTATTAGTTTTGCACTCCACCAAATCTATCTGGGTGAGAGGCAGGAGGAAGTGGCCACCATTGTTCACAAACAAAGCTGGTAGGGTCACACCCAAAAAGACTTGCAGCTGTAATTGCAGTGAAAGGTGGTTCGATAAAGTATTGACTCAGAGGGGTTGAAAAGGGTGGCTGAAAAGTGCATGCCACATTTTTCCGATTTTTACTTATAACAAAATCTTTAACATCATTTATGATTTTGTTTCCTTTTGCTGACGATTATGAATGACATTAACTTCTTCCACAATTTGACTTACAGTAGCTCATCTGTTGGATTGGACCACACAGGCCAGGCTTTGCTCTACACGTGCATCAATGACTCTAGCACCAGTTCACCACTGTTCCATCTGTGGATCACTTTTGATTGATACTGACCACTTTAGACCAGGAACTAGAGACCTGCACTCCCGCGGGACCCAAGTGCGGCGTGGAACAAGATTTGATGGATGAACGTGCCATGTGGCGGGTTGCGTGAAAGTACGGTTATTCGCGGGATTCCCGAAAAATGGTCTTAAAAAATTATATAAATGTATTTATATATAAAAATAAATACTAGAAACAAATAAACTGTTAAGAATCTACTGCAAAAAGCAAGAATATCAACTAAAATGAAAATAAACGATAGACAGGCACAAGGTCGGGAGCGACTTAAATATTGTCTGCCGGGGAAATAACATGCATAAATGCATGAATGGGCGAGGGAGCAAGCGAAAGCGGGACAAAACTTAAATGTTGTGGATGGGAGTGGGACAAAAGGGCATATTTTTTGCACTAGCGGGTGGGAGTGGGACAGAACCTTGTGGGAGTGGGACATCCTGCCCAGGTCTCTACCAGGAACACCTAACAAGAGCTGCAGTTTTGGAGATATCCAGTCCTCTAGCCATCACAATCTGGCCCTCTAAAAACCTATTCAATTCTTACGCTTGCCCATTTTTGGCTCCCAACATATCACCTTATGTTCACTTGCTGCCTAAATGACTAAATATTCAATTCTCTGGGCATAACGTTATGCCTACTTGGTGTATGATATTGCCAACATGGACATACTGTGGGCCAGCTGTGTCTGACTAATGCTACTCAATAAACCATAATGTTAAAAAGAGTCTCTGCATGCCAACAAACCAAATGTACATATCATAATTTGGGTTTCCACAAAATTGTTTCATTTTAAACCAAATGAAGACAATCCAAATTGAAATCCAAAACACTCACTGCATCTGAGATGTTGTGTTTTGGATGGAAATAACTCTTTATATAATTCTGACTCCTAAATGATTTGACAATAGCAAGTCGGTTAGTCAGTCAGTGAGAAAACAAGAGTCATGTAGCTTGGCTTTCTTAGAAATGTTTTGTCAAAATGCGTCTTGAAAATGTGTTGTGCCAATTTTTTGCTTTTTTAATGCTCACCTGTGAGTGGTGGAGTGGAAGATCCAGGACTCTCATCCTCTGGTTCAGACAGTGTGACAGTGGGCACTCCCTGCAGCCCCAGGCTCAGGATGCTCTCTTTCTCAGAAACACCAACAGGAGAAGCACGCTGGATATCCACTGGGGAGACTGACAAGGGCGGGGTCTCTGTCAAAGTGATCTTTACCGGACTGGTACCATCAGTACCAGGTGAGTGGTCGGCCTGGTAGTCAGAGAGCTCATCGTCGGATGGTTCTTCTACATAGGGAAAAGTGTGTGAGTCAAGCACAGGTGCAGAGGGCCCCAGTGTCTCCACTTCCACAGGTGAGGGACTCTTCTCCAAGTAATGCCCTCCACGAAGGCTAGATAGAGGGGCAGATTCTGTCATCCCACTTATCCCCCAATCCTCCAAATGCTTCTGTTGGCTGTGGGTATCCTCCCTGCTCCTGATATCCATGTAGTTACAGGTGGAATCGGGGGTCTTGTCTGAGTCACGCAGCTTGTGTGAGCTGAAGCCAAGCTCAGCACTTGGGGTCATCTCAATCCCTGAATCTGAGCTGAACATGGCAGACTGGCAATCCAGGCCTGAGGTGAAGTCATCAGTTCCCGCCTTTTTCTTCTTCTCCCCTCCACTGATATCACCCGAGAAGTAGGAGGTATCCATCTTTGAAGAATAACCAGACAGAAGGGATGTGTATGGGTCACCCATATCAATGATAGACTTCTTCAAGAGATCTGGGTCTGATTTATCTGTGGAGGAAAGATAACAGGAGGGGGCAAAAAAAAAAACATGGGCTTAAGTGATTTTTTTTAATTGACGATGACGTGATTACTATTTTTAACCAGCCTTTAAAAATAGCGTTAATAACTGTGTAATTATATCTCCTTCGGCTCAACATATTTCACACAAAAAATATCGAAATGAGCTGAAAAGTGCAAAAAATATCTAATTAATTACAGTAAATGATCCTCACAATTACATTGTGTGTGAATGTACGAATCATGAAAACACAATAATGGTACTTTTTGAAAGGGATTACAGAAAATCTCATGGCAACCCATACATGCTAAAAATTATACTGCAATTTTTATGAGAAACCACGAGCGTTAGTTATGGCATAACTATTGCCATTTACTATTTGTTTTCACACAATACCTAAACAGTGAGGGTTGAATTAAAATATACCCTACTTAACAGTACAGGTAGCAGGTGTAGCGGAGGTGCTCTGATTGTGTTATAGAGTGGCACAAACAGACCTGCTGTGGTACATAGTTTTGATCAGCCTTACTAGACATTTCTCAAAGCTCAGAAACAGGTTATTATTTACATTTGAGCCGAGGACACAACCATGAGAAAGATTCACACAAGCTTGTGGGTGTTTTCTATTTCAATTGCACTACTAACCCCTACATTACTCCAGCATAAAAAAAAAAATCTGCTCAGCTAGCTCTACACTGTCCTACATACATAGGGTTAAGGAGCACCGCAGAGATGATATTTTTAGCGCACAGCATCTGAAAAGTTCAAAGATCCACGTGAAAAGATGTCAAGAAAGCTACTGGTAACAACACCCGCGCTGTTTCTGGATCTCCACTGCTCTACTCCTGAGGAGATGACGTTACAAAGGAAGAACATTTCCAGCAGTGTTGTCAAGGACAATACGAGGGAGCGAGTGGTGGAATTGCATTGCTGTCCACCAGTACACAAATTTACGTCATGTCACGCCATGTCACTTCTCGTCCCGTCACGTCACTTCATTTCACGTCACAGTATGGTACGGTTGTAGCTCGGTGGTCACAGCATAGGTCTCTGGACCAGAAGATTGCAGGGTCAAATCCCACCACCAAACTGGACCCCTTGAGCAAGGCCCTTAACACTCAATTGCTCACTTGTAAGTCGCATCTGCCAAATGCTGTAAATGTATGGTAGATCAAATAAAGTCCGACAGCATTTCCAGGCCATAGGAAAAACCTCAGCAAAGTGAATACTTATGCAAGGCGTTAAAGTGCTTTTCACTTTCAATGATTAAACTTGTTGAAGATGGTGTTTTTGTCAAATACGTTTTTCCGATTAAGAAGAAAAGCAGACAAATAAAAGGTCTTGTGAGTGTAAAAAAAAAAACAAAAAAAAAACCCTAATGGTTAGCAGAGAAAAAGATAAAAAAAAAAGAATGTTCCATGGGACGCAACTCGCTTAGGTTGAGAGCATTAGCGTGTGTGTAAATGCTATAATATGCATCACCACTCACTCTCAAGCCCACATTCCACCCGCTACATCAGGCATTCTGTGGAGGAACTCATGACTCATCCACATCGTAGAGACCAGAGACAGAAAGAGGAGGTGAGATGGCAATGACACACGTAATGATCTCAATGTTAGAGAAGACAAACGAGGCAAATATATTCACGCACATCGGCAGTGAAGGTTATCTTATCCCTGGCTGTAGCTTTTAGCATGGAACTCAATTCTGAGCTCAGGTTAATATGAGTTTCATATCACCTCTGTGAGATTCCTCTGGGTTCTCTGCTTTCCTCCTTAGTGGTTAAGACTTTGGACTTGTTGTCCTGAGTTAAAATCTCAAAATCTTTGTTAAAATGCTATGAGGTGTGATTGGGTGTATGACTGGTGTCGCATTCAGAGAAGCAAGACTGAATCCAACTCCACCATCGACAGTAATAAAGCTGTGTCTAGACAAAACAGATCCCAGCGTTGCATTGTTTAATTTTACGGTTGATAAATTTCCAATAAAGGATGTCAGGGTTATGAATACAGATAGATGTATTCCCATTTTAACCCTATACAGTGCAGTACAAAGTGAAACGAAACAAGGTGCTACAGCTAACAACATAAATGAAAAACAGAACACAGATCTACGAATAACTCTAAACTATAACACAAAAGTTGTGCAATAAGAATACATTTAATGCAAAACGCATGCCTTTAACGTGTAACAGGAGGTGGTAGCTCATTGATTATGGCATTGGCTTCTACACCGGAAAATCTCTGGTTCAAATCCCACCATTACCACCAAGCTGCCACTAGTGGTCCCTTGAGCGAGGCCCTTAACTCTCAATTGCTCAGTTCGCTCTGCAAGTTCATAAAACATGCACACAGCAAAAGAAATACCCATCTTGGGGGGGTATTAATAAATATTATATAAATGTATGCTTAAAACTCAGACCTAATGCTCAGACCTAATATGTATATTCTATTATGCAACAAAATGATACTAACAATTAAATCAAAGACAAAGATTGCATTTTATTAGTTTGTATGCCGCTCAGTTCCTGACCAAACACAATGTTTACATTTGTGTTTATATATATGATACAGTTTATATACATACTTACCACGTACTTCCCATAAATACCCATAAAGTTTCCAACTCAGAATACTTCCCAAAATTTCCATGGAAAGTTTCCTGACATTTTCGCAACCCCAGTCTGTTGCTCATCATTTGTTTCGTCAGTTCCACACACCATGCACGGAAAAGGAAGTCACTGCATGTACGTTTATTATATACTGTATTTGCCATTCATTTAGGGACTCAATGTAGTGTACATGCATTTACTTTAAAACACACTCCAAAGGGGGAATAAATCCACTGACTGACACTGCAGACTATAGTGATATATATTGCTGACAAAGGCTAGACCTAACACAATGTGTCCAACACAATGGGCGTCTTTGCTGTATTGCCATGAGCTGGTGTTAATGACAGGTCAGTTGTCAAACCAGCTGACCTGCATGTGTTGAACTTACTACAGGACAACACACACACACACACACACACACAGTATTAATTACTATATGAACAATACTGTGCAAAATGTGTAACATGTTGAGTTTAATTGGACCTTATGAGAATGCTAACTGTTATATTTTATTAAATATTTCTACTGAAACTACAGCAGATTTACAAGTATTTTATCTGTTTAAATCAAATCTGTGAACTACTATATAACAAAAAATAAGTTAGGAATAGGAGAGATAACAAGCACTATATATGAAAAAGCATTTTGGAGTACATTTTACTTAGAATATGATAACTGGAGTCTAATAATAATACTAACAATAATAATAATAATAATTATAATCAGAATAATAAATAGATAGATACTTATAGATAGATATTCATCCCTGAGGGAAATTTACTAATATGCTCTATTAGACTAACATCGATTAATCGATTTTTAAAAATTGATTACATATTAATGTTTCTTTTAAAAAATGCTGGAGTACACCTTTAAGGACGGCTGAGCTACTGGTTTGTCAGGCTTTTGCTACAGTGCTAACACTAATGCGCTTTGTGCCAGCTAATCACTCCTCCCCTAAAGCACCTAGCGAGGAATTATACTAAGAGGATCTATAAATTACATGAATGAAAATGCAGCCTACATAACCAAAAAAAAGTTAAATAAATAAAATAAATAAATAAAAATCCTCCCTGCCAGCAGGGTTTTGCCATCTGTTATGATGATTCAGTTTATTCTGTAGATGGGCATCAGGAAGTAAAATCAGACACACGGCTATAAGTTGAGGTGAATGCAATGCAGGGAGAACAAAAATAGATTTCTGTCTATAAATGTAATAAAAGCAGACAGCAGCATAACGTTGCCCCTCGGAAGGGGCAGTGAATCAGACAAATGTGTTGCTACCTAAAGGATAAGAGAAAGGTACGGAGGGAAACAGGTAATAAAGATTATCCATAACAGACTTACTGGTTTTAAACAGGGCTGGCAGGAGGAAAGATAATACCCTTTTACGGGAATGCAAAGGAACAGCTGATGTGGCCTCTCAGCATTGTGTTCCCGTCAGATTTTACGGGACTAATGCTACCGAAGAGAATTGCTAGAATAGGACTCGAAGCTATTCAGCATCGAAGCTATCCTGATTAGATTAGCATCATACACCACTATATAGCCATACGCTAGTATGAGTCCATATAGTGCTATGCATCAAAACAGGCAGAACAATGAACCTAGGACCATGAAAGACATGGCAGGAAAGGACCACACAGAAGCATTCAGTCTTTTACAATTTACACCACCATCATTAAGAATGCAATGTAAGGTCAGTTGTCTGGTTGAATTGAGCCACCAATGGATCTCACCAGTGGTTTAAATCTCACTCCTGTCCACCCTTGATAGTGATCTACTAAGATAAATGAAAGGCACCCTGGCCTGATATTGTGAATCACTAAAATGGACTATAATGGACTACAGGGTTTAAGTGCTGCTATGACAGTTTAAAGCATGACATCTTTTAACTCACAATGACAATGTGCTGATAAACACAATATGCAGGAACAATTTGGTCACAGCTTTTCAAATTCATCCACATATAGTCAGCATATCTGTTTTGTTCTGGAGCGGGTCTCTGTGGAAGATTTACATTTGTGTCTTTATCAAGGGGCAGTTTATCCCCATTGCATTTTTTCCTGACATGTGAAATCATGCTCAGGCAGAAAACATTTTCAATCCTAGCTGTTTAAAGGAACGACAGAGTAGGTATCCGATTTATTCAGATGGCACAATAATTCCTTTTGTCCAATTTTCCTACACTGATACTGAAAAAGCATGAGCAGTTGATTTTGATATCCATTTATGAATTATGAACATGAATTATATTTGAATATGCTTAATCGACGCCGATAAAAATACATGGAATTGACTGAATGTCAAAACTACCACTTTTTGCTTTAGTTAAACATACACATACATTACAAAGATAGAAAATAACGAATGTATAATGCATAAACAGTAACCGTCGTATGGAAAAAAAAGCTGCAAATCAAATTCTATTACTTTTTCATTATTATGTTACACGATCGAATTCATAGCTTTTTTTCTGCTTTGATATCTGATCCAACCTTTCTGCTTGTATAACAATCCCTCCTTCTATTCTCATAAAATATGTTGTTAATATTTCTTTCCACAGGAAAGAAAGGAGCATAGCAAATGGGCTCCTGTCCTTCACTGTAGGTTATTGTTGACAAGAGCTCTTTACAGGGACACAGAAAAACTGCATTACTTCATTACCCCACTTTTCCTGTGTTTAAATATGTATATGAAAAAGAGACAGTGAGGGGATAAAAGTGAAATGGGAGCTGCAGAGAACCATAGCTCTTACAGCTAGCTCTATAATTCCCTTTTGGAAACTGGGTTTGGCCGACTCTTTCCCTAGTGTGTTTGTGTGAACAAGAGAGCAGCAGTTTTGGACAGAGAGTATGGGCCATCATGAGCCTAAAGCAGAAGTCCAATGGCGATGACACTGAGCTTTATCCATACTAACAAGTAATGGGCATTTCCACATCTACACTAGGACAATGATTCTCTGTGTGGCTTGGGCACAGATTATGCCAGAATGAGTGGGGTCTCTCAATGTTGAGAGTGCATGTTTGCTCAAATTTGAAGTATTTCAACCTATTGGGCAAAAATCTGTTACGTAATTAGGAAAGTGAGGCAATCAGAGAGTCCAAAAATGAAGGGCGTTTTGTTTTATAATTTAGTGTGTATCATTTCTAAAGCTGTAAAATACATCTCCATTGGTCTCTTTTTTATTTAAGTTACAAAGAAAATTAAATATACACAGAAGTTTAACACTTCATACAAAAACAGCTTAGTATATACTTTGTTTAGATAGCAAATACTCCCAAAACACAGACTGGATCTAAAAAACAACAACAAAAAAACAACAACACAATTACAGAGCTGATTTGAATTTTTGTTTTTTACATTATTTTGGGAATGGCATATTAGCTCGCTACCATCATCATCAGAAACGCATTAAGCGCCAGCAGGAGTGAGTCATATGACCCTGAGGTCATGCATAAACATTTACTGTGATATTGTTAAGCAACCGGAGCTTTAACGACAGTCAACTAACCATAGGAAAGCGCCTCATTCTGTAGACACATGCTGTTTTTTGTTTTGATCTTGCTTATTGTCCAAAGTTATGCCATGGCACTGATGATCTGTTGGCAATGAGCAAACACACTGATGGTGGATCATATAATGCCACATTGTTAGCTTACTGCTAAAGCTGTATAAAAGACGAGCTTGGTTTGAGAGCAGGGAGATTCTGTTCCTTCACCTGCCATTTAATAATGATTGTGTACTATATAATGTTTAGGTTCCTGTAACATGTCTGTAATATGGACGAAAAACAAATCAAATACGCAGTAGTACTGACATACTGTTAGGTAGTATGTTAATTGTAGTTTTCTATTTTAGTATGCATTATGTAGCTTGAAACAGAGCCTTAACATGTCTCTTAAGTGCAGTGGCACACTGAAATTAACTACACAGCTGACTTTTCAACTGAACTGGGCAGAATTTATACATTTATGGGAAAACCAGCACGAGATAATACATTTTATTACAATGTACATATGACCTTAATTTCCCTAGCATATATTCTTTGGCTGCAAATTAGTCAGTTAATAGCATAGCCAATAAGAAGACTTTGTAGATAAATCATTTTCAAACATGGTTTAAATATATAGACAAATGTGGCTATACGTGGTTCCCAATCTGTTGCCACAAAGTTATGTACACAAATGTATAAGATGTCTTTTGATGCAATACTATTACATTTTCACTTCATCTGAATACAGTTTGACAATTTCCCTGTGCATATGATTAGCTATAGGATGGCATGGTAGATATAAAGATACATGCGCTAGAAAGGAAGATATCTGGTGGATTGCTATAGCACTCTTAGAGTAACCCTACTGAACAGCTTTGGTATATATTGTGGTGACGGTGACGGAACTCCAGGCCTCCTAAACTCAGTACCTGACCAATCCTCTTGTGGCTGAATGAGTACACACCTCCGTAACCACCTCATAATGTAGTGGAACATTTTCACAGAAGAACAGAGGTTATTATAACGGGAAATTGGGACTAAATATGGAATGGTATGTTCAAAATGCACAAACCTTACAGTCCATACAGTGTAGGAATCCAAGGGAAGAGGCTAGACTGATCTACCTCATGCCTTATTTGTCTTTTTATCAGTATACACAGTACACAGGCTAATCCATTTTATAAAGCCTTATCTAAATGAAACTGTGTGAAATATATGACAGGTTCAGGATTTTTTTTTTACTTGAATATTATTACTTATTTACTTTTAATATCATATTTTCAATATAAAAAAAAGGTTTATTATATAAAAAAGAACTTTCAGATATGTTTGAAATCTGCCCTGTCCTCTCTTAGCAAGCCTTTCTTGTGCATTTGCTTTTCAATTGTAAAAAATCCTCAAATTATGCAAAAAAACATATCACAAATCACCATCTGCTCTGACCTTCTCATGCCTTTCTGTGTAATTAACACAACAGATATTCACATTAGGCTTCAGAGTTGACTCTGAGAATGAGCTTGTGTGCTGTATTATAAGGAAGAAAGCAAAAACATATATAAAATTTGATGCCTTGCTATAAGGCATGCACTTCATTAATACCCCCAAAACACCTTTGTATTATGTTTTGCTAATTGTCTTGAGTAGACTTATTTAACCAATAACCTGTTTTCTTTGCTAACACTCGGTTAGACTAGCATCCAGTTTAGTAGCTAATATAAATCAGAGGTCAGAGTCTTGCTAATGATTCTGTAAATGTTTATTTTATTTATTCTAGTTCATTTCATATCTGTGTATTTGTTTGCACCTGACACAAGACAATTTACTAGTACTGTAAAGTGGATTTGCGGAACCCTTTGCTGTACCCTTTGCAATAAAACCTTTTCTGATTCTGATGATAAACACTGGGTTTTTGCATGCTAACTTTTTGAACATTCTAACAACTGAATAGTCAGCTATAATGTAGTTGTTTTACAATGAAAATCATTTTAAAACAAATGTTTTGAAAATGATATCAATTTTATCAATTCATTTGTCAGTTAACACACTTCTAATCATTTATGTAGCATTCCTCAGCACTTTTTCTAGCACTAGCAGCACGCTAGCACGCCAATAGCAAACAGAAATGTGTCTGAAATGAGACATGTTAAATGTCAACAGTGTTTGGCTGAAGGTAACAGAGCTAACGATGCACTGCAGCTGAAATTGGAGAGATGGCTATTTATTAGAGTAAGCACTGTACCGCTGGGCTAATAGTGATGCTCCGTAATGAGGCTGCACAGTGCGTTTCTTTCTGAAAGGCTTTAATTTGTCGTCCTCTGTATAAGCTGTGATGTTGCTTCTTTGCAGTCAAGCTAGTCTTTTTTTTCTCCCCAAGACACTGCACTGTTTTTTTAATGAGAAATCACACATTCTTAACAAGACCAGCCTTGAAGTTCAGGGGATTTATTATGCAGGTTTTGGGACGTGGATTCATCTTCGCTGTCTTATGGCCGAGAGAAATGCCTTATGATTCTTATATAGGCCTGATAGCTTTCAATGTATTCTGCTGAAAGAATCTGTTTAATGTGTTTGCTGCTGAAATGTGAGACCACTTTGTGCTTCTTAAAGTCCCTTGTTGTTTCTGCTGTATGCGCATCGCAACAAGGCAAGGCTGTCATGTAGCTTCCAAAAGACACACACGTCCAGAACATTTATTACTGTTTCAATTTTAAAGGAGACGAGCCGTAAAGCCACGTCACAATACTGGAATTCAAAATGACTCTTTTTAAAAAAATAAAATGTATACTTTATATTATTCATTCATCTTCTACTGTTTTATCACACTTCTTTTTGGTCTGTGCCTATCTCAGTCATCTTGGGAAATTAGAGTAGGACACACCCTGTATGAAAAGCCAACTCATCGCAGGGCGTACACACACACACTAACATTCACACTATCATTCAAATAATTGGGACAATTTTCAAAGGTGCTAATCAACCTACCGTGCATGTTTTTGGACTGGAGGGAAACAGGAGAACGCAGAGAAAAAAAGCCTGAGGTACGGTAATTGAACCCCCTACAAAGGAGGTGTGAGGTGAACGTGCTAACCACTAAGCCTCCTAGAGTTTATATTATATTTTATAACATGTTCTTATATTTATAAAATATAATAAATTATATTTCTGCCCAGGATAGTTCTATTAGTTACATTACTGTGCTTAATTTTATTATATAAACAGTTAAAGGAAATCGACAGTTGATTTGTACAAAAATTACAAATTGATTTGTAATACATGTAAAAATTTGCAACACAAAATGTAACCATATTTTAAGAGGAAAAAGATCTATTAAACAGACATCTAACATCTAATTTAAAAGTATTTACATCCAGAAAAACTCGGAATATGTTTCCTACAATGCAATGGTTCAATAGCTAACATTGCTAAAAAAAAAGCATTTTATTTAGATTCGGGATATAATGCAATTGTAATTATTTTATTTGCATTCATTCAGGCAAGCTAAACTTTTCATTTTCTAAGAGTATTCATATATTTTTGCAGATAATTTAGTAAAGCGTTCAAAAACCAAAACAATCGAAGCCCTGCGAATAAATTAATAAAGCAAGAAGTCTCTTGTAAATGATGTTAATCATTTTAGTGCATGTGAACATGCTTCCATGCTTCCTGGATATGTGCCAAAGTGAATCCATTCCCAAGGCTTTAAAAGCATTTGAAAAGCCAGGCCAGTAGCTTTTAGTCAGAGCTAATGGCTGTTTTGGAGGCACTTCAGGTATCACAGTGGGAATTCAAATTTCTCTGCACACGTTTTTTTGTTCTCCGATTATTTTATTTTTTTTGTATTACGCGTGATGCTCCCTGCAGGGACTAACAACACTGTAGTCAGCATGTGACAGCACACACGCTTGGAAAACTATGGGTGATTTTATTAGAGCTTGAATCTGCACTGCAGCCGCTCCAGTGAATGAAGCAATGAATTCTGAAACAAAACAAAGCTAACCACATTTACATCCCAAGCTTGATTGACAACAAAAGCCATATTAATGGAGAGTAAAGTGCTGAATGAATGAATGGGATTTATTTATAAGCCTAAGCTATACTTTTTAATAAGAAAAAAATAAAATAAAATCGATAAAAAAAAGGATTATAGTAATATAATGTGAGTAAAAATGATAAAGATAAAGGTAATACATTTGTTCTGTATTTTAGGTGAAATGTATACAAAATAGGTGATGGATATTGTTTACAACAGGGGTCACCAACGTGGTGCCCGTGGGCACCAGGTAGCCCCCAAGGAGCACATGAGTAGCTCTCAGGCTTGCTATAAAAAGTGCACAACTCATCAGTGAGATGCGTCTATAATGTAAAATGTAGTTAATTCGTTGTTGATAGTCACTGTCAAGTGTATTTACATAGATAAATGAGTATCATTAATAATAATAATAATAATAATAATAATATATAACTAAAGGTAAATTTGTTATTTCAGAGGAGTATTTCAAACTGGTAGCCCTTTATATGACTCGGTGTCCATGTAGTAGCTCTCAGTTACAAAAAGGTTGGTGATCCCTGCTTTACAACATAGTCATTTTCCTTTTCAAGCCTAGTGGTCGTGAGGTGTCATGTCGTGTTTGGACCCTTATACAAATGATTTGCAGTGGCAAATGATCCATGGTGTTTTTTCATGTAGCACAATGTTATTTGAGCTGAACGGAGAGCTCCAAGACAGCGCGGCCGTTAATATATAATTTTATCTAATTAAAACTGAAAGCAGGATTTTACTTTTCATTTGAAAGAAAAAAA
Source organism: Kryptopterus vitreolus (assembly GCA_030449085.1). Taxonomy (NCBI): domain Eukaryota; kingdom Metazoa; phylum Chordata; class Actinopteri; order Siluriformes; family Siluridae; genus Kryptopterus; species Kryptopterus vitreolus. Next base: position 22,780,307 of record JACRUU010000007.1, read on the forward strand.
ATTAATAGCACTGATATATAAAACTCCAAGGCGACCCGAGGAAAAGTCAAAACTGAAAACTGCCAAAATAATTTTTTCCAAAATAAAAAATAAAAAAGAACCAAACCCCCCCTCATAGATATAGTTTTGGAAATGGTACCGTATCACCCCTTTTTCAACTTTCAAAACCATTAAAGGTGAAATTACTTCCCTTAATGTGCACTTTAATGTGCACCCTTAGTGAAACACTATCATGAAGCCTGGGTGTAAAAGCTAGATGTGCTTCTTCCCCTGGTCTGTTCCGGTTCATTTGTCTCGCACTGATGCTCTTATGCTTCTTACAATCCGTTCCATTATTCATGCGCAAATGGAAGAGCTCAATAACAGACGGGGCAACATAACCTCACAGCTGTCAATCACAGGCATGCCAACTCATGTCAAATGAAAAATGTGACAAGTTCGAGAACTAGTGGAGGCATCTTCCTCAGTCAGTTGCAATTTAGCATAAAACTGAAGCACTATGGTTCAACCAAGACCAAATTACAAGGAAAAAACGGCTTTTAATCAAGTCATTGTATTGGTCATGTTCACGTTGTGCCTTTTTTGTAGGACTTTCAATCAACCTTTCTGGGGCTTAACTTTGTCAGTTTCAGCTTATGTTATGACAAAGGTTTCATTATTAATCAACTGCACGATCTATTAGCTAACCTTCTCACTAATTAGCTAACTAATTTGCTGCACTATGTAGTCAGCAGGTCAACAAAAGATCTTTCTCCAGCAACAAATAAACCTTCGAATCACTAAGCAGCTGTACATGAAATCAGGACAAGCACATGACCTGATTAATACTCCTCACATTTATATTTTGCATTTTTAATCACAAATGTTATTTGAATTCAAATGTATTAGTATATAACTATAACAATAGACATTGTCATGATGCAGATTCACAGAAATGCATAGAGTGTAATGTTTAAATAAACAAATGTAAATACATTAAGGTGGTATCAAAAATTCCCAGACTAGCTCTGTTTATAAGAAAGGGCTTTATTTATCTACGCTTACGCACGTCGCCATGTCATCCTTGCACAGAAATGTGGCGCTCTGAGTGTTCCTCTCACTTCTGGAATATATCCTGGAAATCTTCTTTTTGTCAAAGAAGCACCTTCTGATATTTTCACAAGATAGCTGCAATAGTGTCAAAATGGCAAACTTTTGCCCTGGATCTTCATTTTCGGGAAAGAGGGCAAGTCTGGCATGGGCCAAATCTGACAAGTACTGTGGGTGCGGAAGCGAGATCATATTTCCAGGCAAGAAACTAATGTGTGAGGAGAGCTTAATATGCGTATGGTCTATGTAGCATCATTGATACATCAATAGATCCTGATATTCACAGGGCACATTGACTTATAAAGATCGGTGCTACCTTTGACTGTGTGCAGCCTCATGCTAAAATCTGCTACCGCTTTAATAAAATAGTTTTGAATCTTTGTGATACCACCTTGAAATGTAGCTATAATGAGCAGTGGCTAAAATAGTAAAGAAGAACCTCCCTGAGGCCAGAGAAACCAGACTGTAAAGGGAACCCATCCTCACCTGGGTGGCAGTGGGAAATCATTCACGATCGCTTCCTCATTTATCATAACTTTAAATTTCACTTGTGAATAAAACCCATCAGAGACTGTTCTCTAAATACACATTAGGTGATGTCAGGTTTGGTGCATATTTACAGAGTTTAGCATTTCTGTCTATATTTCCGGCCTCACAGCTCCAAATCAATAAACCTTGATTTGTCTTATCCCATGATTATTATTATTATTATGTAAGAAGTAAGCGCAATCAATCAATTTTCACTGGGACAAAACACACCAATAGACTGAATTCGTCTCTGAGATATTTTTTGCTTTATCCGCTTTCGTGTGAGCTAGACACTAACCCAGGAACAGGGAAATTCAATTTAAATGGGCCACTGTCATTCATTCAACAGCTTGGGAGAAGGCGAGCTGCTAGGAACTGGTACTGAGGCTGACATTAAACATCTTTGTGTGAAACCCAATCCAAAGTACATTTCTACTTTTAAGAAACACTAAAAACATCTCACCAACCAGTGCTAAATTGGAGCAAACCTCGATTAAACACCTGCAGGAAATGACATCCTCAAAAACGTTCCGCACAAAAGCGGGCGGTTTAACTGAGTGGAAATGAAGTGAATGATGTACAAAGAACAAAATGAACAGAAGACAAACTGGTTATGATTTAATACTGAAGATAAATCCATCCCATAATACAAAAGGGGGGAAAAATCATTTAATTATTTCATTCTTATAATACAAGAGAATGGACACATTAATGAATGAAATGATAGTACAACTGTTGAAAAATAAATTGTCCTAGTCACAAAAGGGAAACCCAGAGCCCATCCAGGATGAGGATATCTGAATAAGGTGCCATGCAGAGCACAATCAATGCACACACGCAATTTAGCATAGTTGTTCCACAAGGCAAACTTAAAAAGAAAAGCATAAAACCATGGGTGTATTCAGAAGTGAAGCATTACACTGCATGCCCTACTCTGTATGAATATATATGTGACAAGCAAAATTAGAATTTCTTTGAAGTCGTGTACAGAGTGATGTAGATGCAAATAAATGCTGTTTTTAAAAAGCTGTTGTAATGTTTTTTTTCAATACATTTGAATTTCTTGTGTGTGTATATTGACCTATCAATATAAGCAGCACATATTTAATGTATAACCAAAGGAAAAATAGATTTAGAGAGATATTTTTATTCAAGCTTCAGTCATAAACATCTGATTTGTCAGACACCTACAGTATATAATCACTATACAAATTGGTCTGGTAAAAGACAAAAAAAACAAAAATAGGTTTCCATATTAATACCCTTCATTATATTAATTTGTGCATAGTGTCGCTTTGATATGCACTGTGATAGGTCCCCAATGACACATTAATTAAGGCAAAAAAAATGAACAAAAGAAACAATTTTTTTTGCTATATTAAAGACATCTCAGACAACTTTTATGTACGGAATCCTTCCCTAAATCAGGGCCTGATTATTATAGTGTACATTCATTCATTCATTCATCTTCTACCGCTATATTTGATCTTCCCTCGGGTCATGGGGAGCCTGTGCCTATCTCAGGTGTCTATGGGCATTAAGGCAGGATACACCCTGGATGGAATGCCATCCCATCGCAGGGCACACACACACTCACATTCACACACACATTCATACACTAGGGACAATTTTCCAAGGTGCCAATCAACCTACCGTGCATGTTTTTGGACTGGGAGGAAAACTGAGAACCCGGAGAAAAACCCCCTGAGGCACGGGGAGAACATGCAAACTCACACACATGGCCGAGCCACCGTGCCCCCTATAGTGTACATATATTCAGCATATCGAAGTCAACCCACTGCATGTATGTGAATAAATAAGCGAGCCATTGAGCTTATTGTCAGCTCATTGCTTACCGTGTGTATTACAGCTTGGAATATCTAGTTCACTTAAGTTATTATAGAAATACTCATCAATGCTAATGTTAGATTCATGGTTGCTAGGGGACTCGATCTTATAGACTGTATGAAAGGATTCCCATTTTCATTGTTTTTTTATGCTCATGTTTTATACGCTAAATTCCTCAATGAGAAGAAAAAATGTTATTTATTAATGTTATTAACCAGCAGGATATACACAGAAAGGAAAAACTGTTAATGTAAGCCACATTTCTAGCTAGTGACTGTGCTGCACATTCAGCTCCTATTAGTCATATTCATCTCTCATGTTCAATGCACTTCATACAGTACGTATGAAAGACTGTAGACCAAGCTGCTAACAGAGTTATACCTCTCTAGATTTTTTCAGTGCTATCTTTCAACATACACAAAATCCACTGATTAAATACAGTATGAGCTCTAAGAAGAGTACAGTGTGTACATGAACTGCTCATGTTTTTTTTTTTTTTTTTTTTTTTGCTGTTAGACCACAATAGATAACCTCGACCAAACAAACATCATCTGTGGGCGTTTTCTTACCATTGTCTCGACTTCGGGAAGGAGCCTTTACATCACTTGGATATGCAACTCGTACATGAACCAAAGAATATTTTTTGGAAATCATGGTTTTATTTAATAAGGTGCTGTTTTTTTCACACTGTAAGTAATTAATCTGATCTTGATCATAGTTATTGTCTTTTTTTTCCTTTAGAATTCCTTAAAATTAGTGTTCATTACAAAATATTATATGTACTTTTCCTATTAAACCATTGTTTCCACACACTACTTCGAACCAGTTTGAGTTTGAACAAGTAATAATTCCCAGTGTATCAAATGTTGATCTTTATGCAGAAGCGGTCCTTTAAACCCAAACTTTTAACAAACAAAGCCTTTAAACCCCCAAAAAACCCTATGAAATAGTTTCAGTTTCCATGAGTGTTACTCCACGAAATATAATTGAGGGTTACAAGACAAACCAAAAATCTCTTGATATTTGCTTCTTAGCCAAACAGGATACAGTGTACCCAAATCATAAATGGTAGCTGTAAAATACTCTTTCAGTGATTATAACTGACCTGGATAGAAAGAACTTCAATCAGCACTAGACACACACACACACATATATATATATATATATATATATATATATATATATATATATAGATATATATATATATATATATATAATTATCTGAAGGTTAGTCACGGCCTATACGGCGAGGAAAAACAAATTAAAGACACCATGTAGAGAGGCAATTTCTCATATTAAGCCAGGAAAAGACAAATCAATCGTCGAGCACAAGGTCACATTAGACAGATCCATGAAGTCCGGCCCATGATGTAAGCATAAAGTGATACCCTTAAACATTACACTCTGTAACTGGAGCTCCAGACAAAAGACAGATGAGAGTGATTTCCTTGACCTAACTTGCACCACGCTAGCAAACACTAGTGTTCCTGTTTTCCACAATTCCAGAGTTATCTGTGCGTTTTGGCAATAAGAAACGTGCAAACATAGCAACAAAGGCTTTATAAACAGATATTTCTACATTTCTGTGTGAAGTCTCCGTTACAAAATCTGATGTTGTTTTAGGCAGCAATACAACTTCATTTCAAAACCACACTAACACCCAGGACTGAAGAGATGGCAGTGGAAATACAGGAGAACGCTGGAGCAGTTAAAGCTGGCAGAATGTTCTAAAATCATGATTGGACATGATTATACCTTGGGCAATGTGGAAAAACATTTGCTAGTCAGCTTCAGCATGGGGTTTTGAACGAACAACATAATATGCCGTAACATATTTATTTTCATAAATCCGAGGTAATGTTTAAAAGCATCTGATCAGCCCAAAAGACCGCTCAGGTTGAAATATTAACACATTCAAGGAGAATCTGAACCAAGTGTGTTAAATAGCCTCAGTCTATATTATCTATTATTTATTTATTATATTATTCAAATATATATATATATATTATTGGGATCAAGAAAAATACATGGCCCTCAGCTATCGCGTCCGAGGAGGGGATCAATCAGCATTACGGCTCTTTAATCACACTCATTATTTATTACTTCCTGAGTCCTGAGATCAAAAAGAAGCAAACAAGACATTATATTTCATGTCCATAGAGCTTAGATTTCCATTAGACTCTCTGAGACGAAAGAAAAAAAAATCAATGAACAATTCCTTCCAAGAGAGGAAATGAATGATAAAGTTTTTGTATAATAAATAAATAAATAATAGACAATATAGACCTTCATACTAACCAACGCAACTGACAGCGTCCACAACATACAAACTAATTGTAACCTAAAATACTACCAACTAAGGAATGTGACCCTGTTCCAAGCGTCCATGTTAAGCTTATACTTATCGATAGGATTTTATCGTAACTGAACCGCACTGATACAGATCTTCCAAGTAACCATAGTGAATATTAACTCTCAACATACAAAAAGGTTGTTGCTAACAGATCAACTGTTACTAAGAAGACACTGGTACCAATGGTGCTATTTTAAATGTCATCCTATTATATGAAAAAAAGCCACACTGAATTTCCAATAAATCAAGTAAAAAATTTTAGTCAAATAAAGAGCAACAGAAATAGTAGCTTTTAATAATTGTTTGATTTACTCCATTTCATATGGACACTACATTTACCTGCAGCTTTAAGTAATTAAAAGTTTTTTCTTTTATAAAAAAGGAGAAAACTGAGACAGAAAACCCCCTGAATGCATGACACCACACTTCACCATCACATCCATATGTGTTCGTTGAACGCCCTATAGAAGGATCTACTCCCTTTTTGCTGTTAGAATAACATCTGGAAATGGCTTTCCACTAGATTTTGAAGCATTGCTGTGGGATTTGTGATTATTAGACAGGTCAGACACTAATGTCACGTGAGGAGGTCTGTTAGGTCCGTGGCCTATTTCACCAGAAGGCTTGCGTAAAAGGATGACCCATGGAGGACACTTTTGCACTTGTCTTCAAAGCTTACTATGCACAAGAGCATGGTTGGACACATTTTGGCCTCTTAGTTACAGTGAAGGGAAACTGTCACTCACCATTCCATGTAACAAACAAACAAACAAAAAACCGCTTCGGGACATAAACAGTTTGTTTTTGAGTCCATGGATCTCGGGATAAGGACAAAGTTAGGTAAAAGCGGCTGTTATTTTCGAGCCACCATCTACAAAACCTGAGATGGCAGGAGTTCCCCAGGGACGAAACGCGTGAAGTAAAAGTAAGCCTGCCCTCTCTGGCATAATGAAGGTTACCTGTAGATGCAGTTTCCATGGTGACGGGATAAGGCGAATGTTGGGAGTGCGGCTCGTCTTCACCCTTGTCGAAGCGGCCCGAGGTGCTCTTCTTCCCGAACAACTCCATGTTCTCCAGATCGTCTCCGTACCACCCGCCCTCTGATCCTGCCTCGTCGCTCGGCTTCACCGACATGTCTGCGCGATGCGCCTCAGACACACCGATCCGTTTCTTATCCCCTCTTGTCTTTCTTAGGACAAACAGATAACACGAGCACAGCGATCAGGACACGGAGGAAGGACGAAAGCGAAAATGTTGTTTTTAAAACGGACAGAGCGGCGCGCGAGCGTTGTCGGGCTGAGCTCGTCCTCACGCGCCTGCGAAAATGGCTCGCTCGGTTCAGCACTTGGACGCTGACGTCACCGTGTCTGAGGCTCAGGACGGGCGCGGACTGAGGATGAAAAAAACACTCTGTTAACTGTTTACAGTCACTACACCCAGAACTACAACTTTCTCTAATACTACAGTACTATCGTATGTAATAAAAAGAGAGGACACAGGCGAAGATTACTGATAAACTGGCAAAGCTGACGTTATTATTATAATATAAAATGGTGTAAAATAGTATATAAGAAACACATACTGAACAATATAGCACCTGTTATGAAGGGATACATTAATTAGACATCAAATGAACAGGAGATGGTACTTCACTGGTTAAAGCAATGGACTTATTGGCAATGGTTTAAATCCCAGTGCCATTCTGTTAACTGTTGATGGTCAGGACTGGAAGAATACAACTTTTTCTAAACATACGTCATTACGACATTTTTCTTTGTAGTGACTCACTACCGAGGATACAGGGACACGTTATTAATGATCATCTGGCACACTGCACCTATCAATACAATATTATATACTAGAAAAAAATATATTTGACACACATATACATATACAATAATATATACATAGCAGACGCCCTTAACATATCTTTAAAATCCAAGGATAAGATTTATCAAGAAAGGTTATACAAACTATATATGCCTATATATATATATATATATATATATATATATATATATATATATATATATATAATACAATAGCACTTTCATGATAGAATTTTTTTAAATGAGAAAACAAGTGTAAAGGGGGTGGTAGCTAACTGGTAAAGCTGATAAATGGAGATTAGTGCTTAAGACATTTAATTCTGGACTTGAAAATCGCAGGTTCGGATCCCACCACCTGCTTCTAGTGGGCCCTTGAGCAAGGTTCAAAACCTTCAGTTGCTCAGTTGTAAGTCGCTCTGGATAAACGTGTCTGCCAAATACCACTGGGATCCTAATAAATGTAAAAGTTTTGGATCAGAAGGTCAAAAGTTCAAATCCCAGCACCCAGAAGACCGCAGTTTTAAGTTGCTCTGGATAAGGGTCAAAATGTAAAGTCAGCTTTTAGATTTATTGGGAGCATGAACTGAAATGCTTAGTCTAAAAAAAAGACTAAAAAAAGGCAGGTATTCTGGTAAAAACACAGAAAGTGGTCCATTGAAAGACAACTAGTTAACTTACAACTGGATCATGAGAACCAAAGACCCACTGAGGCATGTGCAGATTAAAGGGTAGCTAAATACACTCTGTTAACTGTTTACTGTCAGGACACACACTGCAGAGCTACCTTATATTTTGTAGAGATTCAGGATGCAGAGGCAGGTTACTGGTAACCAACTGGTAAATAACATTAATAATATAATATGTTGGATGAAATGATTTATAACACACATACGTATACACATTGGACTGAATAACATTGATTACCTTTTCACAAAAGCACCTGTCATAAGAGGATATTAATTAGAAAGCAAGTGTACAGGAGGTGGTAACTCAGGAGTAAGGCACTGGACTTTGCATCTTGCAAATCACACGTTTAAATTCCAGCAGACTGTCACTCCCTCAACTGTATTTGTTAAAAGCAGAAAATAGAGGCACGTAAAGATCTGATTGTGATGGACAACTATGTCTGTGCAGCTTCAAAAAAAGGCAGGTCTTGTGTAGTTTTTGGTTTTCTGTGAATTGTACAAGGAATTAGTCCATGTAAGGACACCAAGCATTCTTTTATGCTTATTTATTTTCAGGGATAGGCTACTCCTTCTTATTGTTAATTAATTAACTGAACTGATGGCTACTGGGAAGTGCATGAATTGCAATAGGCTTAAAGACTACAGTCTTACTAGAGACTATAACTAAATGAAAAAGGCTAATCAGCTTTAGTGATCACATAGTTAAACTCAGTGTACTCAGTTAATTAGACTGATTACTTATCATGAAGCATATGTATGTACAATAATGTTACATTCGGAAATCAATAATGAGAGCAAAAAAATAGGGAAGGATCTATTTATGTTTGTGCTCTGTCGCCATCTTGTGTTTAATTGCAAACGACATTCGCCTAGCATGTTCTGACCTGGATAAAATACAATCCTTAGACTTTTGAAACGGCATACAGGTATATGCTGCAACACGACATCTATATAAAACATTTAAAAAAATCCAACAATAAATTCTCCTGATGTTACAGTCTTATTGTATCATAAATGAGTTGCCTGTATATAGTACTTACAAATATAAAGTTATATGTCTGCACCATGTCTTGCTTCTATAAGTCTGTTTTGTCCGAATGTACCCAGTTTTCAGTGGCAGACGCAGTGCATAATTTTTCCTAGGATGCCGTCATTTATCAATAGATTTGGACCTGACTATTCAGCATCAATATGTAATATGAAATATGGTGAATTATAAATTGATTCCAACTGTTAAAAAAAAACGTTTATGTTGAGCAATATTTAAGGTATGAGTTCATCTCTTGGGATGAGGCCAACCATCAGCACTTATCTCTTATTAAATAAATGACCAATGGTGTGCACAAGGGTAAAGTTACTGAATTTAATCAATACAACTGAAAAGGGAAAATATAAAAGAAATAACAAGGACTGAAAGAATCTTAGATCTTAGAATTGTAATCCTATTTGTTTTCCCCATATAATTATGCTATTTGGGCTAAATTGGATATTGGGTAATATTTATGCAACACTTACATTTAAGTGAAATCTTTCTCGACAATATACAATAGATACAATAATACAGCAAAGAAGAATACAGGAATCCTTATCTAACCTAAAAACTATCTAACCCAAAACCTCCCCCCAGAAAAACATTAAGCTTCTCAAGGCTAAAGTGTCACTATAAATAGCCGTTAAGACTCTTGAAGTGATAAATATTTAAGTAAAAAATATTTTTTACGAGACAGGACGAGAAAGGTTGTGAGGAGGGCCCGGTATTTATAGTGACGCTTCATGTCTCTTGGGAGGTTGTAGCCCAGTGGTTAAGGTGTTGGCCTCTGGACAGGAAGATCAGGGGTTCCATCCCCACCACCACCAAGCTGCCACTAGGGGGCCCTTGAGCAAGGCTCTTTACCCTTAGTTGCAAGTTTCTCTGGATAAGGGTGTCTGCCAAATGCTGTAAATGTAAATAATTCTTGTAGGTTTATTATTGAAGTACAAATCATATTTACATTAAATTTACATGACATTTACAGCATTAGGCAGACTGCCTTATACAGAGTCACCTACAAATGAGCAACTGAGGGATAAGGACTAAATAGGGCCCACTAGTGGCTGCTTGGTGGTGACAGTGGGATTTGAACCTGCCATCTTCCATTCCAGAGGCCAACGCCTTAACCACTGAGCTACCACCCACCAACTTTAAATTTACCTGATGCCTTCCCGCTTTATAATAGATCAGTGTCTATCTATCTATCTATCTATCTATCTATCTATCTATCTATCTATCTATCTATCTATCTATCTATCTATCTATCTATATTTATATATACATTTATATACAAGTAACTGGACACAAGGATATTTTATTGCATATTTATTGGAGATCACTATGAAGCGGTCACTCTGGGAGTGGGCATGTACATTCTGAACTCTGCCACAGGCTTCATAAATTCCCAAAGGTCAAAGTGTCCCTTCTGCTCTAACTACTGCCAAGGAAACTATCCATCAAATCAACCATTATTCTTACCAGGACAGGGTATCCAGATTTACACTTAAACAACATAAAACAAAATAAGCAAGGAAACAGATGAAATTTTTCCTTTTTGATCATAGAAATTGATATCTGATAGCCATTTTTTAAAGATTGCTCAAAAAAAAATTTTATAAATGAAATGTTTTTCAATATACATTTTTTCAATATATGACAGTGTACATAATATGGGTAAATCCTAGTGGTATTATAAACTGTCAATATAATACAATTAAATAGTTCATTTGAATAGCTTCTTATGAAATCTGGTCACAGATGTTGGTCACTTCTGTACAATAAAGTTGCCAACTGATGATTAAATAATCCAGCTTTAGCTCACCTCTTGGGACGAGTGCAAATCTGTCCACATTCGTATGAAAACATAAACTGGAAAAAGCTCTGGACAAGCTGGCTGCAACATGACAATCTCTTCTCAGATCATTTTTCATTACAGCACCATTATTAAGTCATAAAATAAAAATGAAAGTTACTGTTCTTGTTATTATATAAAAATTTATATTATATATATATATATATATATATATATATATATATATATATATATATATATATATATATATATATATATATATATATATATATATGTGTGTGTGTGTGTGTGTGTGTATGTATGGCTGACCCTGCGCTCTGATCCCAGCTTCTAAACAAGCTGAGATATGTGAAGAAAGAATTTCATTCTGCTGTAATGTATATGTGACAAATGAAGGTTATTCTATTCTATGCAGCAATTGATATTATTGACAAATTGCTGTTAGATTTTTAGTACTGACCTGTGAGAATTTCCATTGACTTTGACTGAAGAGTTCAGACTGCAAGACAAAACAGGTCAAATGCTTTACAAATCAAATAATAAACAAATATACAAAAAGGAAAACTGTAATGTACATGATACCAAGTTGATTTGCTCATGTTTAAATTAATACAAGTTTTGGTCTTTCAGAAAAAAAATCTAAGAACTTTCAAAATGCCATGTTTAAAAGAATAAAACACTATTAGATGTTCTGTTGGTTATTAGGAAATGATACAGTTACATGTATAGCATTTGGCAGACACCCTTATCTAGAGCAACCCACAGTGGTTTGAAGTTTCCATCAATAAATGCATTCTATTTATGGTTCATTACAGGACACAGACAGCACCAGTCTAAATTTCTATTGGGAGACAAAAATAGTTGTTTTTTTTATATTAAAAATAGTAGAATAATCTTTTGAAGATGGCGGTCTTATACGGCCATTTGAAGAATGCTAGAGACAACAAGTGATTTATTTCAACACCTTGGTACCAGGACAGAGACGAATCTTGTGGTTTGCTGTCCTTTTTTGGCTTTAGGCAAACATCCCTGATTAAAATATGGGAATGTGGGAAGGGAAAGCAGGGATTTCAATGGATGTGTTTGCAAAACAGCTGCATTCAGGCCACTTGCAGAGGCTGAATGTCTTTCAGTGGAAGACCTGCTAGGAACGAGTTGAAGTAGTCAATTCTTGACATGATGAGGGACTGAATGAGCGCTAGAGTGATCCATGGGGATAAAATGCATGAACTCTGATGTTGTAAAGGAGAAAGCAAGTTAGATTAGCAATGTGAGAAGAAAAGTACAGAACTAGCTGAAGATGATATTATAGGTGAGTATAATAATGGTAACATTTTTTATAAAAGCACACAGCTTGAATTCCTATATATAAGATGACATAACCCATAAGTATGCTTTCATTATATTTACTGTGATGTATGAAGGATATATGGCTGTAATTGAACATGGAGGCCTAAATTGGGCCTTTGCGCATTAGCTTTATACTTTTCCTCAGTGTGCAGTTTTAAACCACTAGGTGGCGCACATGAATAATCTTGAAACGTGAAAATCAACTCTGAATCACAGCTAAAACCATCTGGCAGAGATGCTATTCCCTGACATATGATACACACAAACACACACACACACACACACACACATATATATTTACCGTATATATATATATATATATATATATATATATATATATATATATATATATATATATATATATATAGTGAGTATGTGAGTGCCCTGCGATGGGTTGGCATTCCATCCAGGGTGTGTATCCTGCCTTAATGCCCATAGACGCCTGAGATAGGCACAGGCTCCCCGTGACCCGAGGGAAGATCGGATAAAGCGGTAGAAGATGAATGAATGATATCTATATATATATATATATATATATATATATATATATATATATATATATATATATATATATATATAAACAGCACTTTTGAAAACGAGTAATTAAAAATAAAAAAATACGTTAAAGCACAGTCATCATGCTGCAGGGATACCCAAATATACTCTCCCTGTAAATAGATTTGCATCTAACCCCCTTGCAGTAACCACACATAATGGCTGTGTTTGCAAACATTTTTCCTGTATTAATGCAAAGAAGAAGAAAAAAATTCTAGCCTGCAGTGGTAAGTCTTTGATTTTCTCAGAGTGCTGATTATGTAGATGCAAAAGGGCCAAGTTAATGGCCAATGAAATGAGAGGGCCTTGAATTAATTCATCTAGGCATTCCTGAACATAATGCAATCTCATGCTGAGAGTGCATGTGTGTGCTGCAGAGCTGTGGCTTCTCCCTAATTTAAATGTCATTTGCATTAGGAGTAGGAATCGTTGATTGAAAGCATCACCATTCCTATCCATCCCTGTCTCACTCCTCCTACTTACCGGGTGAAGACAGAATGATCGTGACCTGTTTAATGGTATGGAATGTGACAGGCCATATTTACTCTACATCTGCATGACATTATGGGAGAGCAAAGGAAAAAGGGATGGGGGCAGAATAAAAAAAAGAAGTACAGAATAGAATAGAATAGAAGTTCATGATTAATGGTTTAGGTAACATTAATTTTCATACATAGTTCTTGTTTTTATTTACAGAACAATATTTTAACAATGTCTAAACAGGCACCCAGGTCTATTAAAGTATTTTACTTTATTGTATTTAATAACCATACAGCACACCCTTTCTTTCTAAGAAATTATATATAATAGCACTATTCATTGTCAAATGAGTTCTGTTCAGACTTTGGCTCCTGTTAGGATTTATTCTGCATATCATCTAATGGATATTCGCATTGCTACTTTCATTTCTCGTTGTCCACAAATAAAACTCAGTAGAATTGTTCAGTACTATGATTCAGAAAATGCAGCATTACTGTATCAAAGGGCTCTCAATGTCAAGTCAAGAGGTTTTATTGTCATTACAACTATATAGCTGACGCAGTAAACAGTGAAATGAGACGTTTCTCCGGAACCTTTGTGCTCCGTAAAACAACATATAACACAACATAGATCTACAAACAACATATATCACAACATGGAGCTACAAGAACACAAGGCTGAGGACTAGACTAAGTTTGTCCTAGCCACATAACGTGCATCGTGTGCAACCTGGTGCAAACAGCGCAAAAACAGAACAGACTGTATTTTACAGCACGAGACAGTGCACAACAACAAGCATAACACAAATTAGAATAAAACACATCTATAAATAAAAGGCTGTATTCATAGGGTGAGGGAATCAGAAATATCATGGTAAGAATATTGTGTAAGACTCAACTATGAAACTGAACTATGAAAATGTACCTAAAACAATAAATAGGACAGTGTCATGAGTTCAGGGTCAATAAAACTCTGTGCACTCGCTGACAAAAAAAACACTTGAATTTTTCAATGGTATTCTTTTCTGTTTTTGTAATTAATAAGAATAGAAAAATAATACAGTATGTTATTACTGTTATTATTATTATTACATGCTACTGTAGTTTTGACCTGCTTTGCACTTGTTCCATGCAGACAGTAATATTTAGTTTCATTGTTGTCTCTATTGAAAATGGTAATATGAACAGAATTATTGAAGTGAATGTTATACTGCTGCTACTGCATGAATCACTGAACAGGGCACAACATGACTGATAGCAGTGATTTTGACTTCAAAATACTAATCTGTTTGCTGTGGATTTCCACAAAAAGCCCAGTTTACACATTACACGCAAACTTTTTTATTTTTAAGTAGCACAGACCTATTTGAAAACCTGACAACAAATACTTGACAATTGCCCAACAGCAAGATATTCTATTAATAATTCAGTAGTGGCTGAATAGATACATTACTTACCAACCACAACAAGCAATCGTTCAATCGTTAGCCTTGGTCTTTTGTAAGAGATAAAAAAAATGAAGCAGTTTTTTTATCATTCAGAGACTTCAATGCTAGTAAGTGCCCTAGTATCATGATAGATTCATTCATTCATTCATTCATTCACTCTGTAAATCTGAAAAGCCTCAAAATAACAGACATCACTATTGACATTCATTCATTCGTTCATCTTCTACCTCTATATCCGATCTTCCCTCGGGTCACGGGGAGTCTGTGCCTATCTCAGGCGTCTATGGGCTTTAAGGCAGGATACACCCTGGATGGAATGCCAACCCATCGCAGGACAAACACACACTCAAAATCACACACACATTCACAATTTTCCACGGTGGCAATCAACCTACCGTGCATGTTTTGGACTGAAAACATTATTCACTTTTTTAAGTTAAGATAATAAGAAACAGAGAAACAGAAATGCATCATGTTATGTTACTAATGTTATGTTTTACCAGAAAACAAGTTTTACAACATTAAATGGAACTGATAATTAAAATGAATCATGGTTGACTAATAAATTTTTAAACATAACTAACTCAATGTAGAAAATATATTTATTGGAAAATATCAACTTTGTGTTACACCATTTCATCTTTGATTGCTTTCATTCTCTTCAAAATATCTTCTATAGGTTCTTTAACTGTACATGCTTTATTCTTAAAATAAAAGATACACCTAGACAAACAAGATAGCAAAGAAAAATATATACAAATAGCACAAATAAACTTATTTAAAAAGATACAAAGATTACTGAACCCACACTAGTTCAGACTGAATGCACCAAGCAATCAAGCAATCTTTTTTTTTTATCAAATAAAACTATACCAGTCCTCATGGCAATTGCAATATCACATTTTTGGCTTACAAGATCGTTGTTAAGCTTTGAATTTCTATTTCATGCACTACATACCGTTTTAAGGCTATAAAGCAAAACATATTGAATTGGTTTCAGTGCTGTGACAAAACCTCGCCTTGGTATTTCCTGTAGCTTTCGTTCCTGTAGCTGTTGCCACCAAAAGAAAAATCCATATACATTGTCTAGTATTTCACAAAGCCTGTGAGCCTTTTTGTCCCAGATGCTCCAAAACCCACATGTGACTGTCTGTCTGCAGTCAGCGTTTGGCAAAGAATTGAACAACAACATTAAAAAAAAATTTCCATTTAAAAACTGTGCTGCTGTGGATGAGGAGTCAAAGCCAATTGTATTGTATGTGAAAGGTAGCGACTGGGAGAGAACGAAGTAAATAATTAATGCTTTATATAATAGTGAAAAAAGCAGCATCTTTTTTTTTTTGTTTGCCTTGTTTGTGTATAATGCATGTCGTGTTTAAAGCAACAAGGTACTTAGCCTAAGTGCAGGCCACATTACGAGACATAATGTGGTCGGTCAGTAGACAACTGGCCAGTCTTTAACATAAGATGCTTTTCATTTGGACCTCTAGCCCTGGATGAATTATTTAGTCATATAATTAATGTAAAATTGCAGCACTGTAACTACAGGGCACAAAAGACTCCACATAAATGTACTATATATACTGCGCTATATATATATATATATATATACTGATATACTGTATATGGTATATACACTCAGTGTCCAGTTTACATATATATATACCGCCGTATACTGATATGTATAACCTTAAAAAATTAATTATAGAATAGAATCGTATGTGAAGAACATTCTGAAATTAATGCCCGTATAATATTATTGTTGTTCTGAGGCTCATAATTACATAATGCTTAACCCCACAAATATAAATATTCATTCATTTACAGTAAATCAGCACCATATGACATTTACTATGCATTCTGCGCTCTTTGAGTTAAAGTTGGGCTAAGAAAGCTAATCCCACTAATGGAAAATGCCACCCCGTGCCATCCTGTGCCCAGGAAGTAACTATGTGCACACTATGTGCCCATTATGTGCCCACAAAGCATAGCTTTCAATAGAAAGAAAAAGCCATTTGAAGTAAATTAGAAGGTTAGGTGTAAACAAGAATGTAAAAAATATATTGGGTGTACAAAGATATATGTTAATACTAATGCTAGCTGGTATCATTTGGATGCCAGTGCTATACATTTCCTCTCCATTATGAAAAGAATGCACAATAAATAATAAATAATGCTTTCTTTGGCTTGCAGTGGCATAAATGTAAAAGTGCTTACAGTTTAATGTCACCATCAGTGCTATAAATAGAATGACATCAGATGATGATAAGTAGATGCTGTACCTGCTAAATTTCTAGCCCAGAATGTAGAGTTACACATCGACCAATGACACATTGTGTAATACTTAATGATGAAACAAGAGAATTGACCTATTGCATTTACTGTTAGGCCTAATTTAAGCCTATGTAAGCCTTGTAGTATCAGCACTGAATAAACATGAATAAACATGAAACGTAATGTGTAATAAACAGTTTACTTACCAGAAGTCAATTACCAAAAGGTCTATTTTTGTTTACTGTGCTATTGTAAGGAAACAGGGCATGTTAATGGACTTGAATAAATGAACTGGTAATAACTCATGTGCTACGGCATGTCTCAAATACTGAATAATGATTTCAAAAATTACCACCCATCAGTGGTAGAGTGTTACATCCATCTCATGTAGAGGTTTTCCAAAACAGATGACACATACATTCATGTATTCAAAAGTACCATGTTTGTATAATTATATTTAATGATCTACTTGGATCCAAGTTGCTTTCTCGAGTGATTATTAAGGATGCTGTACACACTTGATAAGAGTTTACATATGTTTTTTTTATTTCATTTTTGGTCAATAAAAGCAAGAGTTTAAAGAGTTTCCAATGGTTTTATCTTTCTATTCCCCATCAGGCAGCATGGTTTTGTTTTATTAATGGCTTCAGTTCCTTTATTTACTTATTTTATTAAATCCACCACCAAAAACAAAATTAAACCAATACACTATATGGCCAACAGTTTGCGGGTTCTCCCCAAACTTCCAACACAAAATTGCATGTGTGCGTTTTTATAGCACGTCTTTGCATGCTTCAGCATTACAATTTTCTTGCACTGAAATTAAGCTGCTCAGACATGTGTCAGCATGACCATGTCTCTGTGTATAAGCTCTATGAAGACATAGTTTGCAAAAATTAGAGTGTAGGAACTCCTGGATTCTGACCTGAACACACTTGACAATTTGACTATACCCTGACCCCCCCCCCCCCCCCCCCCCCCCCCCCCCCTTCCCAGATCGCCTTACTTACTAACTTCTGAATGGGCAAATCCCCACAGTGTTGCTCCAGAAAGAGGTTATATTTGCATATAGTACAAACATGTAGTTTTCATACATTTATTAGGACTTCTTTCAAGTGTTCTGGAAGCCAAGCTTATAACAGTGATGGTTACAGTCCTCAAGCTGTAGAAACCCTTTCCTGAGTATAAAATGTTATTTAAAAAACTGAAACAAGGTGGTGGTGATGGTAGTGGTGGTGTTTTTCAGGGAGATTATGGACAGGTTATCCCAAACTCATTCTTTGGTTAGATGAATACACAGACAGCATGGTTAGACATTTGCATTCATTGTGCACCCTTATGTGCTCGGATTTACCCTCTGCCCCTACCCGCTTCACCACCACCACCGCCATCAAGAGTGCAAGCCTTCATCTAATCTAAGCAAAAATTCTAGCTGTTAAAATATAGTGCTGCTGGCTTGGAATGAAAAGCTGTACCCAACAAAGCACACCGTAATGCATGCAAACGTCAGGTGTCTACAAACTTCCAGTCATGCAGTCGATGTATTCGTCTGACCAAAGACTTTGGGTCAGCCTCTTTACACCCACCCTTCAGCTGTGATGACGTCAGTCCGGAGGCAGAATCAGCCTACTGACATGAGCGACTTTACATCCGGGGATCTGAGCGTCGCTGCGGAGATGTGCTGTTGTGAGGAGGGAGTCGGCGGATTGGATCCCTCCCTCCTTCCCTCTGCCAGAGGAAAGACCGCAGCGACATATACACACACATACACACACTCTGATACACACGCACAGGTGCTAAAATGGAGCTCGGTGTAGACCATCGCATGAGACGACCATAATGCACGTCGTCCGTATTCCTCTCTGGGATACACACGGACCTCATTTATATCTCTCTCTGTCTCTCTCTCTCTCTCTTTCAAGCTCAGCTCTTCCACCTATCCAGTCTCGCCAGCTAGTCAGTGAGAGAGTCCGCTACTACGCTAGCTAAATGCTTAGCTAATACCTGTCTACTAGCAACTAGTGACGCTTTTAAAGCCGCTGGTTAGTGAGACAGCTTTTCCTTGTAGTGCTAACAGAAGGAAACATCCACAGTGTTCATATTCCGACTTCGACACAGAGCTGTAAGGAGACTGGTAAGTTCATATGTAACTCACTGAATTAAAAATAAGTCATTCTGATTCGCGGGCTAGCTTCTCTTCTGTATTAGCTTCTCGGACATTTAGAAAACAAGATCCAGGTGTGGTACACTTGGACAGGTTTTCGATATAGTTAACGATCACCTGTATATTGTTTTGGCGTCTAATTTATTGAAAACATCTAAAGAACAAAGTTATTATCCTAGCGAAGTTGTTTAATCACTAAGCCAGATGTGGGCGTGGCTGACAGGTGGTTATGGTTCGGAAATTTCCATTATGAAAGATCTTTTTTTGTTGTTGTTTTTTTTTTTACTGTACCAAGTTATCTATTTGCATAAGTAAATGTGATGTAAATGTATTTCAGTTCGTTCTTGTACGTCTACGGTAAAACAAAGTGAATAGGAAAAACACCTAATTATTATGTGTGTGTTTGCAATGCTGCTTTGTGTTTGGTTGAAACAGACAACAATGGGTGCTTTCTTGGACAAGCCAAAGATGGAGAAGTTGACCGCACACGGAGAGGGAAACGGCGTGCGCTATGGCTTGAGCAGCATGCAAGGGTGGAGGGTCGAGATGGAGGACGCCCACACAGCGGTCATTGGCCTTCCCAACGGTTTGAACACGTGGGCGTTTTTTGCCGTTTATGACGGCCACGCCGGATCTCAGGTGGCCCGGTATTGCTGCGAACACCTGCTGGAGCACATCACCAGCAACCCGGATTTTCGAGGCGGAGGCCCAGGCGGAGGCAACGAGGGTTCTCAGGCGGAGCCTTCGGTGGAGAGCGTGAAGAATGGCATTCGCACAGGCTTCCTGCAGATCGACGAGCACATGCGGGCTATGTCGGAGCGCAAGCACGGTTCTGACCGGAGTGGCTCCACAGCCGTCGGAATCATGATCTCGCCGAGTCATTATTATTTCATCAACTGTGGGGACTCGCGGGCTCTGCTGAGTCGCGGTGGGCGGGTCCACTTCTTTACTCAAGACCACAAGCCCAGCAACCCTTTAGAAAAAGAGAGGATTCAAAATGCGGGCGGGGCCGTTATGATCCAGAGGGTCAACGGTTCTCTGGCTGTCTCTCGCGCTCTCGGAGACTTTGACTACAAATGCGTTCATGGCAAAGGCCCGACAGAGCAACTGGTGTCCCCAGAGCCTGAAGTGTATGAGATCGAGCGGTCAGACACAGAGGATGAGTTTGTGGTGCTAGCCTGCGATGGAATCTGGGATGTCATGACCAATGAGGAACTGTGTGACTATGTGCGCTCACGGCTGGAGCTGACTGAGGACCTGGAGACTGTGTGTAATGAAATCGTGGACACCTGTTTGTACAAGGTACGGCCTGACGGCTAAAGTTGTGCAGTCGTTCTCGGGTCCGATAAATAAATTATTGAAAAATAATGTGTTGTTTAGATCAGTACACAATGAGTCAGTGTGTGTAGCTGGCATTGCATGACTGTTTCCTTTTCTTTCTTCTCTCTCTTTCTTTCGCTCTCTCTCTCTCTGTGTACACAGGGTAGCCGTGACAACATGAGCGTGGTACTGGTATGTTTTCCAGGTGCACCCAAGATCAATCCAGAAGCTGTGAAGAGAGAAGCAGAGCTGGATAAGTACTTGCAGAACAAAGTAGAAGGTGGAGCACCTAAAAAGGCTAATAAATAAGTTATTTTACCACGGTGAACATTACGTCTAGGAGTTTGAGCAGTTTTAGGAACATGGCACCCTCGTTGCCAATCAGTTGCCGTCTTTAACAAACCAGATGTATTTTATTATATAACATGCCAGGATATGGTGTCCCAAAAAAAAGTGCCATAGAAGGAGGATCGTTCTACGATGATCTCCACATTCTGAAACTGTTCATCCCAACCTTTGATCAGACTCATTTATCAGGATCCAAAAAAAAAAATTTAGTTGAGAATGAAAAGTAACAGAATCCAAGGATTATATTTGTGCCAAAGGCATTCCCACAGTATGACTAATGATTGCGTGTATTGCACCGAGTTGTCGATTGGCTAACTCCTGGGTACACCATGACTCCTAAGCGAGGCAGTCCAGTCATACAACAGGACTTCAGAAAGCTGACTCGACTTCTAGCTCCATAGTTATATATGAAAGCTGCTATACTTAGACATTTCTAATGTAGAAAACAAACCAAATTCAAAACCACATTTTTTTGTGGTAGCTATCTGTTTAACAAAAGACAAAATGCTTAGTGTAATGATACATTCTGTTCACATTTATGTACTCCGATGGCCTTACAGTGTCCCATTCAGATTCTCTTGTATACGCATGTGTTTGAGTTTGGCACCATGTTTATTCGTACTTTTCTGAGTTGATGTGCTAAAGGACTGAAACTAAATGTCAGAGATGTAATTGCTGTAGCATTACTAAACTAGACAGAGTGACGCTTCAGGTTCAGGGGCGCATCTGTAGATGTGATTGTTTTGGGTTGCCTTGATACTCATTTTCTGCATGATTCTGGTTCCTGCCTGTAACGAGGAATGCTGTTGCCTTATTGCTAGTTGTCAAAACTAACTAGCTGGCTCAAGAGTACAAGCTATCTCCAAAATAGTCCACAGGCATGTATAATACCAGTAGCATGACGATTTTAAAATGCATTCCTGCATGCAAAGCAGAAGATGTTTCCGTAACAACACAAAGGAGAAGGGGACTCCTCCTGGTCAGACTCGAGTCGGCGTAGTCCGAAAGAACATGTTGAATGATGTCCTCTATTAATTTGATCTTTTCTTAGACCAGAGCTGAACATGTACTATTAGGATACGTTCAAGCGTTTGTTTATTAACAAATCTACTGATGCCAACATGGGTTTGTCTTGCTACCTTAACTATACAACAAAAAATTGTTTATCTTTCGAAATCCATAGTAATATCTTTTCCATCTTGGTGGCACAACGATATAATGCAGCAAATGCAAATGACCATATATGATTTTAACCACCCAAATTTAGTACGTTTTCTTTGTTTCTTGAAGCTCATGCAAAGAAATCTTGATTACGGTGTGTATTTTCGATGTTATATTTGGTAACACCTGCACGAAGTATGTAATTTGGTATATATATATATATATATATATATATATATATATATATATATATATATATATATATATATATAATAGTAAGAAGAATAATGATACTTTTGTTTGTTAACTGGGTTAATTGGAATATGAATGAAGTGAAGAACAGAAGTGGGCCATCTCTCAGTTTTTCACAACATCGCTCAGAATGACTCGTGCCTTTTTTTTTTGTTTTTGTTTTCCCCTTCTTGCACTTTTTCTTTTTTTTGGGCAACCTGACACACGTGTTGTTCCATTTATTCCCGTATTTGCGTTTTTTCTTTCATTTATTCATCTCTCAAGTCCAAAGTTTGCAGTGGTTATTTGAGCATCAGACATTATGTGTTCATTCTTCTGTTGGTTTTATTTAATTTTTTTTTGTGCTCATGTGTTGTCACTGTTTGTGCAGGTGTCTGGAATTAAAGTTTGTAGCATATAGCAAAATAGTGCACTAACACTTAAGTGAGGAAACAAGGATTTTACATTGATTTACACACGTGCACACACAGGTACTAGTTAATACCAAACAGGGACTATTAGCTCGATTAATGGAATGGTGATATTCACCTCCCATCATTTCCACACTAGGGCATTTGTTCTTTTTGTGGAATTATGCTCAATAGGAGACAAACATTACCTGACATGGTGCAGATAGTGGGTCTCAATAACTGGAAGTGCAGTCAGAAACTCATATTTGTTGAGTGTGTGTACAATCAGATTTGATTATGATTTCTTCTTCGGCATAAGAGACAAATGACTACCCGGATCGTCTGTCTCTTCTACCAAAGCACATGTGTATGATGAGATTTCTTTCATCCGGACAGGATTTCCTAGAGACATGACAACATTTTCTAATTTGTAAACGGAACAGGTTGTGGTACTGTATTATTAAAGATGTGTTGCTGTGAGGTTTTGTAGCCAAATCCTCATTTTCAGCTTGCAGACATGTGATTACAAAGTGACCAGATCCATGCTATACATATATCTATTGAAAATCTCATCTTTGCTTTATGGAACATCGCCAGCGAGCGCAGTTGTTCTAAGCAGTCATGGAAATGATTTATGTGGCTGTCGAATGTGGAGTTAAATTGAGAGAGTGCGCCGAGAACGCACCTACTATTAAACTCAGGTCACCCCATTAAAAGGTCAGTATGGATCCACTGACTTAAATAAAACACTCAGACGTAGCATTTTATGTATTCCTATGGCCCTTTTTTTTTTTCTCCGAAGTCTGAAACGTTTATTTTTCGCTCTTGCCATTGTGCAAAACTATCCGTACCCGAGCTTTTAAATAAAAGCTAGTAAAATGGATCCGGTGTCTAGTAATTGAGCATTATGTACATGCCCATTCCACTAAGGCTCAGGTGAAATTTATCAAATTTATCAGCAGATGAGGCCGTTTTTGCACAAATCAAAGATTTATATGCCTTTGATAAATTGTATTTGAGGTTTTTTCGTACCCTTTTGATAGAGATTGATAAATGAGGCCCAATATATTACAGTTTTTCTAAACTTTAGGTTATTTTCCAATACTTACAGTGATTATCGTAGTGGACACCATCTTGGATTTGTTTGGTGTGACTGCTTTTAAGAATCCTTTTTTCTTAACCGTGGAACTCCAGTGTTTACTGGCTAGACTTGTTGAACTGGTTTTAAACTGTAAAGCACTGGTTAGGTAACATTATCTATACAAAACAAAACAAAACAAACCACGTATATAACCTTTAAACATAGCGACGTAGGGAACTTTTCTAAGGAGACACTATTTTCCCGTTTCATAAAGAGGCCGTTCCTATGTTCCACATTTGTCATTCAGGATTCTAACTAATAAGCAACGGAAGACACGTATTTATTTGAATTATTTATTCTGACAACGTTATTTACCTCTTTGGAACCAAACAACCTAGGCATTCCGATTTCTTCAGCCAAAATAACACTAATAATGTTATGAAAGAAGCTATATTTCCTCCCTGTATTATTGTAATTATCTGTCAGTGTACCAGTGTCATGAAGCTTGTTTCTTTAATTGTAAACTAAAGTGAGTTGAACAGACATTTCCTGGAGTATTGACTCCATCTCCGGTGAACTCTTTCGCACACTACGTGGATTTCCAAATGAATTTCCCAGTATTTTATTTGATCGTTTTTATCCAAAGGAGGTGACAAGTGTTACAGTCTTTGAGTCTCAGCATTCTGTGTGTTTGTTTGCATCTGTTCATTACCATTCAGTGGGTAACTCTCATATAGCCCTGATTTGATATGATTTAACCAAAATGTTTCGTATAAGGGAAATTCAGTAGAAAAGCATTACTAGAAAAAGGGGGATGAGCATTCTATGCTTTATTTGTTTGATTTCTATTTTTGTATGTTAGCACCCAAACACTGGCTATGTAGAGACAAATTGTGATGTAATTCTTAGATGTTAATGATGATTCAAATAAAAGTTACTTATTGAACTCTTGAGATTGTGAGCTTTCTTATTTAGACAAAATATCTTGTTTTGTGTTCGTTTCATTTTTATATTAAATACAGAGATATATTTTATTATTTCATGCATGAAGTAGGCTTTAGAACGGTATAACTCTACCGGGGAGGGGGGGGGGTGGCTCAGTGGTAAAAATCAGAAAGGTCGTGGGTTCGAGCCCTGCTATACTTGAGCAAAGCCCATAACCCTCTGTGTCCAAGGGTGCCGTATCATGGCTGACCCTGTGCTCTGACCCCAGTTTTCAAACATGCGAAGAATGAATTTTACTGTGCTCTAATATATGTGACAAATAAAGGCAATTCTGTTCTAACATTCTAGATATCCGATCTAAAGGAAATGTAGATGCGTATCATGTGGACGATCTGTCAAATTAGAATTATGTCAGGATGCTCATATTTAAAGTCAGGTGTTCTTTCTATGAAAACAGCTCAGTAATGTATTGAAGGAAACATGTTCTTGAAAAGCATTTATTTATACCTCTGTTAGGGACAGGTTGGGGGTAGCATGAGTCATAGAAAACAACCTTTGGCGGGCTGCCTGCAACGATGACTCACCCACTAAGCTCAGCCTTCGTGCTTTCCCAGATTTTCATTATGATATTTAAATACTTCTGAATCCTTTTTTTATTTCTTTTTTTTTTTAAAGTTTTTATGCATATATACCCTGGACTAATCTGACTTACCCCAAAAGTCCTTGTGATTCCTCAGAACTCTTTAAGAAGCAGGGTGTGGACAGCATTCCAGACATAGCCAATGTGATGTGTGTGTTAGCGACGGAGAGCATCCCTAACCTTCCACCCGGGGGAGATCTGGCTAGCAAGTGAGTTCTTTTTATACGGAACCTGCTAAATATATTTTTACAAATAACATTTTGCAAGGTCCAGGTGCGGAAAATACAATAAACTATTTATTATCCTTTTTTTTTTTTTTTTTCTTTGAGAGAAGCCTAGTAAAAAAGTAATTCATTTCTAGACAGATCATTTCTTTTCACCTCCCATTCTTCTCTCCTCATTACCTTACTAATTAAATTATTCATGCCAAGCTGATGCATTTTTAAACCATGTCCAGATGAAGAGTCATTTAGATTTATGGTTTGGTATAATAAACAAATGAGTCTCATCAGACTTCCCAGCACTCGCTATAATATGCTCTGATATGCTATAATAACTGTCAGTGACTATACTTATGGAGAATAAGAAGAAGGAATATGTGTGTATATGTATGTATATATATATATATATATATATATATATATATATATATATATATATGTATGTTTGTGGACATCTGACTATGATGCAACCCAAAGGTTGTTCAGCGGGGTTGAGGTCAGGGCTCTATAGCAGGATTTTACTCCAACCGGTGGAAAGCATACATGGAGCTACCTGTCTTTGTGCACAGGGGCACTGTCATGCTAGAATTGATTTGGGTGTCCTAGAGTGAAGATAAAAAGTAATTCTATTCTACAATCGTGAGCTTAAAATTTTGGGGAAACGCCATGGGAAAGAACCACATCTATCCATCCATCTCTCTCTTTTTCTCTCGGTTTTATAGGTACATATGTACAGAGAGTGAGAGAGAGGGAGAGAATTTTGATTGGACATTTCTGAGTTAGTGATAGGCTGCTAAAATGTAGGTCAAGACCCACTGCAACACAATACTTCACACAGTGTTTTATTCACCTTTCTGCTGGCTCACAGCAAAGCGGGTTAAGCTTACGCAATCAAAAGAGAAAAAAAAGATATAGACATTTCACATATTTCTATATATATATATATATATACTATATATATATATATAAATATATATATATATATATATATATATATATATATATATATATAGATATATATAAATTTTTTCTCCATAGTGAGATACATATGTACAGTTACTAATGCAGTGTCCTGTTTTGTCTCCATAGACGCAGCGTCGTGGAGGAAACATACAATAGACTCAGCCCAAACCAAAGTGACAGCACAGTGAGTATCCTCAAGGCCAACATTATTTTTGGTGCTGTTAAAACTGTTCTCCCTTTTTTGCCTGGTGGGCCTTTCTTTAATCATGTCTTTCTACATGTTAAATGTAAGTGACCTAAAATTATATGGATAATTTTATTGTGTGTGTGTGTGTGTGTGTGTGTGTGTGTGTGTGTGTTTGGTGTGGTGTGTGTGTGTGTGTGTGTGTGTGTGTGTGTGTGTGTGTGTTTATATATATATATATATATATATATATATATATATATATATATATATATATATATATATATATATGTATATATGTATGTATGCATGCATGCATGCCATTTTCAATTTAACAGCACCATAAATCTCACTGATGTCTACATTCATCATGTAATAGTATGCAGAACCTTGTTATAAGACATGCTGTGATGGGGGAATAATACCCCTGCATTAAGTCTGTGTTTTATATGCTTTTTCAGTGTGGTGCCACCAACTGGGGCAACGTATGTGGATCCTCCAGGCTCTAAACACGGTCCTCGTGCTTCCTCATATTCCTTTTACACGGTTTGAAAAAAATAGATGCTGATATGATGATATACGACAGCACCAGGGGATTCCGGTTTCATAACTACTGTAAGAAGACCTACTGCTACCTCTAATTCCACTCTTTGTATACTGCCTTAAATACTGTCAGTAAGGAAAACCAGGAACAGATATAACCAGGAGGTCAATAGAAATCTTTGAGGTAGTATATGTAGCATGCCCTGAAAGCAATTCCTATTCAAGTGACTATAGATCCATGTGTATGCATTCTTATGACTGTCTTTGTAAATATGACTGGTGTATATTACAAGTGTTCATACTCTTTGCATGTTATAATTGAAATGACTGTATATAATGTGAGATGTCTTAGTGAATCAGTGGTAACATTTATTTTCTTTGTGTCCCCCCCCCCCCCCCCCCCCCCCCCCCCCCCCCCCCATTGAACATACTGCAACTATGTATGACTGTCTATGACTGTGATTGAAGTGAGATGAAAGATTATAACCACTGTAGAAAATGACATTTTTATACAACAGACACAGTTCCTTTTTCATTTTTTTGAAAAGTATTTGTGGACTGTGTAAAAGTTTTGAATCTCATTGGAAAGTTGTAAAGATAGATGATCCATTTATAATTACTCAGTTTCAGCACTTGATGTTTTCGGAGGGGATTTTGAAAATAAAATAAAAATGGAAAAAAGAGCAGTGTTTCCACCTTGCCAAATAGTGCCCTAAGAGCAGATACGTAATTCTTAGGGGTTGCGTCGTAGCCAATGGCACATGAAACATTGTGGGGGTAGATTCCAAGAAATATCAACATGTGATTCAATCACGGCTTCATTTGTACCTTCAAAGTCGACTCTAAAATGTCCCTTCTTGTTAAAAATATACATGTTCGATATTCTCAGAACTAGGAGTGCGGGTGAAAATGTTTTCTTCAAAAGTCAAAGTGTGTGCAGACTGTCATATTTGGTATTAGTGTTAATGACAATGTCACAACTTTTACACAAGCCACAAATGATATTTCACTTTTTGTTCATTAATATTTTCAGATTTCCTTTTTTTTCCCTTTATTTTTGAATAAATTGCTTTGATAGATAATGTTCCTAATCATGTAAAAAAAAAAAAAAAAAAAAAAAAAATATATATATATATATATATATATATATATATATATATATATATATATATATATATATATATATATATATATATAATATGCAGGTGCTAGGAAATAGGAATTTTCAGGTCAGGAAATATGCCATTTTGCAGACGTTTTTCTTTATTTCGTTACCTGACAATCTACTATTGCAAAGCCTCTACCTCTTAAACTGACTTACCTCTGTTTTCTTTTTCTTTTTTTTTTTGCAAATATTTTTTGTTTCATTGCTCAAACATCCAGTGAACAATTATTAGCTCTCAGCATTAACCATTAATTATCATAGATTTCTCACTGCATGCATTTGTTTTATATCAGTGCAGTCGGTTGTACTTTGTTCCTGTTACTGGTCTGCCTCTTGCAAAAAGGTGTAGATGAGTACTGGTCAGTGATCATATTGAGACTGTTTGCCTACCCTTTGCTTTGAACATCAAAGCGGAAGACTTTGGCCCTCTGTGGCTAAAATAAGCTCTGCATCCCTTTGAGCATGGGTCAGATATGCACACACCTAATTGAATGACACAAGAGTTTCTCACAATGCCTAATAGTGTAATGCAAATTAAGCAGAAAAAATGTATTGCTTGTTAACATACATTAATACACATAGAATACTAATATTAATATACATAGAATACAACGTTCACTTGTTTAATGCCTAGTATTTGGCTGCAGTTAGGCAGGTAGAATCCTATCACTTATATATCTTCTGCTCAACTCCATCTTAAATTAAGGATCACATGTATGAGTGACTATACTACTAATTCTGCTAAAATTAATTTTAAATAAAAGATCCTGCGCAATCGCAGGTCGGAAAGCTCATTGTTGCACCATAGCGCTATTATTGCACCTAGTGTTCAAAATCAGAACTGCACCACGAGCTGGTTGTAGGTTTTATGCCGCCTCATGCTCCCTCTATGAATAATTTCAGTGAAAGAGGAGAAAGGAGAGTTAATGACAGGGTTGCAGAGGGGCAAAGTTGACATGTGCCCTGCAGCTGCCAATGATTTAATTTGATAGCTATTAATCTGAATTCCATCTAATTCATTATTTTGCACGCAAAGCTTCTCTTCTAAGATATATTGTAATAGTTTGGATTTGTTTAGACTTTTTTTTTTCTTGCAATGACATATTTTTTATAAGCATTATTTCCACTTACAATGCCAGCTTGAGCTGTATACACTATTTGGCTAAAACTGTGTGCACACCTGATTTTTAACCCTAAGTGTTTGTAGACGTTCCCATTCCAGTATTGATCTCCCACGACAGCCTCTCCACTTTTCTGGGAAGGCTTTTTTTATGGTTAAGGGGATATAG
Organism: Kryptopterus vitreolus; assembly: GCA_030449085.1. Lineage (NCBI taxonomy): Eukaryota > Metazoa > Chordata > Actinopteri > Siluriformes > Siluridae > Kryptopterus > Kryptopterus vitreolus. Next base: position 22,810,254 of record JACRUU010000007.1, read on the forward strand.
ACATACAGAAGCATTAATGAGGTCAGGCACTAGTGCTAGATAAGGAGGCCCTTGCAGTCAGTGCTCCAGTTCATTGGGGTTGTGGCCAGGGCACTGTGCAGGTTCTTTGACTACAAACCTTGGCAAATCATGTTTTATTTGTTTTGTCATGTTGGAAAAGTACCAGGAGCTTAAAAGCTGCAGTGTTCAAATGCATGTGTCAGATTTGTCTTACGCTATTTTGGGGAAGAATCAATTATGGGTGTAATGGTGTCCTCATTCTTCCGGCTGTATAGTGGCCATGCCAGTAGATTTTATGGAAGCTGTCTGTGTTTGAATAATGAACATTGACATTGGATATGAATAAGATATATATATATATATATATTATATATATATATATATATATATATATATATATATATATATATATATATATATATATATATATATGCAAATATATTACTCTTTCCTCCCACTGTTTTTGGCTCTTTTCTACTTTTCTAATTGTAAAATCCTTGATATTATTGACAGCCGTGGAGCTTTGGATACAAAATAAGCTAGAAGTGAATTATTACTCACTTTGGATAAATGAATAACTACTATTAAATCAGAATGTTCTTTTTATATTTCTGACTTGGTTCCTTATACTAAATAATATCATTGCTAATTCATCATCATTTCAATTGGTTTATTGTCAATAAACATTAGTATTGTTTTTTATTGATACCTTCACGTGTAGTACGCGTTACCGCACGTTGAAGTAACATTTAAAAAACGTTATTCAAAATATACAGAAGCTCTTCACCCACTCCTCCACAGCATTGAGATTTACATTGCATAAATGTATAGGGCTACAGTCATGGAATAAAGAATGTTCAGGTTTCTCTGCCATGATCTATTTTATCCTGGAATTTTTCCCCCGTAGGAGCATTAAATGGCAACATCTAGCAGTCAATTCAAATGGTTCATTGAATGAAATTTACTGTGCGATAAACTGTCTATACTAAAGTTCTTGTTTATGAAGAAGTAGATTTTTTTTTACATATCTTAAATACTTAGCATTACCAAGCTCTGTATTTATAATGAGAATGTAGCCAAAGGATCTAGCTTCTATGGTTTCTCTTAACTTTGGTGAAACTGAAAGAGCCTGTTAATTGCATTTTTTCATTTTCTCCTCTTTGTAAATTTGTCTTTCTTGCAAAAAAAACAACATATATTTTACTTCCTGTTCTCTGCTCATTAAGTTATAACTAGTCAAGGTCGTATCTGTTTTCTTTTCTTTAAAAGACTACTCTTTACTGATTGACAGATGGTGTGCTTTAAAATATATTATGCTCATTTATGTTTTTTATTATGTTAAATGTCTTCAAATATTACATGTTACCAAACCTTCCATATACAATGTATGGCATTTAAATGCATAAAATATTTCCTTGTCATAGATTTGTCTAATTATTACCGATCATTGATCAGTAATGGTAGTGGCTCTTTGCTTCGTCTCCCTAGTACTATCTATCTTATTGCTTTGAAAAAATGAACTACGTAGAGCGTCTCGTTTTCTCCATGCGTGTACGGTAATTGAATTATTATCCGAGCGGAAGCGAAAAATGAATAAAAAAAAAAAACAAGATAACCATTCGTAAATATTTGACTCTCATTTCTACTGGAGATGACCTTCCAGTATGACTAATTTGTTGAATATATTGAGAGTATGCAAATGAGTGTTTCATGCTTATGCTCACATTGTGCTATGATGTGAGGCCTCCATTGTTTTAGCTATGACTAATGAGGCTGCAGGATCACTGTGAGGCTGAACTCAGCAGGTCAGCTGACCTGGCCCTGTCTGTCTAATTACAGCATTAGTGGCCTCGCTGATCAGCCATGCATGATGTTCGGCTCTATCTGGAGCACTGAGCTGCTGTTAAAGCCATATGGTGGCTTAGTGATGGGCTGCTAGCTCAACATGGTCCTGCCCTGGAGCAGCAGGCATGGGGGAGAGCAACAGGAAGAAAGAGGGATGCTAGGGTTGGGTCAGGGTTGTTCCCTTCCCCTTGCACACATAATGCAAACAAACAAGCAAACGTGCACACATCTGGGGGATCAGAGATCGGCTTATTTGATTTATCATATCATCTGATGCGCACGGGATGTGTACCGGATGAATGTACAGAGAATTCTCCAGCTATAATATGACTTCTTAATAGCGGATTAAATTTCATTTGGTTGCTGCACAACTCTCTCCCTAGTGCCGGCGCGTTCGCACATGATGCGTAATGCCTCCGGAGATTAACTATGATTTAATACGTGTTTTCAGTGTTTTGGCTCGTGTTCCTGAGGGAGGAAATGTATCTTTGTGTTTCCTTTTCAGCCGTTATCTCAGTCTGACCGAAGCAAATCTGAATGCCATGGCTAGAGGGAGCTAGAGATTTTCTCTTTGTGCTTCAGCCTTTACCAGGCACAAGGTTTCTGCCGTTTTTCAGATTTGCTTGCTTCTCATTTCAGCTGTATTATTGAGCATCAAATTATATATGACATTTTTTTTTACATACACAAAAAAAAATCTTAGTTTAATTTTTGAGCTCCCCCCTTTTTACAGTAAGGATTCTCCATTTATATACAGTGATACTGTTACACATAAACAAGGAGAATAAAACGCTTTTATTACACTACCTCTCTTGGAATTCATAATAGGCATTCTGGGTAGGTCTTTGTTGGTTACTTATTTAAATACCACTCTAGCCTAAGCATGTCTTGTATAGCATGTTTACTACACTCTTGCAGCATAGCTACCACACTCCAGATATAAATATACAGTAATAGTTGCATGCTTTTTAGCATTATTTTTTCCAAGGCTACACCTTCCACAGAGCTTAGTGTAAATAAAGCGGACAGTTTAATTGACTTTAGTTTTTTTTTTTTTTTAAGGAGAATTTGTTAAAGTATACAGTTATACAGTCTTAGCTACTTTTACAGTATATTATTATAGGAGTCAAAATCATACTGTGTGTGTGTGTGTTGTATACTCAGTTTTTATTCTTTTTTGTAATAAAATAAAAGAAAGGGAGGTTAAAAAAACAATTATACCGTGTCTTTTTGTGTAGCTCCAGCAAATGGGTCACTGGAAAGCATTGGAGATATTTTCCAAAATGCACAAGAACAACAGAGAAGCATGAGCTCTCTCCAGATTTTTACACCAGCAGGACTGAAAACTAGCTGTGGATGCTTACACTCTCCAGGACATGTCCTCATGCCTCGTTTGGCTTGTTGAGATGCTGAGATCATTAAGTGTGACTAACAAGACTGGCAAGTTTGCACAGCAGTTTGCCTGCTCTGCCTTCAGATCTGATGTCAGCCCCCTCTCCTCCAGTTGACTCTCCATTCTCAGGATATCTTTATTTAATGAAGGACAGCAAATCTCTCTGTGCCTCTATATATCTCCTTACCCACCCGCCCCCCCCCCCCCCCCCCCCCCCCCCTGATTTCTGTTCATGGAGTTTGCATACCGCTATGTTCTGTTGATTTCCTGTAAGCCATCTCCCTGCTTTGGAGGCAAATACTTGCAAGGTCAAAGCCAACAATTGCTTCTTACAGTGAATAAAATGCCAGCACCACATGACCTTTAAGTAAGGTGCTAACAGGTTGACTTGCATTACACTTTATAGAGAGGGAGGGTGTGTGTCTGAAAGGGAAGGAGATTCTCTAAGCTTGTTTACTTTCACACTCACTAAGAGTAGAGAAGTCTTAGTGAGAAAATTTGTCATTTTAAGGGCAGCATTTGCCCAGATTGCATTGCTTCTCTGCTCATCCTAATTCCCATGAGGTCTTTGACCTCATTCTGGCTCAGTCGACACATCTTCAGTTCACTTTGCGTTTTTTTTTTTATTTTATGTCCAATCCTTTAAATTAAATATATTTGACTGTGGGCTATCAGCCTGCTTTTCTTCCCTATTATGCTTCCCCTTAATATATCTACATGAAGTGGAAAATATTGTTTTGTTTTGTTTTGTTTTCCTTTGAACCCTCATTTTCTTGCTCACACTAATTTACTCACCAGAGAAATGAATATTTCAGCTCTTCTAGAGAAACTCTCTTACAGTTACCTGTCTGCCAGTCATTTTGACGGTAGACTGTCCCTGCGCTTCCTCCTGGGTCAGGAAGTTACCTTACAATCATAATAAAAGGTACACAAAAGTGAACATTACAACAAATCATAGAATTCAGAGTCATAGCCTCTCTGCTTGATGTCCTTTTCTTGCATGTTAACAGCATGTGTTTTATCTGTGAGACATTCTTAGGCAATAGTTTTTTCCGGCATTGTGTTAATTGTGCTTTTTGCCCTATTGACCCTATTGAAGTCTGTCTCCACCACTGCAGGCTTCGTTTATTTATTTATTTTTAAAATTTCTCCATATTGAAATGAGGCTGTACTAGGATAAAACATCGTTGTGTGAATCTTTTCCCCCCTGCAGAGGATGCACCATGCAGGAAAAATAGAAGCTTTTCAGATTTAAATGGCCATGTTCAACAAACACAGTAAAATATTTGATGCACTGTGACATTTACAGCATCATGTTATCATGGTTAACATTGCTGTGGCTTATATTATTAAAATACTACATTTTTATATTTTTTATTCAAAAGAAAGGTTGATTGGAAAATACTACAAGAGAAAACATGAAAAAAGCACCAAAATAATACCCAAGCATTTATGGAAATAATTTATTCATTGAATTTGTATATAAGTGAGTAAAATTACTGTAAAATTACTATATACATTACATTTAAATAAATAAATAAAAACTACTGAAATTATTTTAATTCATAAAGTTAAAAAGGTAAAATAATATTTAATTTACTACATTACTTTCATACAAAATTTAAATGTATTACTGTATTACTTATAATAATAAATAATAATTTTATTGCTTTAATATATGCATCCCATTGTAATACCATATATATATAGGATTCAAATTGATATAAAAAAATAGCCTCTGGATTTTTATGCTTTTTTTAATTGCCAGATTAATAAGATTAATGCGGTTTCATATATTTGTTTTAAATTGTGCATTGTACTACAATTTTTCCCAGGCAATTTTTTAAAAACATTTTTATTTTTGCTGTACGTGATTTTTTTTTATTCTGCGCCTTGTCCTTGCCCTTTTGGTTGTATTAATAGAGGAGCTGGTGAGGTCTTTGTTTGAAGAGCGTAGTGCCGATTCAGGTCTAATGGCACTACCTGCCTTTGTCTGTCAGCAATCGCACATCAACAATGATGTATAATAGCCTTATTTTATCAAAAGGACCTCGTTCTGCTCCACTGCATATGTGTATCTCAGTAGGCCTTGTATTTGTACAAGAGACCATACGTTCAGAGTCATCTTTACTTTGTCAGTTTATTCACAAAATACACACACTGATATTATTTAAAATTCCATGTAAATATGCCAATGATGGTGGATTGGGTTGTACACGTAATTTATTGAAGAAATGTCATTGTTACAATTGAATTATTGAATATTACTGAATATTTTGTAAAAATTTTGCGCCACTTTGCGTACACGCTTATTCAGAGGGACTTACAAATGTGCTTTAAGGATTATCAAAAAATACTTTACAAAATTACATAAATACATTCTGATATTGATTTATTCTAACTAAGGCCAAAGGCATTACTATCACTGGAAGATTTGCTTCTTTAGCCATGCTTAGCTACAATATACTATATTTGTGTAGCACATACGTGCGTAATTACTGTAGTCCACCTATTTATTCAGAATTTCACAATCCAGTGAAAAGTGACTGATAAAGTACCAGTGTTTTCTGAACACTATTCCGGTGTAAAATTATTCTACAGCAATAACATTAGCACTCCCAATACTATTTTCTTGGCTGGGTTTATTGCTGGTGACAGCTGGTATCAGGTGTTTTTTTTTTTTTTACTAGATTAGACATTTCTTTTTGTTTGTATGTTAGAGATTATTAGATTCGAGATTAGATTGTTTTTCCTTTGAGGCACGGTTTGTAACAGTGCCCCTCTAGTGCTTTCTCAGTGACACTGAAATCTTTTGTAAGCGCATTCATTCTTCTAAACCTGATAAAACACACCCGGCCCCTTAGTATGATGAATTGTCCACTATTAAAACAGTCTGGTCAGTACATATTGTATGGTACTTTCTGTCTATAAATCCAGTTATTATACCAGCAGAGTGTAAATGTTGAGTAGGTATAAGAAAGATGTGTACAAGGACCAATAATAGTAAATACAAGGTGTAAAACGGCCAAATACTAATGGTTTGTAGGATTTACCCTGGGATGCATTTTAACATTACTTGTTTTCTGTTGTCCAAGGATGTCTCAAAAACCCTGCTCCATGTTGACACTCCTCTACTTCTGACCTCTCAGCAGGTTCTCCCTTTTTGTGCTATTTCTTCAGAGTATTTCAATTCTCTTGTCATCTAGCCAACCAGAACGCCTGTGGTTACAGGCCACTTGTGTGGCTGAGTGGTTTTCCATACCATAACATACACTCCAATGTCATATATGGGGTTTACTGTGGAGTCTGCTATGCTAGCTTGTATTTTAGCTATGTTTGAATGTTGAGCGGTTTTCCTTCAATATAGCCCTCATCAAATGCTTAACCATGATGCAAGGCTTGTGCTTATGTACCCACTGAATGAAATGAATGACATGGTAGCAACCATGTCTCAGCAACAACAACAAAAAAAGCTTTGCTTTGATACATCAGTTGAGACTATACAACTGGAGACTATGTTCATGCCCTGATGCATGAGCATGCTATATTTACACTACGTTAAGCTTCTAGACTGGTGATGACCTAGCAATTGAACTGCCATATTGAAACATTGAATTGTTTTGCTTTCATCGTCTCTAAATAGGTTCAATGATGGTAGCATAAACGGTGGCAGTCCCAATGAATCCTTATCATAATGCAAAGATTCACTTGAGAGCTTCGTAATAAGATTTGGACAACATCCTGTTGCTTGCAGCCCTTGTTGCCTGAAATTCATTATCAAAAATATACTTCCCATGCATTAAATCCTGTAATATATTTAATAGCTTTTCAACTGTGGGAATCTTAGGCCGTACTGTTGTTATTATTGTTTCTTTTTCACTGTTAAATAAATGACAATCTGTTGCTATAATAATCTCATCCTTGCAGGGTTCCTGACCTATTCAGCTGAAATGTATGTTTGTATGTATGTAGTATGCCTGAGAGTTTAAAGCGTATCTGTAAGCCATTCTGGATCACATTAAGTACAATGCAGGATAATTGGGAACAAAATACAAAAATATATGCATTAAATTACACAATTTAACTTGACAATTTTAAAACTCCAGTACATGCCTTTATAAAACAAAACAAAATAGCCTAAGCCTCATTCAGTGTGGTGTTTTTTTTCCTTTTCATTTCTTTCTTTTCTTTTCTTTCTTAAAGTAAATAGTGCACCTGCCTCCTGGGTGTCTATTGAGCTGCTGGACATTGTGGAGTATCCGGAGATCCTGCATAAAGACACTTTCTTTCAGGCGGATTTGACTTGCTGCTATCAGCAGCTGGCTGGTCACACTCAAACAGAAACCAGGAAGTTCCTTTTTTTTTACTTTCTGACCTAAAGTAACAAAAGAGTGATCTGTGTGAGCATAGACATTTTGGAGGTGCCAAAGTTACATCTGTGTCTGTCAGAATTGTGACAATTTTGTCAAATTGGATCCAATATATTTGTGGCTTTTTTGTTGTTTTGTGACACATTTGACGGCGATGTGGCTTGGAGGCGGATTGATACTTCGAATTTTAGAAATGTAACATTCAATATAATACTTACTCTACCTCAAAACAGTTTCGTAGCAAACGGACATTAATTTACAGCAAAGGACAGGGAAAAAAAACACTTCAATCCCAGACCTTGACTTTGCAATGGCTGAAATTACCAAGTAGCAAAAATGGACTGGAACGACTCCAAAGAGCATTTCTTAGTGTCTCTTAATTTATCCTTTACAAGAATTTTGAGTCATTTACAGAAGATGTTCAACATTTATAACCATGCAGTCATCAACCCTTAATGCCTGAATTCTCTGCTCGATTCTTCAGCTCATTATTATCACCCACGGATTGTCGACAACATCCACTGCTACAATTTTTGATAAGTCCTTGTTTCTGACTCTAATATTTGAATAGTGCTGGGAAAACATTTTAATTACATGTGGACTCTATAATTCTAATCCAATAGGAAAAAAAACGGCAAAGGAAAAGTTAAGAGTAAAAGTAATTTTTCAAGTTGTGGATCAATTACTTGCATTCCTCTTAATTCCTCTTGAAAGCTAAAATTGTCGATCTTCAAATGCACAGGTAACATCAATATTTCATTTTGGTTAAAGAAAAAACTACTTACATCTTGAATATGTGAATCAATAATGGACAAAATAAGAGTAAAACAACACTCTAATGTACGGCTTCATATCTGTGTATGTGTGCGCTTGTGCTTGAGAGAAGAGTTTACAAGAAGAGGTAAAGAGGAAACAAAATCAGTGGGGAGAGAAAATGAGAGATAGATTGAGCGAGAAATATTTTCTATGGTTTTCATATTGTTGATGTTTGACAAAGGATGCCATGTAAATCATTTCTTGTTTTTCTATGATCAAAATTGCTTTCCAAACCATAAAGCAATTTTCTGTGAGAAAACAAAAATGACCTTGGTGTGTTTAGAAGACTATACATGCGAGGCCTATATTGTGTGGGGACGATTGATGTCTGTTCAGCATGTAATACCAAAGCCCAAAATATCCATTTGTTTTGTAATAAGATTCATATGATTGAAAAAAAGAATTACTTCAGTGAAATGCTGCTTACAGTCTCCATGGCTATAGACACAATAAATGGGGCTTTCTTTGTGCAGGTGAAAAAATTCTTACAAAAGGACAGAAGAGTACAGGAAGTCATTGGTTTTCTGCCTGGAGTCTTATATTTTGTCAGATATGCAACTTGCAAGGGGGAAACCAAGGCTTCTTATAATGTAAACTATAATCTCTTTAATTAACACTTGCTGGGAATATGTGCATAGAAATATATGCTGAGATCTGGGGAATAGGCTTTCACAACTCTGCTCATCTGCTGCCTAGACACATTACTGCAGATGCTTGTCATAGCAGGAGATCACCTGACCTGGCCATGACCCAAACACCAACCTACGTTTATTGTTGTTGACTTATTTATCTTTTTTTTTTTTTTTTAATCTTTTTTAACATTACTAGAATTTATTGCGTAATTAGGCAGAAATGTTTCATTGCAACATCATATTATATTAATTTATGTAAATCATTTGATTAGCAATTTCGCACACACACACACAACACACACACACACACACACACACACACACACACACACACACACACACACACACACACACACACACACACACACATATATATATATATATATATATATATATATATATATATATATATATATATATATATATATATAAACATCTTTACAAACAATCGACTGAAACATCTTCCCAGAAAATTGGAGGTTATTAAAACAGCAAATAGGAAATCTAAATCTTGAATTGATTTGGATGTTTAAAAGGCAAATATGAATCTGTGTGTCCACAATAAACACGCCAGGCAGTCACTGGGCTGCCCAGTTAATGCAGATCACCCCAAATGCATAAAGTGCAAAAAAGTCTGTCGATTAATTCCACACAAATCTGTTTGTGTGTAAACCAAATTAACAGTTTTTATATACTCGGTCAGAAAAACAAGGTACCGTGGGAGTAAAAAGTTCTTCCTATAGGAACAAAATATATAATGGTACATTTAATGGTACACAATAGGTCCTTAGGGTACAACTATGGTTCCAAAACATGTCATAAAGGTACTGATTAGAGGGTACCACTCCAGCGACAGCCACATGTACCTTTAAAGGTACAGTGTTATAACTTCCTTTCAGGGACTGTATGGAAGATTTCAATTTATTTAAAATATGAACCATTGACTTTTAATCATTAACATGTACTAACCACAGTGTAAAACACCATGCAAGATATTTCTGTATGTGAATACATTTTGCTAACCTACAAATGTAGCATTTAATTTGTGGCATTATTTCAATTAATGAACACCAGCTAGCACTGTAAATCCAATTTTAAACCTTAACCAAAACGTGTTAAAGATCATCTTTTCAATAATTATGTAAATGCAGCATATTAAGATTTATGTAAAGAAATAGCCTTATTAAAATGTTTTGCTGTGGTTCACTGACCTCATCAAAGGTCTTCTATGTGTTTATTGTTTTAGTGATCATAGGCACATTGTAGAGTCAAGGACAATTAAATTTATTAAAACATTTTTTTAAACGTCCCTGGTCTTTTCACCTGCACTGGTCATTTTTTTCTTAGCCGTTTAATAGGGTGATGCTCAAAACACAAGCCTCCAATGAGTAGCTATAAAAATAGATCAAATGCATGGTTTTGCAAAGCTTTACATTAAATATTTCCTATTAAGCTGCCTTACTTCTCATAAAACCTGCATACTATTGAATCTGCTTCCAAGAAAGGAATTCAAGCCAGCACTCAATACATACCCATGTGGCACACTGTGCAGGTGATTTTCCTTTTATTAATCCCTGATGTATTTACCACAGTCCTGCAAGCCTGCTTTTATAGACTTTATATTGCCCATGACAAGGCTGTCACATTCAGTGTCCAGGTCTAGTACAAAGAGATCATTTGCGGCGTTGTGAAAATGTGAAAACTACCGAGTCCAGACCAGTGATCGACCATGTAAATTTATATTACCTCGAATTATATGTAACTGCCATTAATAATAACAATAATCATATACATAATAATAATAATAATAGTAATAGTAATAGTAATAATAATAATAATAATTATGATGCCTGTGATAGGCACAGGTTCCCCCAACCTGCGAGAGAAGACTGATAAAGTGGTAGAAGATGAATGAATGAATGAATAATTTTAATGCCTACATGGTCGACCAGGTATTGCTCTCATCTCTCTGCATCAGTTTTGTTCTCTCTACAGTTATATTTCTAATAGCAAATTCAAAATTCAAAGCTAGCTTTGAATTAATTTATAATTCTCCCTGTTTTTGATTAAAATAGTTGACATGCAATTTTTTGTTGGTTCATTTTCATGTTTATTATCCCCTCTTGTCATTCTTGAGCAAATTTAACAGGTGCCATTACCATGTTTGACCATACTGTAAACAGTAATATACTGTTACTCTTGTTAAACCAGCATGAAATTTTATTAGCATACATGAAATTATTAGCATATTTTATTCACATCTCATGTTTTGGTGCTCATCAGCTAAATAACAAGAAAAAAAATAAAGAAAATAAAAACTAACCAGGCATACAGAAATCTATTCAGAATCATTCAACAAACTTTCTGTATATTTGTCAATAATGTAAATTTATTTTTTTGGTCCAGGAACTATGTACCCAGCTGACACCCAATGTTGCCAGCCATGGTCCTCAGTGGACCCACAGAGGTCTAGGACAAAGAGGAGAAACAGTGCAGACAACCCTCTGACAGAAGAGAATGGTCGCCAAGGTAATCCTGAAATTGGAAAGCAGCGAAAAACAAGTTGACCTTGAAGGGGGGTGGGCATGAATGTTGCCTATGAGCCCCCTGGGGTGGGAGTTTGATGGCAAATGCCTCCAATTTGTTGTTCTGAAAGTCTCAATTGAAACGTCTATGGAAGCAGAAACTATGTGTGTAGCCAATTTCTTGAACAAACATACAACCTCGCACATCCCGTTAGAAATTAATTAACACTTTCATCCCATATGAATTTATATACCTCAAACCTCAAAAACCTGTTAGTACAGAACGCATTTTGCAGGATTACAAAGTGTAGCTTTGTTCGCTTGTATTAAACGTGTGGGTTCCCAGATATTGAACAATATGTGTGAGTTTGAGCATCTCCCCCTCTCCATCTGTATGCTTTTCAGTTTTTCCTGCCTATTTTCGTTTGTTTCCTCACAACTGCCTACTTATTTCTGAGGGTAAGTGTGAGATGGGTGAGATCTCCCTGCATTTTTGTCTTCTTTGTGAAAACACTTGAAGAGGCGCTCTGAGTTGTTCCTGGAGCGATCTCAATATTTGCCCCTCTTCTCAGCAGGAACGCTTTCTCCTCATTACAAGGTGACAAAGTGCAGGCTTTAACAAGGGTCCCTCTGCCCCTCCCCAGCATTTAGAGCCCCCCATGAAAAAAAGAACATCATTTTAATTATGCAGTCAATCACAATTACAAGCAAATGTTTTCCCTGTTTGGTCTGCCCCTCTTTTCAATGCTTTGTCCCTAAGCCCACTGTATGCTGGGAGAAAGGCCTCGGCGGTCAATGGGACGGATGAGTGGATGTGTGTAAGGTGGAGGCCTATGTCCTACAACCCACCTCACAGTGTGCTTTGTCAGGGGCAAGGGATGTAGGGGGAAAGAGGAGGAGGTACACACATCCGTAGCACATTTACTGAATTAAGGAACACAGTGGGGAGACTTTGGAAGAGAGTCTGCAGGAGCAGGAGGGTGGGGGTGAGGGGGTTGATGGAGGACTTGTTGCTAGGTGACTAACAACTGCTGCATGTCATTTTTTTTTCCTTTGCCCATTTTTACTCTTCAATCCTTCTTTTTTTTTGCTTGGATTGCTCCCCCTTCCTTTCCTGCCCACCCTCACATACCACTTATTCTGAAATAAAGAGGTACAGAGGGGAAAGAAATTGTTCTTAACGTTCCCTTCTCTACTGTCTCTAAAAGAAGGGAGCCAACAATAGTATTCTGAACTGTAGCCCTTTCTACCTACAGAGCTAGCCGAGCAAACATTCAATCACAATTACGCTCATTTGTATTTAGACAAAAGTTGTGAGCAAAAAAGGAAGAAAAAAAAAATACGTACAATTTTCTTGAGTCACATTAAGCACAAAGAGTTTGCTAATGAATTAAGGTTTGTGGTAAATTTAATAAAGTGGCATTTTTGTGAAGAAAATATTTTTAAATGAAGCTTCATCTTTTATCCCCCTGGAACAGTCGCCACAGACACTCTTAGTCACATGACAACAGAATTGTGGCGCTGTCTCCGAGCTTATGGCATGATCTCACATACTTAAGGCTGACATTGTCCTTCTGCCCATCCCACTCGTGACTGTTTTCATTTACAGAGTGCAACATCATTTGTCTCTTACTGCAGAAATCATTTACAAACCTCCAGACGCTGTGCACTGAATCTACACAGGAAAGCAGAATGATGTGAAGGCCTTTTTTTTAAAAACATTTCAGCCACCTTGGAAGTACTGAAATGGCAAAACAATTTTTTTCTGTACTCTAAAGACATTTGAGTTTGAGATCAAATGATAAATGTGAATTGTTTGGTAACATGGTAACTTTATTCACAGTCTGGAATTGAAAAGAAATTAAGTAAATTAAAGTTTATAGTACTAAACAATTTGATTCATATAATATCACAAACTCGCCTACATTTCTAAACAGCTGCCATCTATTTTAGTGATCAGTTCCCATGAACCATGGACTCTTCTCAGTTGTTGCTTGTTTTGCATGGTTTTTCATTCAGTCTCCTCTTCAGGAGGTGAAGTGCATGCTCAATTGAGTGAAGGTCTGTGCAATGCTCAAGTCATGACACCACCTCCATTCTACTTGACCAGTAAGCATGTTTGTTTCTCTCCACCCTGGGTTGAGTTTCAGGACTTTTTCAGTGTGGCATAATGATAAAGCGGCTCTTTAATGAATTTTGTCAAGGAGCTTTACCAGGCACATATGAACTTCCTTCACATGACAGCACCGTGTAGTCATACTTTACAGGTAAGGTTGTTGAAAACATAATGCTATGCATGATAATTGGTAAAGAAAAAAATAAATGTTTGGATAGGTAAGGATAAAGAGATTTCAGACAGTGATTGTCGTCCGAAATATAGATCTGTATTTAAATTTAAGAGCAAGGGAACTTTGTGGATCATAAATCCTTTTCATTTATATAAACTTTTCTTAAAGTGGTTCTGATGCTTGTTAGGTTAAGAGGCCAAGCACATGCAAACAATACAGACTGAAACGCCACTCAGCGTACTCTGTCTGCTGTTTAGTCAGTCTCCATTGAGCTAGCCTAGAGCACATATCACCCTTCCCTAAGCTACTATTTTGTGAGTTCCAGAAACACTTAGGGCTCTGGGCATTACTCCAAGAAATCAGCTTTGAAAAAGGCTGGAATCATTCCTGTTTAGCTATCCTGACCCTCCCTTCTGCCGTAGACAAGGGCATGATTAAGCAATAATGTCTGGTTTATGAGCTTATCCTCCAAGCCACTCATAATTCTGTTTAAGATCCATTGATCATATTAACATGCACCCGGGTCCCCTCTCTTCAAAAGCTTGAATAAGCTTCGCGTCTAATACGATGATCTCTAAACCTCATGCGACTGCTTCATTCAAACTGATACTTACAGGTTCCATTTTTTTTGATAAAGAATTGTTGGTATGACGTATTTTCATGAGGGCTTCTAGTTGAGACTAATCATGAACTTGTTGATGAACTCTCAAAGTGAGTAGGGACAGGTTTTTGGTTTCTCTCAGTGTGTGTGTGTGTGTGTGTGTGTGTGTGTGTGTGTGTGTGAGATTGTCTCACAAGGACAGTAAAAGAGATGTCACATATGCTTGTGTGGGTTAGCCTATTCGCCTGTGAACATCATCTCCCCTTTGGCCCGGAATTCTGAGTGGTACAGTACATATAACTCCACAGGCTCAGCTACACTAAGATGGCATTATAGTCCCACACTGCAGGTCACCAGGGCATGTGTCACTCAGAGGTCCGCAGCCAACAGTCCAGAATGACAGATCACATACATCCCTAAAGTGCTGCCTTTCTTCAACTACTCACTAACACACCTGAATCAGGCAACAACGCTTGGCATCGGGTGAAAAGCCTTTAAAAGCTTTACAAACCTTACATATTTAAGTGATTGAATAGTTAAAATTGTCAACCTAGAACATCTTTTTGAAATGAATTACTGCAGTAACACCAACACATACATTTTTATTTTTTGCTATTTATAATTGAAACTATTTTAAATGTACACATACATGCACCCCTTTTGCTATAGATCTATAGACCTACATCTTCACGCATTGGTTGCATTGTGCTGATGCCAAATTCTTGCAGATTACAAAACAGATTGAACGTGTAGGTGTAATGTAGGTGTGCAGGTAATAAAGTGGACAGTAAGTGTATAAGCATAACACAATTTAGACTTTGTGCATATTAACTTGTTTCAAATTAATTTAGCCTTTAGTTTTAGATGCTATTTTTTAATAAAGCTTGAGTTTTCTGAGCCATAATAGTAGAATAGAGTAATAATAGGATCCATATGAAATGCCTTCCAGATAAGCAAACTTTTTTTTCTTCAAGTGTGGGTTTATTAAAATCTTGACACAAGAAGTAAAGTGTCCAGTAAGCGGTTTTATAGTACAGAAGCAGGTAGAAGGCTTCTCTATGCTTGGGAAGGCAGAAATGTAGTTGTGCTCTTTCAGGCAGAACTAAGAGTGTACTCATCCCCTCTGTATGACAAGCTGATACTCACAAGGTCCGCCAGTCCCCAAGCACAGACACGGAGAGTAGGCGTTATGAAACATGCATAGGAGCCACTGCCTCCTCTATAATTTACAGAGGCACAAATGAGCTTCGGCGATGGATTTGGACTCAGTCTGCTCTACAGACCCTAGGCTGCTGTTTACATTACATTTGTTCACCCTCGCCACCCAGATGAGGATGGGTTCCATCTTGAGTCTGGTTCCTCTCAAGGTATATTCCTTTCCATCTTCGGGAGTTTTTCCTTGCCGCAGTTGCCACCGGCTTGCTCATTGGGGTTGGACTTGTACGGAACAATGCTTTTCATTTTTACTGCATTAACTGTGCGAAGCTGCTTTAAGACAATGTCCATTGTTAAAAGCACTATACACATAAAACCGAAGGGAATTCTTCGGCAGCTTAAGCTTGCTTTAGTACTTTCTTATCTTTAACAACATGAAAGAAAAACATTGAACAATGGTTGTATTGTCATATTTTGTCATATTTTATATCGTAAAAAGTCATATTTTTTTCTTTTTTCTTTTTTCTTTAGTCACCGTGCTAGAATTGTGATGGACTATTTTAGTACTGTACGACGGTACTAATATGTTTTGCAACACTCGTCTGAATCAAGATTTAAAAAAAAATTACCTTGCATTCTAGGAAAGCAAATTCATTATCGTTTGGCCTTGTGGTTGGCAAGCGGCACACGGGGCACTTGGTTTTTCTGCATGTCCTTTCTTCCTCCACAATTTGGCTTTTATGTCACATGGTTCTACAGCTTATATAAACCTTCTCTTTGCAAATTCAGTCTGGCCTTTTTGGATAGTGTTGATTATCTTGTACACAGTCTACACTTTTTCCTTTTCTAACAGTGGATTATGATACTTTTACCCATGGCCAATTGAGGTTATTGCTGATGTCACTGGCTGTTGTTTTAAGTTTTTTTTTCTTTACGGCTCTTACAATGTTTTTTTTTCTTTACGGCTCTTACAATGTTTTTGTCACCGACTGCTTTGTTGGTTTTTGAAATCATTATTTTAGTTTCAGGGCATTCTAAGTGCTAGTATTGGCTCTACCCAATACTTGTGCAGTGGCTCAATTTGATATTCTAGTTTTCAAAATGCCTTGCTTTCTTCATGTTGGTTTACCATGGACAACAAATGCAGTCTTTACATGTACCAGGGGCTCAGGCCAAACATTAAATATTTATCTACTTGGACAGACCTAGGCAAAATAAATCACCTACTTGACACATCTTCCAAAATTGATTAAGAAAATTGGTGGGTTCAAACAAAAGTTAAATGTCGATGCTTCATTTAACAAATCTACATAAACATATCAAGATTTTGTACCTGGAAATAAACAAGGGACAGAATGAAACACCTGTCTTTACATAAGAAGAGACAATTCTGGTTTAAATAGAGTTGTGAATTTAAGAGCTAAGAATAATAGTTAAGTGTGCATTGCAACAGGATAAAAAAAAACAAGCATTCAAAATCACTTGGGCAATTCATATTCATAGATGTCAAATATCAGACAAATGTTAAAAGCATCAAAAATCTTTAGAAAATAAATGTAATACCTAGAACACCACTGCACAGAACGGGTGAATCTACCGTAGACTGTAAACGCCAAACCAAAGCAAGAAATGTACGCAGATTCAGGGATAACAATTAAGAGATTGTAGCACTGTGGTAACAAAAATGGAGCATAGAAGCTACATGTTCCCAGCAGAGGGATGTGTTTGTGGATGGATGCCACAGATGGTGAAAGTCAGTGGTTAGGAACCCCACCTGTGTAGAATCTTAATAAATGTTGGGTGTTTTGGTGAGTTATTTCGAGGATAAATAGGGTAAGATAGGTGTCTTGAGTGAGAGAGAGCTGAACAATAAAGTATAAACAACAAAAAGCTAATTTAAAGATAAAGAAAGATAAAGAGTCATCATGAGTTATCCCCACCTTACCATTTCCTCACCCCTCCAACTTCCCTCATAATCCAAGGAGAATGTTACAATAGGTAAAGTAAGTAAAAAAATGGATATAAAGAAGTCAATGTTTCACTTCCATTGCACACATTGGAAACAGTTGATCAATACTTGTTGCAGGTGGCATGTGGGGTGATGCTGCATGGCCCAGGTCTACAATGTGGCTCAAGAGAAGGGCTGTGGGGGGGGGGGCAGAGATAATGGATGAAACTTTGATACTGATGTCTGAGAATATATAATTAGGACCAAACCCAATATAAACAAACAAGAATATAAATGTTGACACCCTTAAAAAGCTGATATCATCATGTGGCAAAACCAGTAAGAAAAAAACACCCACCCTTTAATTGGAAAGTCATTCAAATAATTAATTACCAGCCAAACATTGATAATAAAATGCACAAGTTATTAGTTATTCATCACAAAGTCTAACAACCTATACATGCTTAGGTTTTGTTATTCTGTTGCACTCGTATGTGTGCTTATATTATGCCAGAAGAACTTACTTTAAGCCATGACTTGATGGCTTAATCAATATGAGAAGGGTTATAAGGCCATCGCCAAGCAACCTGAAATTCACCATTCGTCACTGAGAAATATTGTGCATAAGACAATTGCCCAACTTCCCAGGAGTAGGTATCCAATGCCTGGTAGTTAAATAGTTAATGATATAAAATACATATACATTTACATATGGGTGTCCATGGCAGTACAATCAGAAAAAGACATGGCTTTCATGGAATGGTGTCTATGGAAAACAAATATTTTTAACATAATATTTCACGAACCTAGAAATAGAGATATTTTAACAAAATTTGGAATGCGAGCTAATTAAAATTGGTAAACATTTAAACTTATAGTAATCCTGTAGTTTTTGCACACCACTGACTCATTTCATCATGTTAGCTAGCTAAAATATTTTATAAAGGACACAACTCCAATTCATGGCTATTCCTATTTTCCTATTCCTATAGCTGTGGTTACTAGCCATGTATAATTTGATCTCAGCTTCTCAGGTAGGTTCTGATACACAAACATTCTAATGATTTGGGTGACTTGTCATTAATAGTTTCATACCAAAATAATATGGAAATGCTTTATATAAGAGAATAAAACTCCTTTAGGCACTTCTGAACATATTATCCTGTAATTTCAATTTTCTCTAATGAGCTATTTGCTCTGTCTGTCAGTAAATCTGAACCTTTCATGTTCTGACAACTCATAACAGCTCAACAATCTAAATAATAACCATATTAATATTGTATTATAATATACTGCATTTTTCTCTGGTTCTGAACGTGTACCTTGCACAATGACAATAAAGTTGAATCTAATCTAATATTATATAATTCTACCCTGATGATTCATTTTCATTTCTGTGCTAATTTCGAGAACACTAGAAACAAAAACGCCTAACCAAAAATAAAGAAACGTTTCTGAAGACATTTTTAATATTTTACCTGCATTGTCATGGTTTTGTGAAGTAAATAGTTCATTATGGTTTATATTGAATAAATGAGATGGCCATTGTTTTGTGCTTCTGTAGTAATTTATGTCAGAATTTGTCTTGATTGTGTGTTTTTGGTCAGAAATGTCCATCTATAAGGAAGTTTTAAGCTTACAATCATAGGTTGCAGTGTAATGCTAATTCACAATGTTTTTAGCCTTTATCAAAGCTCCTTTACTATTGTAAATGCATACCTAAATCATCAGTCATTGGTGTTCCTATTTTATCTTTAGTATCAAATACTTTTGCCTGAATACATCTTCATTTCTTTTTCCAAACACATTGAGAGTGTACTCAGTTAAAATATCTCTAGTGTCATCTGACCATGATTCCAATACCTTTTGATGAAGTTCAAGATATGCAATTTAAGTTATGCATTCAGAAAAGGCTTTTGCTTCTAACAGTTTGTTATAATGGACGTCCAAAAATTGTCAAAAATATGTTCAAACGTGCCATTCAGATATTTTTAGTGCTTCAATACGTTCTTCTCAGAGCTCATGAAAAAGGATTTGGCATACCTTTGCATATCTTCAGTACACACTCACACTCACACACACACACACACACACACACACACACATACACACACATACACTCGCACGCACACACACACACATCGATTCTTGCCAGTGTCATCAGCTGTGAAATGGTTAAAAATTAAGGGTGTCAAAGTTAACGTGTTAATAATCCGTTAACGCAAATTTACTTTAACGTCATTAATTTTATTAACGCTATGCGCATCACTATGTGAATGATCGGCTCCTTCACTCTGCGTAGTGATGGAGATTGAACTAGACATTGGACACGTTTGCTGCTGAACAATAAAAAGAACAATTTAATAAAGGAACTTCAGTCCGTGGCCTTCCCAGATCATTTCACATTGACCTTTCCTCAGCAGCGCTTACAGCTTGTAATGTTAAGATGTAATATAAAAGAGACGATAAATATGTTTTGAGTTAAGAGTTACTCACTATATTACCATATATTACCGTATGTAAACCCACTTGTCGCTAGTTTATAGGGAAAGACACAAAAACAGAAACACAATTCTTAAAGGAGAAACGTACCATATTTAACAATTGAAACAATCGCTACAAAATTTACATAGAAATTACTATGAAATTAACATTACATGAAAATTAAAAGAATATATTAGACAGTTAAATAAATAAAAAAATACTTAATTATTTTATTAAAGGGAAAGATTTTGAATGAAATGTACATATTTATAACATATGTCACAATTGGTCTGAGTATTAAAAACATTGTAAGTATTTATTTATGGTACATTGAGAACAGAAAATTGTGTGATTAAATCATGATTAAATATTTTAATCTTATTGAGAGCTTCAGTTAAAACACGATGCGATTTCCAACGCGATTTTCCGCGAATTAGCTGTAATTCTTAAGGTGTGGGAATACAAAACAAAACAAAAATATCACTACATGCGTCAGAGTCATATGTGAAATTGTCAGATAATAAATAATGAATAAATGAACTGTTTTCGATTTATTTTTTCATGTGTATAGTGTTTAAAAGGCAGCAGGTGATAACTAAGAACAACTGAATGCATGGGAATAAAATTCCAAATGACTCACAATGCTGAGAATAAAATACGAGTCGTTTTTACGAATTTGCAGAGTTGGTAATGTGCTGTTATTTACTTTCTCGTACGTCATAACATCTGATTCATCATGTATTCATATAAACATATATAATCTATAATCTCAGTAATACTCTGTATTTAGGACAAAGAATAAAAAAGTCTAGTTTTAAAGTTATTCTTTTCTAAAGCCTATTGATGTGTTAGTTCTACTCTAATGAGTGACCTTGAGCTTTTCGTAGCCCAGCCCCCCCCCCCCTCCCCCGGGATCACAAAGCGTACAGCAATGACTAAATAATCGGTCGTGAGACATTGTAAATTATTCTAAGGCTAGAATTATTTAATTCGCCTTTGAGTATTTGGCTGTGATTAACAGATGAGCCGCCTGTTCTCCCAGAGCGATTAAAAAGCCACAGTGGCCGACAAAAATGTGTGCAAAAATAGTATTTGATTAGCTGTTGTTGGAATTACGGCGGAGAGACGACCCACAATAGCCTAATCATTTAGTTACAAGGTTGCTGCGCTTTTATCTTGCCATCCCGAGGACTGACACAGTGGCTGTTTCAGATGCACAAGACATTACATGAAATATTAAACTCCTATATTATATTAAAACCAGAAAACGCAGAAACACTTCAAACAAAGTCTCAATGAGCGCTTTACTTGTGTCTACAGTGCACGTACAGTGTGTGTGCTTTAAATCAAAAATCAACTATTTAGCTTTCTCTATTCCTGTATATATATATATATATATATATATATATATATATATATATATATATATATATATATATATATATATATATATATATATATATATATATCCCTCTACAACTAATCTTTAGTACGGGATGACTCTATTATTATTATTATTATTATTATTATTATTATTATTATTATTATTATTATTATTATTTTTGTTGTTGTTGTTGTTATTATTATTGTTGTTATTATTAGTTTTAATAATAACAATAACAATAATAATAATACTCATAATAAAACAATACAGCCCTAAATAAATGTAGTATTT
The DNA here is from genome assembly GCA_030449085.1 of Kryptopterus vitreolus. Classification (NCBI taxonomy): domain Eukaryota; kingdom Metazoa; phylum Chordata; class Actinopteri; order Siluriformes; family Siluridae; genus Kryptopterus; species Kryptopterus vitreolus. Next base: position 22,831,986 of record JACRUU010000007.1, read on the forward strand.
ATAGAGCAATTTAGTTTATTATTAAAGGTCTTTTTTATTATTGTTATTATTATTATTATTATTATTATTAATATTATTTAATTAATTTTCTGTTGTTTTTATTTTGGTTTTAGCTTTTGGTTTTACTGTTATTCTTTTTATTCCAAGAAGTAGTAACAGTAGTAGTAGTAGATTTACATTTTGTTACTGCCTATATAATATGTCATATTATATTTACAAATTGTCATTAATATAATCATACATGTACTCAGTATTCCGGTAGAGAAAATGGTTCCAGTTCCAGAGCTGCAGCTCATTCATAATGCAACAAGGGCCCCGGGGTTTTCTTCAGCTGAATCTGGATTTGCGACCACTGTATCAGGGGCTTTCCGTTAGAATGAACTTTCTACTGTAGGTTTCTGTGAAATGATCCGACCCGACACTTCAAACCATCTGCGCTATCTATCCGTCTTCTTCCTTACCGTCTCATCTCGATCGCAAAGCGCACTGTGGCTGACACTAAACTGCGCCTGTCCACCCGTTTTACGGCGTTTCCCCCACGACGAGCTGAACCTAACAACGTTTTCTCGTTATTCTCCTTATCTCAGCAAACATAACCGCCTCACCCTTCTGCGCATGCTCCGTTAACTAGACCTAGGGAATATAAATATTGTTACAATAACAATCCAAACCAAAAGGAAGAACGTGTATTATTAGGCCTAGATGATCAGTATACGAGTGGTTGAAATGATGTACAGGTACGAGGCTGTAAATGAATCACAGATTGCATTACACACTGTATGTCACACAGTATCCTCACTGGACAAATCGAATCTAATGCACAAATGAGTTTTGCGCTTGACTGGCGACCTTCTTGGCAGTCTCTATTGTTTAATACATAATTGACAGGGCGATAATGTGTCCTCCTCTTCGTTCTGACGTCATTACAGTTAATGTGTGAACCGCTGTTTCATAAACCGGAACGCCGAACTGGTTTATTCTCCTGTCATTCTGTTCGCTCAGCCTCTCTCTCTTGTCGAGGCGTTTTGGACGTGGGTTCTACCCACGGATCTGATGCGAACTGCAAAAGCACAATCTCTCTGTCGGATCACATGTGTATTGGGCCGCGTTATGAACAAGACCACGTGTGACAGCTGAGGTCTGCTTTGACAAACAGCCTGCTCTGTGGATTAAACAAGATTTATAGCGAACACAGCTCTCAACAACAGTATTCTGTCCAGCAGCCATTGGACATGTTAGAGCATACAGCAGCGCAATTAAATGAACAAACGTCCGCAAAACATAGCCGGGTCATAAATGCGAAAACGTCCTGGGAGGTGCTGAAAGGTGCTGAAATCTATTTGCACCCCGTTCCACGTGATTGGCACAGCTTGACAGTGATTGACAGGAATTCATGGCAACTACGCAATCAATCTGCCAGGTCCAATAGAAAATCAGACAAGGACAGGGCGTCTTTTTTATCCCCTCCTCAAAAATATCGCCGCTCCTGAGCTATATTCTCGCTCGCCCCAGCTCTCCATATCGCCTTCCGAGGCTGAGACAGTCGGCCAAGATTGGCACCATCCATTTTCTTCTGAGCATCATCTTACGCCTCGCTTTCGTTTCTCCGCCATTGCTTTTCTGCCTGTCTGCATCCGAGAAAGGAGTGAGACGAAGAGGCAGGGAGAGGGGGTTAAAAAAAAACCGCGACAAAGTGCGCGCGAACACGAGAGACGGTGCACCTCGAGGCGGGGAGAAAACGTGCAGCCTTCATGTTTCAGTTGCCCATGCTGAATTTCAGCCCCCAGCAGGTCGCGGGGGTGTGCGAGACTCTGGAGGAGAGCGGCGACATCGAGCGCCTCGGTCGGTTCCTGTGGTCGCTGCCTGTGGCGCCCGCCGCCTGCGAGGTACTAAACCGCAACGAGTCCGTGCTGCGGGCGCGCGCAATCGTGGCCTTCCATACCGGTAACTTCCGTGAGCTTTACCACATCCTGGAGAACCACAAATTCACCAAGGACTCGCATTCGAAACTGCAAGCTCTGTGGCTCGAGTCGCACTACCGGGAGGCAGAAAAGCTCCGGGGTCGCCCGCTAGGGCCAGTAGACAAATACAGGGTGCGGAAGAAGTTTCCACTGCCCAAAACTATTTGGGACGGAGAACAAAAGACGCACTGCTTCAAAGAAAGGACCAGACATTTGCTGCGGGAATGGTATCTGCAGGACCCTTATCCGAACCCGAGCAAAAAGAGGGAGCTTGCACAAGCTACAGGACTTACTCCTACTCAAGTGGGCAACTGGTTTAAAAACCGAAGACAAAGGGACAGAGCAGCAGCGGCGAAGAACAGGTGTGTTCTTCTAATGAACTCTGTGTCTGTATATGTATATATATATATATATATATATATATATATATATATATATATAGGAACATGCATCTTGTACATGAAATACAATGCAGTTAAGCCTATCCATGCACATTTCAGAAGCATTTATTATTCTTTTTGCTATTATTATTATTATTATTATTATTATTATTATTATTATTATTATTATTGTTGTTATTGTTATTGCATGACTTAAACACGACAACATACTCGTATTGTTATAATCTATTTAAAATAAAGGAGACATTATTTAACCACTGATAACATGGGTGATTCATGTGATCAGACTAATATTTTCAACACACCATATATAGAACTGTGTAACTAAAATTAATATAGAAAGGGCCTCGAGTGAAACATTTGTACCACATACCTAAATGCACACTATTCCATAACAAAAAATTTATTTGTATTACTGCTTAGCTGTAGGGGTTAAGGCAAAATGGCTTTTTTTTTGTCTTGATTTGCTTGCAATATTACTTTTATTTGTTCCAAGTTGCCAAATCTTTAGTAATATAATGCATCTCAATAAATAAATGTAAAAAAATTCTTCTACACTAATGTTTTAGACATTGTCAAGCGTTTTTAAATATGACAATAGGACAATATCATACAAACGTTAAAAAAAAGAGTTATTCTGAAATTTCTCTGATGTCTTCTTCCAGGGGCATCCTCATAATGCGGTTTACTTTGTCTTCCATCATTCTGCATTAGCTTATCCTCACACTCACATTCTTCATATAAACCTTTTGACCGATGGGAAACTGAAGCATGCCCCACAGGATTGTGTTGTATATTTGTGAAGAACTGCACGGGCCTACAAATCTAAACCTTTATTATTCCCCGAAAAGGTTACAACAGCAGGTGTTGACTAACGGGTCGGTTTCAGCGGAGGACGGCGCCGCGGATAGGCTCGGTAACGCGTCCAGCCCGGAAGCCGGCCTGTCAAGCCAAGCTGCTGCTTCCGCCATCTCCATCACGTCGAGTGACAGCGAATGTGACATCTAACGGCGAGGCACGAGGCTCCCCGCGGGAGCACGACGCAAACATTAACACATTAACGGAGGAAATGGAGGCAGACAATCATCAAGACAAACAAGCACATCGGTGCCTGCCTTAACGTATTAAAGGCTATTTTTCTGTTGTTTTATTGGACGGCTGTCAAACCGGCCAGAGAAAAGCGGAAAGCTCTATCTTTTAAAATGTATTTATCTTTTTCTTTCTCCCCATAACCAAGTGTGAAATACACGAACAGATTCGAAGGAATAGATAGAGAGAGAAAAAGAGATCCTCTGTCCGTGTTCTAATTACGGTCATCGAAATCGGATGCATTGGAGAAATATGAACAACGAAAAACAACAACCTTCGTGTTTGCTCGAAGAAGGACTTTATGGTTTTCTTTTCTAAGATGTTTACGTATTAAAAGTCGTGGCTCTAATAGAAACGTTGATTTGCTTGCTTATTTGAAGTTTGGTCGTTTTTTTTGTTTTTGATTTTTTTTTTGGTGTAAATCGTTGAGTACGAGGAATAGTGGACACATGTTTGAATTCATTAAGGACGTTAAGTTAATAAAATGGTTGATGATCAAAGACATATTGTCGTTAAAACTTTAGGTTATTATTATTACTATTATTATTATTATTATTATTATTATTATTATATTGCTGTTTGTCACGTAAAGTATAAAAAGCAAAACACGGTCAGTTTTTTGTTCCTTTTTGGAGTTCAGTAAGATTCGTTCAATTACATGGGTAGACGTGTCTTTGTCAAATATTGTAAAGCCTTGAATTGATCCGATTTCATGGAAACCGGTCGTGTTCATTTCATTTGCCTTAATGATTTGCTTGGCAATTTAAACTACGCAACACATTCAATTAATGTGACTTGAACGCCTCATGATACGGGTTTTCGTCAAACTCTTTATTAAAAACAGTTTCAGAGCATGCTCAAATGTGTTCAGTGAATGCTGCCTCTTTGTTTAGACATGAAGTGCACTGGACCCTTTGCCTTGGCATTATTAGAGTCTGTGTTTAAATGGTGTGTGTTTGGTGCACGAGTGTTAATGGGTAAATGTGGGATATAGTGGTGATACCTTACTGCATGTCTGTGTGTGTTAACTGTAGCGTTGTTGGCATCGCGCACCCTAATTCTCTCTGACAGGAGAAGGTCAGCCAAAGGGCGAAGCGCCTCGCTTTCAAAACAAGAATGCTGAACACATATCACTAATAGAAATTCCATAATCCTCACGCAAAAAACTACCGGCTCTATCCTTCCCCCCCGATTCCTGTGTGGCTGTTTTTTTGTGGAAGAAACAGCAAAAATGCTTATTCTTTGTTGGATCGTTTGCATTTTTCTTTTTCGTAAATATTGATGCTTCATACGAAAAAATGGCACGCTACACAATTATTAAACATCATGACTATTTTCAATTCGACAAGCACAACAATTCTATTATTAAAACAAAAATGTGTAATCGAGGGCAGTGAAACGGCAATATTTTCATACGTACTCTGTACTATATTAAATGTTGTTTATGCTAAACACGCTTACAAAAATCTCTTTAATATTATGCAGGATTTATATTACCACTGGGAACTTACTGCACTCAAATAGTTTTAGATAACACAATTGGTTACGTGGATCACGATATCAGTTCTGGCAGTTCAACGGCAGTTCTACTTATTATGATATTATTATTATCTATTTATTATGAATTCATAAAAGTAATTAAAAAAGCATAGATAAAAAAATAAATTAAATAAATGTCGATAAAAGCAACGCTTGCACTTCGAAGACATACATGCAGAAATTCTAGAAATGTCCAACGCATAGGACTTTTATAAACATGGTTCAGAAAATAAGCAACGCGGCGACTTTCGCATTGCCGTCCCATAATCTTCCCATCGCTGAAGTTCACGTTCAATAATGCGTGTGGTTTATTTCTCTTTGACATAGGCCTAAGTCATAACACACAGCAAGAGCTTCTTTTATGTCGCTTTTGTTCCTGGAATGGGTGGCAAGCTGTGGCAAACTAATTGTCAGTGCGACATAAATGAAGGAACAGTCGAAGTAGGAGAACGGAGAGAGAAGCTCATTGAATTTGTGCAGGGACAAAAGCGGAGAGGTTAGCTGAAAAGAGTGTTCCTGGCAGTCAATAAAGCTGTCAAACTGTTCAGCGCTAATCAGCGGTAATGATGGCCTCTCAAGCCCGTAGGGAACAAAACGCCTTCAAAAGTTTGGTGAGGAGGAGGAGGAGGAAGAGGGGGTGAGTTTAAAAAAATTGTCTACCTGCCTAACAAGTTTTATCCTCACTACTAGTATTAGAAAGCCTGATTTTAAAAGAAAAGAAAAAAAAAATTCAAATAATGTTTACAAGAAATGTTTATGGATTTTACGCCATTTGTGCAATTTTTGAAATTATTATTATTTATGATTTATTATTAGTTAAATTAATATTATTATTATTACGATTGTTATAATTGTTATTGATGATGACGACGATTATTATTATTATTATTATTATTATTATTATTATTATTATTATTATTATTATTATTATTATTATTATTAGTAGTATTATTATTATTAGATCATTACAGGCATTACAACCATTGCTTGTGAGGAGGATAAGCATTATCCTCATCATCATAATTGGATTTTCGTTTTCAAAACTCAACCAGTCTTCCTTTTGCCGTTTTTTTTTCACTTTTCACAATAGGAACTCATTTACCAGGGACTCTAATGGACTGCGAAAATGGGAGCCTGAAAATTAGCCTGCAGGTTACTCATTATCACTGGAACTTGATGCATGATGTTGTTTACAGTATGTGTCTTTAGTTTAACAATAATCCTAAACAGCTGGAAGGATAAAGTGTGCCCTGAGCCTTCTGTAAAAACATTGCATCATACCTAATTTCATCTAATGTTCTCTTCCATTGATACTGGTATTTTATAGTTAAAGCAATGCTCCTATTTTTTTATTATTAATTTTACTGATGCATGCAGAATATAGAAGTGACACCTTAATATTTGAGAATATCGATCATGTATATTTTCCCCACTACATTTTCCCCACGTCTTCATATAGACTTGTATCTGCGATTAGCATGTGTTAAGACACTTTTCTTTGGTCTGGGACGACGTGTAATATCATATTTCTGAACCTGAAATATATATTAATCGCTTTCAATTGTATGCACCTTCTATATATTTTATTGCTTGCAGTCTGTCAGTTTCAGCCTTGCTTTTATAATCTGTTTTTCGTCTCTTGTAATGCCTCGAAGCCTTCAGCTAAACGAAGAGTCACTGTTCATAGCGAATTTAATTGTGTTATCGGTATTTTTTAAATTATTTAGAGAAAAACAGCAAGCACTGATTGAAACGGAAGTGAACCTCACCTAATTAATTGTAATTTTACTTTTTTGGATTAACAAATTCATGAAGAATATTTCAGAATTTAAACACGTTTACAGACATATACATAGTTTTTTTTATACCACTACCACACTTGCACATAGTGATATAATGAAGACACCTTTTCACAAAACGGTAAATATTCTACTTCCACTACTCAAGAAATTGCACTGGTTCTCGTGTCTACACAATTTATCTCTTATACAAATCATGCAAACCAACACTACACAAGACCCAACTGTTTGGGCTTTTTATTCATATTATATTGTCCATTTCCCAGTAATTCATCATGAGTCTGGTTTCAGTTGCAGACAGATCAATTGTACCATTGAAGACATTATGATAAGGCAAATGAGACAACTTCAATATAGGACGACATGCTTTCTATAGATGTAGATTCGTTCTATATGATCTAAGATGGGTTTGCATAAAGATGCTTCAACTTCAGCGGTATAGCTTAATAATTAACTGATCATACGAAGGTCTTATTATTCTGAACCATGAAATTCTTTAGCTAATGCATTGCTTAAGAATGTACTGGCTCGAGAGTGCTCAAGTAAAGAAAATGTATAGTTATGCCTGATTTGAAGGTTTGAATTACGTTCATACTGTAACAGTTTTAAACGCTAGTCTACTTTGCCTTGTCTGTTTAGAGACGAATCAAGTGGCATTCTTATAATGTTTTATTAATATTTTATTACTATATGAAGCATACAATCTTGCTACACATGTACGAAGCTTAACTAATAGGTCCAGTTGGTTATTCCATTTGCTTTTTTTCGCCCCCTTATTTTTAAAAGAAATAATTTAAAACAAATGCAGCGTGTGGGCTATGGCATGTCTAGAGCAAGTACTAACGTCGAAGAAAGTGATACGCGGTCATGTTTCGATTCAGAAATGCTAAGAAGAACAAGCCAACGGAAAGCAAAATATATCGCCTATTTTCATGCATCCGATAACAGGTTTTGTTTTGTTTTTTTTTTAATGGAAAAATTTTTTTTCCATATAGTCGCTGTTGCTTTATGTGCATCACCTGAATCAAGCAAGTGGTCACTTAATGGACCGGTATGATATAGTATATATGGCTTGAAAATGACATCTCCAAAGAGCGGTTGTGTCACTAGGGACTATGGACTGGGCTATGGACTACATCACATTATTTGACATAAATCAACAGCTATATTTCTATCATGTTTCGCTGCGTTGATAAATATGGATTTGATTGCAAGCTGGGTGGGTTTCCACTTCTCTTTATTTCTAATTGCACTTTACCTTCAAAAAAGAATCAAACGATCTACAAAATCGCGAAGGAAAATGGAAACTCTCAGTTCTGTTATTATATTATTGTGTTATTGTGTAACGCAGCAAAGAGTCTTCAAGAATGTTTTTAATGAAAGGCTATGTGGTTTGTGATATGTTTGCTCTTGACTATTATTATACAGGTAAATATGAGATGAGATTCAGGTTAGCCGTTTGCTACGAAGCAGAGATCCTCCGATTTGATCTAATCATAACTGTTATGGACTCTCGAACACCAAAACCTTTCCAGCCGCCCAGTCGGCTATAAATAATACAAATATGCCTTAAGTATTTTGTCTTAAAATGGCACTTCAGTAAAAAACACAATCTATTTACTGTAAGTAAAGATTACTTGTACATGCTTTTTCAAATTAGAAGATGTTGATAGGAAGGCAAGAGCACATAACTCATTTTATATGAATCTATGTCATGTGACCCATTTTGCTTAAATGGGGCCACGCCTCTCATGTTCAAATTCCCCTTTGTGGATTACGATTTATATTCGATAAAATAATATAGTAACAATGACAATTACACTGTACAACAGCTCAAGGCTGACGAATTGACAGGCATTTCATATACTAATTAGATGCTAGTGCTAGCCAGTACAATTTATGTATAACATACTGAGTACTGAGTAGTTGAGTGATTAATAGGCCTTAAAGTAATAGGTTTTTGAAGCTCTAGATAAATATCATTTTGCTTGATTATTACTATAAGTGGATATAAAATAAAAACATATATTTATTTCATATATCCCCATACTAAGAATACGTATAAGCATGCTACAATACTATTTAAATAAATGATTAAACAAGTACAATTACACAAAATTTGGTCCATTGCTGTAGAGGAGCGAATGGTAGCTGAAACCAATTTCATCACTTGGTGGGATCCTTGTGTAATGGATTCCTGTGATATAAATGAAGGTTGACGGATAAAGAAAACCTCTTTCCCAGTGGTTCACTTTCGTTTAGGATTCTCGGCCTCTTTGACTTGAAAATCAGTGGGGGTGCTCATGCTGAGTGGACACCATAAGCTTTGGTGGAGTAGCACGCCCCCTGCTGTTAAAACCATACAAAAGAAAAAAACAACGTCTAGTTGCTTGATTACAGACGGCTTCAGTCAAGAAAGTAACCATTGTCTAAATTCTAAATTCATTAAATGACAGATATTCTTCTTATTGGTATTTTGTTCTGTACAATTATTACGTGCTGGTCAGCCTAGATTTAACTCGATTTGTAACCTTTTAACATGTAACAAAAAGCCTTCTCTTTTTCAGCACCATGGCCAGAGTCAATGAACCTCAGAACCACTTCCTTTTTGTTTTCAAACATACATAAAATAATACGCACAGCTATTACTAACACATTCCTTACTGGCAGGAGATTCATATAAAATGTTGCAACTAGATCGTTTAAAACCGAGTTCATTTTATGTCAATAAATGAAGTGAATTCGGATGCACTCGAATTCCCCTAATTCCCCTGATCAGCTGGTGGTAAATGTCCTACTAACCATAGTTCAGGTAAATTAAAGTGATTAACCATTAAACAACAGAAGTGATAGATAGATGAAACATCCACAATGATGGACTTGATGTAAATGAAATCATATTTTCATGATGCATCTTAATAAATTGAGATATATAAAATTTTAACTGAGATTTAAACTGAGATATATAAAATGTTACTTAGACTTACTACTGAATGTTCAAAGATTTTTATTATTGTATTGTGTTCGGATAATACAGTGCAGTCTTAATTTATATTTATCAAGTTCCACTATTCTGCTGCTGCTATGCAACAATTATGATTGCTTATTGGTGTTTATTACTAATATTACTTCTTAATCTGATCATATATCAGTGAAAAATATTGTTTATTAATCTGGAAAATGTAAGAGAATATGATTGAGGGGTGTGAAGGGACCAGCAGCAGACATATATATATATATATATATATATATATATATATATATATATATATATATATATATATATAATATAATTATCTCATGGAAAAAAAAGAAAATTCAAACACAAACTTAACTTTCATGATTTCAAGATTTAAATCTCTGTACATTAATAGACTGGGAATAATGAATGATAAATCATGTATCATGTATTACTATGTATTAGTAAATTGTCTTTGCTAGTGAAATAAATGAAAGATTATTAAGTTAAGTTAATGTACAGTATGTGGACAACGTGAAAATGATATGGTAGATGTATGAAATTATCCATTAAACATCCACCATGTTTGATTTTCTGTAAACTAAATAGAGCTGCAAACAATTCCGGCTGTGATTTGATGTTTGACTTTTTTGTGGCCTCCGACAATATTGGACGAACAATCTGGAGTAAATTAATCATTAATTCAAGTTAAAATTATGCTTCAATTGCAATGATTTTTTTATTATGCATGATGCATTTGTTTTTTTGTTGCATGTATTTTGAATATGCACACACTCACACATGCCCACATACCGGCAAACACAGGCACACATAGACACAAGAAGAAAGATATTTAACAATAGCAAAAGATCTTTAACAACAGATTGAGTCTGATTCTGAGTCATGAACTGTATTTGTAAATGCTATTGCAAGTACAGGGAGGGGGCATCGCTTTGCTGTTTTCTTTATAATTTGAGATACATATTACATTGTGTAAATTGTCTTTTTTCTTCACAAGACACCAATTTTCTTTAAGCATTACAAAAGCAGGAGAAAACTATTACTCATTACCTTGAGGTGTTTTTAATCTCTAGCGCAATAGAAAGTGTATGACTATTTGACTATGCAGCAGTTTTCTCTACCGTGTTCTTCTATTATGCAAGTGTATGAGCCTTACCCCCTTATTGAATCCGACCATTTTATAATGTTCTATTTGATGATTTCTTTTCATTCCTTTTCATGGCTCCTGCCATTTATATTTCCACCCTTTTCCAGGGCGACTTACAACTGAGCAATTGAAGGTTAAAGGCCTTGCTCAAGGGTCCACTAGCTTCAGTTTGGTAGTGGTAGGATTTGAAATAATCCAAGACTGAAGACTGAAACTCGTCTGGTCCAGAGGCCAATGCCTTAATTAATGAGCTACCAACTCCCTCCTAAACCCCTATATCTCATTTAGATCTTTTAGAAATATATTATTACAGAAATAATGTGAGTAAAATATTAGAATCACTGTAATATTTTCATGAATTTCAGAATTTCCTTCTGTCTGATATGTCCCATTTTGGTTTATTAGATTAGCTTAGATAGATATATATATATAGATAGATAGATAGATAGATAGATACATACATACATACATACATACATACATACATACATACATACATACATACATACATACATACATACATACATACATACATACATACTTACATACATACATACATACATACATACATACATACATACATACATACATACATACATACTTTATTGATCCCTGAAGGAAATTTACAACCTCCAGCTTTATCAACAGACATAGGCATATTGACAGTGTACATGAAGGCTGATGAATACTCCAAAAATTTATATAAAAATTAGTGATCCATATTCCATCTAGTTTGTTGGTGTGTCATCTCAACACTTGTTCAAAATTTGTACAAAAAATCCCATTCATTGTACAAATTAGGTAACACTGTTAGTGTTGCACTTTCCAGTGTTTTTATATTCATATCAGTAATATCACTTTAACATGTTATCATAATCTTGCTTATTTATTTTTGGATGTGCCATGGACTTATTGGAGTATTCATTAGTCCCACTATTAAGTGAGGTTATCCTTCTAATACATTATTATTTAAATTGAACAACAGGAGTTATTCAAGTATGTAAAAGTGGGGGCGCTATAGATAATGACTAAAGTCATTAGAAGTAGCAGAAGCAGAAGTGTGCACTAGCAAAAAACAGCAAAATATATTAATTTTCTTTTATAGGAACACTTTCAGATTTTGAAATGGAACAGTGTCGTTTTCTTCTCTTTCTCTGCCTGGTAGCTCCCTCTTGAGGTAAAATGATAATCCAAAAAGAGCATTCTATAGTCACATTTACATGATCGTATCTATACTTTTGTCCTTGGTAGACATTTTATGTCTTTTTTTCAATATCCACGTGCCTCAATTAGACTTGTGTCTTTGTTTAAACGTTTTGTTTGTGTGAAAGGAAATAATATCTATGAATTTCTTCCTATATAGAACTCAAATGACAGTCGATAATTTAGTAAAGTAGATCCGCTGTTGGTGATATAATGTGTAGAAAGGTGTGTATATAAATGTGTATAATGTGATATAATGAAAGGTATAATACTGCAAATTCCAGTAATACAAACGAGTACTAATGATTTAGGAACCCAAACCTGGGAACGTGTCCTCTCAGTAGAGATCTTTGGCATCAGGGGATGTGGTATAAAAGTATGTTATAAATGCACGGTGTGTGTCTTAAAGAAAGTGAGTTGATAAACCACCCGTGTGTGACTTACAATGCCCCATGTTTCCCTTAGTGTTGAGTGATCAGTGCTTGGCAGAGAGAAACACTGGGGAAGAGAAAAATAATTTTCTCCTGACAGCATTTGCAGCTGTGTTCACAGACTTGCTGTTAAATTAGGGTTCTCAGTATTGAAGAGTTCACATTCTGTGTGAAATTTCTTTTTATGTCTTCACACATTTTTTTGAATCCACCGTGAAGATTCCAAGAATGGAAAATTGCTGATGGAATTGATGATCTATAACCAGAACAGGCACTAGTGGGCGTGCATTCATAAATACAAGCATTTGCAAATTTGCTGTAATACAACTTATAACCAACAGATGGCAGTGTAGTCATTATCTTTCAGTGTTCATTTGCAATAGGGCTTTCATCAATGACAATACAGTTGCATTGCAAATTATTAAGTCTTGGAAAATATACAAGTACTTATTAGCCAAATGTGGCCAAAGCTAAATTTATATGCCTACCTCATGAATCATTAGATTTGGACGCGGTATAAAGTGCATATTTTATATTATTAGTGAAATATTTATTCTTTATTTATTGTCATTGGATGGAGAACCTGGACAAAATACCACATGTAGTCCATTAATAAGAACCCAAATCAGAAATACCTGGTTTTAGGAATAGCATCCAAAAGCTTCAGGAGTTTAACAGATTAAACCGGGCAACTGAAGAAAATGAAGAAAGGAACCGCTCATGCTGTATAAAGTACAATTGCATTTTATAATTTAGAGTTCAGACAGAAAACGACTTAAAACTAAGAAGTTATTGCAATAAAGGTCCAAGGACATTAAAAATGCACTTATATCTCGGTGGCACAATAATACTTGATCCACGTATCCAGTGCCAGTTGTATGCCCTCCATTTCACAAACAAATAAATAAGTCCATCAAATTAGCACAATTGTGTTGTATTAACTTCTTTACACAAGACAGAGAGAGAGGGAGAGAGAGAGAGAAAGAGAGAGAGAGGGAACATAGACATAAGATTAGTCATGTATATCACATTTTAAAAGGCACCTTGATGAATTTACCACAAAAACATTTGGATTAGTATCTGCAATGAACTAATCTTTTAGTGGACTACAATAAGCCACAATAAATCAAATACTTTACAATAATGGTAATCTATTGCCCTGTCAATGTATCTATAAATATTATCTGCCAATATAAGAGTATATATATATATATATATATATATATATATATATATATATATATATATATATATATATAATATTATACCATTTATCTAGTATTTTTTTTACTGGAAATGCAAGATAAATCTAATATGATGCACAACTTTAGTCATAATAATATCACTGCCAAATTTTGCAATTTGTAGAATATACTGCATGTAGTTGTTTGTAGAAAGTAAAATAGAGAATTGTGCTGCTCAGTTAATGGGTTAACTTCAGCTTTCATTGCAATACTTTGGTTGTTTTTATCCGGTGTCCTGTAACCTGGCTTCTGTAGACACACCTTGTCTTACAAATAAGCATAATCATTGCCAATTAGCACGCCCAATCAGATCTGAACAGTTTATGTACTATGGTTCAATGAAAGAGTTCAGTTCAAAGGAACTGTTAAGCAGTTCATCATCATCATCAACCTGGCACCATCATTAAAGCTGTTGTTTCATTTTCACTAAACCTTTCCAATTAATTCTACTCCCTTTGTAAAAGTTGTGCTTATGTTGCCATCAATGTGTTTTATCCAAAATTCCCCTTAACTCACAGTTACATAAGCAGATTCTATGGGACACATGAAACCACATACCTGGAAGAAGAAAAAAACAGGTCTACACACTGAGGCACACTAGTTGAGCTAGTAAATGAGCATGCACGTCTGAAAAAGTATACTGCCTTAAAGTCTGCCAGAGGTCTTATAAATAACTTGGGTCTCTGGTTACTGCAGCTGTTACTGTGGATGATTCCTGCATTTTGCACTGTGTGAGCGCTTGGTAAAAACCCAACAAGGCTCAGTGAACTTGTAGCGGTAACATTCATGCCAGAGCAGACAAGACCAACAAGAACTTACCATGTTTTTTAAGAAGGAAATGAAGCGTGTGCACCACTATGGCTGAAAGATCGCGTTCATATAAGACATCAAAATCACACTATGGAATCAGGGTAGACAAATAATTTCAACAGCGAGCCCTGCAGGCAAGAGTCTCTGGTGGATTGTCCGGGCCAAAGCTTTAGTTGCCCAGAAACCTTATAGACAATGTGTAAAACTATCCTGGTCTAATAAAACATGGTGAGTTTTGTTGGGTAACTGCATTAATACAGACTAAAAGAAACCAGTTGAACTTCCAGGATACAAAAATAAATAAATGACGCCGAGTTGTCATGGCGTTATTGTCTATTGTGTTTAAGCACATTCTCAATAACAAACAACAAGTATATTAGAGGATATGTTGTATAGTTGTGGTGTTCTCTTCTTGCATTGTGCTGAAGACAATGTTCATGTCCAGCTTGTTCGGTTCTTGTTTTCATATATAATTTGCTGTCACTTGATGTTTATAGTGCAGCAGATTGTGAGATTCTGTTTGTGACATTAGGCAACCTGGGTATGCGCATGCTATGTATACTTCGGCTCAGTGCCTGGTATTTGTGCCCAGGGAAAATATTGCTTTATGTAGATTTGTACAAGGTTACTTTTTTTGCACTTCTAATGTAAAGCAGTGTGTTTTGCTGTATGACCTGGATCTTGGTAAAAATTTACAAATCCCTGCGTGGCCTGGTAATTGAGGTAGAGTTCTGGCAGATGACTGTTGTGCAACTGAGACTCTTCCTGGTTCCCATGATCCCCTTGTTGTCAGCTAGATCTTTAAATGGACAGTAGGTGCTAACGAGTGTAAATCACTAAAGCATTCCCTTGAAAGTCCATACGAAACCTAGTTGAGTCCGGAGACTTGATTAGCATGCTATGAGATGACGCGTGGTCATTTGGAAAGTGGTCATTTGTTTCTCTGGATATGTTACTTAGAAAATGCAAAAGACATCAAAGGCGTTTCAGCCTCGTCCTACGTTTTTTGTGCTGCCACTCATCTATTCTCTCCTTCACTTTAGCTAGATGTGCTTCAATGGAGCATGATCAGTGGTGTCAAGTCCTGAGTGTCTGTACGACACAACAAAGCTGGGAGAAGAGGGCAGGTGTGTGTGTGTGTGTGTGTATGGGGGGGGGGGGGGGGGGGGGGGGGGGTTATCTATATGTTGACTTTATGTTTGTTCTGCTTGTGTGCTGACGTACATTCCATACTTATCAATAGATTTAATAATAATGTTTTATTTCTTATGCTTCAATTCTTTTTACTACATCACTTCTAACTCCATCATCTGTAGGGTAAAATGCTTGCTTGCTTGTGAGCAGCTTTTGTTTCAGGGTAGGTGTGGGGGCGGGGGGCCGGGATGGAGGGTTGTTGGCTCAGCGGGATCGAGTTTCAAACTTTCATTTCCTGAAATGTTTGAGGGAACATCCAGGGTTTTATCAGTGCCCATTACACTGAAATGGAGGGAGGGAGAGACAGGACTCAAGTTACCTGGCCTGTCACTCAGCTATCAATGGACAAACAGTATTCTCATAGCTGAGACCTGAAAGCTCGTGTACACTTCCAACCATTCACATACTCCCCCCCCCCCTCCTCATCACTGTGCACATGATAAATAACTGTATCCACGTCACATTACTGAATATTTTGGTTGTCGCTGCATATTTTATAAAGGTAAAGATGACTTCATCATAATGTCTTTGAAACAAAAATTATAGCTGCATCATGCATTGTGTCTTAAGGCATGGCGGCTGTACAAGGCTTACCAGTTTGGCTCTTACCACAATGCTCATATTCACCTGGTTTAATCATGCATGTCTTCAGCTCTGGTTTCCTAAGGATTTGCTCTTACTGTACACCTAAAGGATCAGGAGAGGGTTTTTTTTAAGGCACAAGATGTAAGATTGAAGGTTCTTTATTATTCTTGTGAATTGTTATTATCATTATTAGTAGTAGTAGTAGTATTAATAGTAAGAGTAGTAGCAGCCCAGAGCAAGGCACCTTTCATGCACACATTCAAAAGACTTAGCAGTGATTCAAACGCAGGGTCAAATTCAGTACCCTGTGCAGCAAAGTTACACAATGTCACAGTGCCACTCTATATAAAATAATTAAAATAATAATAATAATAATTATTATTAATAATAATAATAATAATAATAATAATAATAATAATAATAATAATAATAATAATTAATAATTAATTATTATTATTGTTACTACTACTACTACTATTAGTAGTAGTAGTAGAAGAAGTAGTAGTAGTAGTATTATATAAATGCTTGACCACTATGGGGTGCATAATAAAGAATACATTAAACAAAAATACAGCATGAAACCAAAGTAATTACTTTGTAAATGGTTAACTATGTATATTTATATAACTCTATGTCTGTTTTTTTATTATTTTATGACTGTGATATTCAAAAAAATTATTTGATAATTATTTGATTAATTGTGTCTAATTATTAGCCTATTTGTTCAAATTTCAGGAGTTATTTCAATAAACACTTTAAAGAGGTGACACAGCTGATCGTAACATTTTAATTACACAGGGCTTAATTATGAATTAAGAATATCTCCCCAATGCTGTCCTTTTTTTTTAAACACTGGAGACACAGTATATACAAAAAAGTAAATTTTGACAAATGTCATGTTGACAATTCATGATAGATTGATAGCTCCAACCCATATCCATGGAGTTTGCATTGTGCACAGGGCCACTGTCATGCAGAAACATGTTTGGATCTCCTAATTCACGTGAAGGGAAAACATTCTCCACAACCGTGTACCTCCCAACTTTGCATTAACATTTTGAAGGAGACCCACATCTGACTGGGTAAGACATTCTTTTGTCTATGTAATGGAGATGGATAGATAAGGTGGCCGAAGTCACTTCCACGTTTGAAATGTGACACTCTGACTATTTTCTTCTCTGTCCATAAACACACTTACAAATACACACATAGGATCATATACAATCCTTTAGCAGATAGCACAAAACAAGCTGCCATACCCAGTGGCTTTTGTTTGCGGATTATAATTTCTCACTCGTGAGTTTCACATTTTACACGCATTTCTTTAATGCAAAGTAAAATGCATGGAATACTTTTGTATGTAAAATGTGGTGCTCAATATTTAATAGAATAAGTAGGTTTATGAGCGTGTGTGTGTGTGTGTGTGTGTGTGTGTGTGTGTGCAGCTGCGTGCACTGTGTGAGTGTCACTCAATTGAGCTGCTGCTCTAAAGTTGCTCTGCGGTCATCACCCACACATACCTGCTGTGTGAACCCAGCGAGGGGCTGACGCCAGGCAGGGTGAGAGCAGGAGCAGAACCCTGCTATATCACCTTAAACCTTGCTGATGGAGAGTTCCCGGCTTGTGAGACAACTGCCTCCGCTCGTCTATCAGCCTGCCTGGACTTTGAAACCCGAGCCTCTGTGACCGCCTTGCTGTAATCCGTTATCCAGCACTGCACCAATCGGCCATGACCAAAGAAACTATGGCAAAAAGCGTGTGACCCACCACTTTGGAACATTACAAGCATGAAGGGAGGCTGAAATGATAACGCAGCGCATGCTGTTTTTCTGAAGCATCTGTAGGTGACATGCTACCAGCTACAGGGCCAGCTACTGAAATCAGTCGTCATTGTACTGGCAAGCGAGAGTGTAGATAGAGCAGCAGGTGTGCACCAGGGACCAGTCTACTTACCTATTCATTGGCCTTTGTGTCATATGTTTGTTTGGAGACTTCTGTCTGTCTGGTTGTGTGTTTGTTTGTTTTTTTTGTCTAAAATTTATTAGACAGAAAATGAAACTGAAAAATCAATTTGTCGTGTGGCTGTGTCACGTTTTCCTAGCTAGGACTTATTAATGGTAGCATTATCATAATGGCAATGAAGGTCCAAAAGTTCATGTTGCTTTGTTATGGACAAAGTTGGTCCTGCTAAGTGATAAACCCATGGTGATGACAGCATCAGTCATTAGACATGTAATCTGATATGATACGCTACATTGTTCCCACTCAAATGCCTTGATTTCTTTTCAAGGGCATTTCAGGGTAAGTCTACTTAAATCAAAATTGCTTCAACGTCAATTATTAGACATAGTCTCTACATTTGTGCATTTTTGCACCATTGATTTTAATGCTGCTTGGAAAGTGGACATATGCGATTAGACCTTCAGGTTTGGGAAATCCATACAGTCAGTCTGACATTTCAAATGTCTCCAAAAGGTCAAACCCCTTGATGAACCTCCATATGGAAAACTACTTTAACATAGCTTTTTAAAATGCCTACCCTATTCCCACTACTCCAATAACTCATAATCAGCTGCTTAACAAAACAGTTAAACAGTTATTTTGTCATGTTATTATAACATCAGTCATCAAAAATCCTTAATTATGAGTAATTCCTAGTAGGTATGAGTATTAATGCTGATTTAAGTTCTTATTCTTTTCTCAACTACATCTGTGCAACAACATGTTTTGGTTATTTTGGTTTATTTTATATTACTTTACATTTTTGTCCATGAGTTATAGGGCCTGAGGTCATTCAAGTGAAACTGTCAGATATGCTGATACTTTTAGTGTGTTCTTAATGTATTTTTGGTTTGACTCAGTATTAGTCACGGTTTTAATCCCCCGATAACTCACTGAGTCAAAAACTGAGGTCAGACATTAATGGACAGCAAAAGATCAGGAGACAGAAGGTAAGGGTGTAGGTGGGGGAAGGAGATATGAGGCCCACCTGTTCTGTTTCTGCACTCCCCCCCCACACACACACACATTATGAGTGAAGAGAATGGGACTCACTTGTACACCCAACCTTACCCCCACAGAGACTGCTCACATTACAGCCAAACCCTTTTCTTCCCACAGAAGAAACTCCCTATATGTCTTATTCACTTCTAGCACAGACTGACGCTTTGTGTGCTCACCTTGATTTAGTGGTGCAGGAGAGAGTTGGCTCTGAGCAGCAGCAAGGAAAGAGAAACTTGAACCATCTTAAAAGCTGCCTTGGCCGACCACCAAACTTTGGTACCAAGCCCACTGGCTTTCCGGGCAATAACTAAATAATGGTTCAGCTGAGAAAGTGCAGGAGTCAAAAGGCTAGTTTTAAAAGTTCATCCACGGTTTAACATCAGTCACAAGTAATAATTTTACCTTTAGAATTTGGTGTTACTGTTTTCAGTTTAATATATTTTCTGTATAGTCTCTGTTGAAATACTAAATCATTCCTTGCTAGGATTTAGCGGATTGTCAAAATGTACTGCTATAGAAGTGATTTTAGTTGTTTTTTTTTTTGTTTTTTTTTAGCATTACTATTAATTTTATTTCTTTTAGCCAGTTGTCCATATAAAGTCAATTGTATTAGATAATGTAAAAACAAAAGAAATACTTCTACTATAATAATAATAATAATAATAATAAGAAGAAGAATGGAATTTTTCACTGACAAGAACCCCACTCCCAATAAAATGTATTTTTTTCCTGAACAAATTCTGCCACAACACGATCTATCTCGAGAATGCATAGTCAGTTGGAAGGACTTCTTATTAACCTGTATTTGATGACATGACTCAATTAAAAAATTAAATCAATTATTTTTTTTAAAAAACAACAACAACTAAGAACCCGTTTTGATCTGTTTTATACCAGCTCTGTTTTTGCAGATAACCCGTCAGACCAAGAAGGAATTCTTGAAGGGATTTGGCATTACTCTGTTTACCGCTTTTTCCGTAACCCGATCATTTATTTATTGTCGCTGAGGACGACTGCAATGTCATTAAATGTTTTACGGTTTTTTAGCCTTACTGCGAAAATCATCAAATCACAGTTCTTTAGATAAATTTCACACGGGTGCTGAATAGAATGGAATGTAACAAGGTCTCTGTATATGGCCAGCACAGACTCTCTAACACACTGCTCAGTATTGCTCCAGCGCCTGGTTCTGATTAGCGGCCGGAAATCCGCGGTGCTCTCTGCTCAAAACTGAGTGTGACATGCGTGCGTCGGACTGAGTGGGAGGCCGCGGGGTAGCAAAACTTTAAAGCAAACAAAGGAAAATAGAGTTTTGCACGTCGAACGCAAAAACAACGCGTGTCCGGAATCGAAGCCGAATATTTAGTGCCTCTTCCTAACCCTCATCCAGTTCTACTTACTGAGTACTTTCTGACCCTTGGTCTACTGGAACGTATGGATGCTATTGGAATAGGCGTGGTCATATATATGTCTCAAGGGATCGACACCCAAGGTCATAAGGGCCAAATCGTTGCTACTCAGCTGAAAATGTTCTTCGCATTCCCGTGTTTCGAAGATGGGACTGACAGTCAGGCCGCGACGCCATATCAGAAATGAGCCCTGCATTAAAAATAAAACGAAGATGTAAGATGTATATTTAGTGCTGGTGCGTATTCTCTCGCCATTTACCTGTTTGACAGAACTATAAACGTATGCGTATAACGAAGTCTGGTGCTGCGTAGGTGACATTTTAATTTTTCCAAAACTTGTACAGAAGCACAGAAGTTGTCATCCAAACCAAACACCAGCTTGGTCTAATGTGTTTGCATTTTACTTATTTCTGTTGTTTTCATGAAAACTTATGAATGAAGACACGTGAGCGCGCTTAGGGCAGCTAGTGTCTTGTCTTTGGCCCTGAACCGCCTGAGCAAACAGTGAGAGAGCGCAAAGCAAACAGCAGCCAAAGAAACGGAACGAGGCGCTGCGAGCGTATAAGCAACACGCGCCTCCCGGGGCTCAGGAAAGTCAACAATCCTCCTCTGCGGTCTTTGTCCAAGCAGACTTTTACAAAGACATCTATTATATCTTAGTTTATTATTATTATTATTATTATTATTATTATTATTATTATTATTATTATTATTATTATATTAATGTTCTTGGTCTTATTATTATTATTATTATTATTATTATTATAAAGAAATGTTAATAGTATTAATATTGTTGGGCTTGTATCATATTTTGTATATTTTGGGTATCAAAATCTTGGTAATAATTTAGAATTATTTGGCTTTTGACTAGTCAGTGAACAGAAAACATTAAGGTGAAAAATATATGATCGCACGAATTTTCTATTTAAAATAAAAAAAAAACATAAATAAAAGGAAGTAGAATAAAAATTGATATTTTTCCCCCACTAATAATTTCGGTATGTTAAAATATTGCAGCACATTATGTTGCGTCCTATGTGACAATTAACTATCGAATATGCCGGCCTTTATAATCTGCTCAATCGCATTATCATCAACACGAATAAATCTACATAAATCAACAAATAGTTATTGTCGTCATAAATAGATATTTCTGGCTTTATCATGTTTATATTTGAAAATAATGGCTGCAAAAAATCAATCAGTGGAAGAGCGTCGTTAGGGTGATGAAGACAGGTTTTATTTACTGATTTTGGTTTTTGTCCTCTGTCCAGTTTAACGACTTGGCAAATGTCAGTCCATGCGGCTATCAGCCTGCTTCTGCGGAATAAACCTACTGTGAAACGTTACCAGGCGAAAAGAAACCCTACAGATTCTGGTGCTCACATTAAACCGTTCGAGGTTTATATCTACAGCAAGTGGCAGAATAGCTCGCTCTATTGATCCGTACAAAATAAAACAACAAAAGAAAATAAATAGAATTTCAGTCTTAATGGCTTAAGAGCCCAGGTCCACCAGGCTGGAGGTCAGAGGTCCCAGTATGGAGTCGTGGAGCTGGTGCTGGTGCGGGTGGCTTTGCATGGCCAGGCCGCTCATGCTGTAGGAGGAGGCGGGGTGGTTCATGTTGGCCTGCAGCAGGAGAGCGGAGTTCTGCTCAGGACTCTGCGGAGGAGAGAACTCGTCCTCTTCTGAGCTGGACATTAGCGACTTGCCGCCGTCCAACGGAGACAGCTGGTTCTGTTTGTTCGCGCCTGCGTTGCTGTTCTCGCTGTTCTCTCTGAAGCAAACACAAAGTACAAACTTGTTCTTTAACTTTATATAAAAATGCAAGTGTTTCGGGTATTAACCATGATCACTCTTATTCAATAATGAAGTCATGTTGGGATTTAACACTGTCTAAGCGGTTTTCTAATTATTCTAAAAAATAATTTCAGATTTGGAAAATGTTTATTCAGTGAAACATGTTTGTTCAGTGTAATTTCAGCATGTATAAATAGTGAATACTGACATAACACTGCAACAATAATAATATAGCATTTTTCTGGTTTTAACCAAACCCCATAATTTGAACATGTTCAATCACTGATCCACATGCAATGCTCTTGGGTTCGTTCAAGCTCATAAAAAAAACATAAAAAATTGTGTTTTGCATTCATAACCATATCTCCAAAATAAATGGGTGAAAAAGCTAATTTTATTAGTCACTATATTTGGGAGAATCCATGTTGCATTTTGGTGAGGTATTTTTTTTTTACCATTACAGTTTATAGACAAATTGTATATTAATAAATTAACATAAACATATACATAAAACAAGAAAAAACGGCTCTAATAATTATCGGAAAAATATACTATTAGTCGGTATATTTTGAAAACGTCATATTTTCGGTGGTCAGTGACTCAGTAAAATCACTTTCAAAATATGCAAATGTCAGCTGGAAGTGTTTTTGTTTCCTCGTCATTCTCGATTGCATGGAATACTGTATGTTTATCGGTTTAATAGCCTTTAAAATCCTACATTTGTTTATTTGGGAAATGTACTTATTCTTTCCTTATTTATTTCTTCCTTGATCTAAATTTAATGTGTAACTGATACAGCACGTGATGGTGACCCAGCGTATTTCCTGAAATATGTTAAAACAGCCTTTTTTCAGCCTATATTTTTCACAAATACACCAGCAACAAATAATCCCGTGTGGTTTTCACAAGGGCCCAAGAAATGTCACTGGCCCTGCGTAAAATAAATTAATTCA
>JACRUU010000007.1:22860533-23073033 GCA_030449085.1 Kryptopterus vitreolus
CTATCTATCTATCTATCTATCTATCTATCTATCTAGGTGACCATATTTCTTTCGCGCTCAGGGATTTTTCCGTGAGCACTACTTATAATTTCTCCTCTCCAAATGCTGTTTATGACAATTACACATTTACTACATTCTCTCACAAACAATTACACTGAACATGTGCCTCATCATCTCTATTCATTCCTGCTTGCTTGCTTGTGTGTCTGTGTTGTGAAGTGGTGGGTCTGTGAATCATACAGACCCAGTTGGCCTCTGACCTCACATTAGCACAGTGTGTAGGGTTGGGGCGCGCTGGGCTCCGGCTCAGGTTACCCGCGCCTCACAGGCTACGGCAGCCCACTAAATGTCATGCTTTGAAATTGCATGCAAAAGTCAGGGGTCAGCTTCTTTAATAAGCCCACTTCTACAGGGTTCCCTCCTTTCCTTTTCTTTTCTTGTTTTTTCTTTCTTTCTCTCTTTTTTTTACAGCCTGCTGAAACCAGCATTGATGTGCTTTTGACAGATTCGAAAACATACACAAGAACAAAAAAAAAAAGAAAAAAGAAAAGATTGGGTTGGGTCTCTTGAAAAGGCGAAAGACTAAAGACATGTTTGAATACTAAGATAATGGGCAGTATCTTGATATCAACGTTTCATCCACCAGTTCTTCTCTCTTACCTCATACTTATTATGAAATATGAGATTGTATGGATGTGAAGGTTCACTTTGTTTTTCTGTGCTTTACTTATGTCCTAGGGGATGATAAGCTCACAAAAGGTTTCGCGAAAAAGCCTTCCCATTCACTGCCCATGGAGACGCTGTGACGTCCAGATATGAACAATACAGAAAGGCAACAAGATACCCGAGGTTACACACACTGACTGACACACAGGCAGCCCAAGGGAAATGGGGGACACGAAACACACATGTCCGTTTGCGGTGGCCATTGGTTCTTAGCTCAAAAGCCCCAAACAAAAGTGCTTTCTTAGTCTTCAATATTCCAGGAGGTGCCATTCGATACCTAGCAATCAGCTAATCTGCTGCCCTAGGCGACAGGGTCACCTTTGCACAGGTAACAATAGATTCTTTGCCTGGGCATTTTTCCCTTTTGTGTGTGAACCAGTCCTACCTTGGTGCCATTCAATTAGCTTGGACTCGCATGCCCTGGTGTCACAAGAAGGAAATGTTCCCACGATACAGCAGAGACTTTAAGTCCGATGCCTCCCCGAAACCCATTCCGCCCTTATATGCGCCAATATTGAGTCGAAATTTCCATGTATCCTCATAAAGCCGCATCTGATGAAATATTCTTCCGCATACACTTACATGCGAATGCACACGCAGAGCAATCTGTAATCTCGCACAGGTTGTAAAAGTGTTTGTACAAGTCAAGATTTTTATCTTGTGCTAACAAATGACAACTCGTGTTCGACAGAAGCCTGTCGCTTGTTTGGTCATGTGCAGACGATCCGACAAGCATATGCAGCTTTTCCACCTCCACGCTGTCATTCAGGATGGCACTTTAAAAATGACCTGGCACATGCAGCTGCCAGGCACTGGCAAATGATCAGAGAGGACACCCATAGTGAGAATTTGAGCTTATGAGAATATGATCTCCATTATGCTGCATATGCATACATTCATGCATTAGTAATGTCTGAGCATCATAGCCAGCTGTCCTAGAGGCCAAAGTCATAGCCTAATCTTGTTAAACGGAGAGTCTTGTGTTTCTTTGCTGCTGACGTCACGCTAGAGGGTAAAAGACAGAGCCAACTTACCTACCGCTTCCAATAATGTATGATTCATTCCAGGTGATGTCATTTTCTTCAGTTATCCAAATGTCAACTCAGGACTCCAGTGTGAGATACCGGTGTCAATGACATAAAATCCATTCACCATTCATTATGCATGTATAAATATAAAGATTTAATAGAGGTGAATGGTTTATAAAAAATAAGTCGGTTCCATTTCTGAGTGTAGGACTGAAGTCTCAGGATCATTTACAGTATGTGATTGCTAGCTGGGTCTAAAACGCATACATTAAAATGTTCAAATCTGCAGATTCATTTAATGAACTGTCTTGGATGTTTGTTTGTTTGTTTGTTTTTTTATACAGTAAAGAAAAAAAATGCGAAAAAGACCTAAACCTGTTTTACTACAGCTAAATTCATTTGCTACTGTAAGGACGGCACATGAGACCAGTTGTTGAATGCCCAACAATACAGTATTTTCAGATCTAGGACAAAAACATTTCTCACCTGTGGTTAAGTTCTTGCTGAACTCAAATTGCTTAAAAAGCAATGCATAACGAAATTTTGTTCACATTTCAAGCTTCAAAAATATTAAATACAAAAACCAAACATCAACCAAAAAAAACATTTGTGCTTTGATAAAATTTTGCAGAGTAAAGTAAAGAATCAGTATGAAGCTGCAATGATAGTGCAGAAACATTTGCAAGACTAAAAAAAAAACACATCTTCTAGTTTATACTGCCTCTCTCTCTCTCTCTCTCACTCTCTCTCTGTTTCTTAGTCCACCATGCTCTATCGCTCTTCATCTCTCTCAGAAGGAAAATCTCCATTACAGCAACAGGAGAGAAAAGACAGTGCTGAGACATCTTGTTCAGGGTCAGTGCATCAACAAGTACATTCTGCAGCCATCTGAGTGCAAGTCAGAACACGAGAGGCTACATTTATTTTCGGGATACAAAGGCACTGTTCATGTGTTCCACCTATTTGCACACATCTTGCATACATTATCGTAAAAGCGACAAAGTATAAAAAGATTGATGTGTGCTTCGGAGAACTTTATAGTTAACGCTGCAGTGCAAGAAAATCAACCCGCTAATGAAATACAGCTCTTCAGATGTTGTGATTACAGGGGTCAGAGGTCACTGCTGTCCTCGTCCATCTGAACAGTCTGCAGCTTGGCCAGCTCTTTCCCCTCCATGTCCAGATCACCGCACACTCCAGGAGGGCCCTCGCCAGTACCTGCAGGGGTCTCGAGATTGTCGGACAGGGGCAGCTGGGCTTCCTGTGCCCTGTAGTCTGAGGGCAGAGCTCCCCCGGTTTCCTGGAGGCCGCGGGCGGTGTGAGTCAGACCGGCATGACCTTCCGTGCTGGAGAGTACAGAGGTGATAGCAGCTGTGGCTGCAGGGGCCAGGGGGCCCCCGTTGTTGGGCGAATGGCTGAGGTTGGTGGAGAGAAAGAGGGACGCTGTGTAGCCCAAGTTGCCACTTTGGTCAAGAGGTACGCTGGAGGGATATGTATAGGCCACCCCGATGTCCAAAGGCTCCTGCTTGACAGCCTGGTTGAGTGTGTAGAGCAGGGGTTGGCCTGAGTGCTGAGATGAGTCACTAACCACCCCATCCAATGGAGCTGAGCCTGCTGGGGGCAACAAATAAAATAAGACAATGTTGTAAAGTGAGCCACCACACCCTGTCTGACCAGGCTGACCACAGGTTAATCCTATAATACACACCCTGACCTAAATCCTGATTTGGCCATCTAGATATTTTCGTTCTGTGATCTTTAAGGAGATAGCAGGTCCAGGCTTTCTTACAGAAAATAACTACTATATTAGTCCCTCGGTAAAAAGAAAAATGCAGAGGGGGTGAAATTGCGGACTAATGGTATTTTAACAAAGTTTGATTTTCGTGTTGCGATATACCTTAAGTGCACTCCTTTCAATTTCTTTCTCGCCCCCGTTTCCACACTTCTTCACGGCACGCCATGGTCATTGCGAGTACTTTTAATGTGAAATATAAAAATGAAACACCTTCATTTTCTGTTTGCGGTTACATTCTCTGTGATTTCCTTGTAACTCTAGAATGTAGATCTTGGCACATAACTCCCAGAGTGATAGACTACTGGCACTTGGCCAGGATCTTTTCCTCCATTAGCCTCATCTGAATTCGTCTGATAAATAATCATACAGCTCAAACCCACTCCTTACAAATCTCCAACTCATTTATTACAAAATGAAGGGCATTCGTCAACCCAATAAGGTTCTTTTTGCCATAAATATAACTAAAGCATAAACCAGTGCTAATATAAATGCTTCCAAGGCATGCATATGTTTACGCAATAGGTTATATTAGTGTGTGTTCCCTTTTGTTGTAATAGGCTCTGTCATTCATATACACATTTTTATTTCACAGTCTAAAACAGCGTTTAATGGAAAAGGCAATTGAAACAGCTGGTTCATATGTTTTGCAGTACTGGACATCAAAACCACTGTTTTATTGATTCATATTTTATTAGATTGCCTAAAAATTATGGGCAGAAGAAAAGAGGGTTTTGGCGAAACACTTTTAATATTGTCTTCTTTTTTTGTGGTTTTTTTCAGTGGATCATTTAAGCTCAACCATTTTCCTCCTAAATCAAAAGTTCAGCCAGGGGTGGGTTTGTTTTTATGTGGCTCATAAACTGCATATTAAAGGATAAAAAAGATGAGGGTTGTAGGGAGAGGGCAGCAGCACCCAGTCAGCCTTGCTGTTATTGATGTGGCTATAAAATATTCATGGAAGGAACCATTAGTGTGTGGTTAGGGCCATGGAGAGGAGGTGGGGATAATGTCATTGAAGCCTGTTATTTGTTGCAATCCTGAAGTCATCGCAAACTTGCCCCCCCCCCCCACACACACACACACATAAAAACATGTTCCTATTCCTGATTATCAGTCCTCTTTTACAAGTCTTTCATCCTCTGCATTGGACAAAGAATTCGGCTTGATATTAATACTATTAAAACTAAACCATTTTCTGCCATAATAATCTACAAATTGACACAATTGGTTTAGGTCTGGTGTGATGTCTATGCCAACTGTTGTCCAGACACAGGGGAGAGAAGAAATAAAGTTCATTTTTGTACATAATCACTATTAAAGTAAATCCTGATGCCTATTCCTGAAATTTACATCCTACACCAGGGATCACCAACCTTTTTGTAACTGAGCTAATCATGGACACTATTAAAGGGACCAGTTTGAAATACTCCTGAAATAACAAATTTACCTTTAGTTATATATTATTATTATTATTATTATTATTAATGATACTCATTTATCTATGTAAATACATGACAGTGACCTGACAACAACGTATTAACTAATTTAACTACATTTTCCATTCATAGAGCATCTCACTGATGAGTTGTGCTTTTTATAGCAAGCCTGAGAGCTCATGTGCTCCTGGGGGCTATTTGCTCCTTGGGGGCTATGTGCCCGGGCACCACGTTGGTGACCCCTGTCCTACACACTTCGACTACTAAGCAAGGAAGATTAACAACCATGTAAACACATTCTACAAGGCAAGCCTAATT
This sequence comes from Kryptopterus vitreolus, assembly GCA_030449085.1. Taxonomy (NCBI): domain Eukaryota; kingdom Metazoa; phylum Chordata; class Actinopteri; order Siluriformes; family Siluridae; genus Kryptopterus; species Kryptopterus vitreolus. The sequence continues at coordinate 22,865,837 of JACRUU010000007.1, forward strand.
ATATGCAAATGCATTTTGTATATTTTATTATATTATATTTCCGCAAAAAAGATAAAAAAGATGCTTTCCCCTACCGTGAGAGGGTGCTGTAGAAGATGAAGGTAGCAATAAAGGAGGAAGACCCAGACTGTTCTCAACCCCAGAAAGGTTGCCCATGGTGTAGCTGTTGAGATGAGGAACTCCAGAGGGAGAGGGTGAAGAGGACGTGGTGGTGGCAAAGGTGACAACTGAAGGCACTGCTCCGTGTTCTGAATGTGAGACCATAGGCTGCATACCATCTAATTTTCCAATTGTGGCTTCAGGACCCCCCATTGCATAGGACGCATAAGACACAGTGGAGCCACCCAGTAGCCTCTCATGGGCATGGGAGACCCTCTGGGGATCAAAGGTTAAGAAGTGACCACTTGTGGTTCCAAGTCCATTCAGGAGACTGTTGCTGCCATGTGATTGAACATATGCTCCACCATTAAGATAGTGAGAGTTGGTGTTTGTTAGGTCACCGTTGAAACCCATTCCTGTGGCGAGTGGAGACATTTTGGCATCCCCGATCTGCTGGATGACAGTGGTGGGACCATCTGCATAAGCTACGGCGGGGCTAGTGCCAAGGGCAACCGAACCAGCCGAGCCACTAGAGAGAGGACGAGGAGAAAGCTCTTCTTGTCCCTTACTTGACTCATCCTCTGTGCTATGATTGCCGTCTGATTCACTGCAAGACACAGAAGAGTTTTTTATTTTATTTTAATGCAGCCTATTTAACTTTTTAAATAAAGTAAACTCAGTGGATGTGTTTGAACTGAAATGTTTGATGGGTCCGGTATAACGCTTACTGACAGTGCAGTACATCAAGATTTTCACATTAACAGATACTGTGTATTCAAGAGTCACTGTGTTATATCATGTTGCTATGGATTTTTATTTGTCATCGTATGCAAATTTTTACAATTTCATGTTTATTTTATTTCAGTTACAGCTTTGTTCTTTCTTTTCACAGTTGTCATTTCTCAAATGTTGATTTAGAATTGTTTTCTTATTTTTATATCTTTGTTTTCCCTTCAAGTTGTAATACCGTAAGCACAATTGTAAATGCGCGCAATTAAAATGGAAATCTGAAATTTAGGAAACCCAACAGAATCAAAAAGCATTTTTTGGGGAGCCTTTTAAATCTAACAGGCCTATTCTCTTCTGATAAAGGATTATATTTCCTTCAATAATTGATGTGCCTCCTTCCCTACTAATCATCTCAGCATAAAAACAACACTGGATCTTTTGTAACACTGGTACATAGTAAATCCATGAGATATTTAAGAATGGAGCAATGAAATGTGTTTGTTCTTGTCCGTTTTAAAAGAAGGCACGTTGTTTATCTTTATATTGGGAATAACAATGTTCTGCCAAGAAAAATGTGGAACATAAAACTGGAACATTTGGAGTCTCTAAAAGTGACTTTTTGTCCTTGGGGCAGCAAACAAATAAAAATCTGTGAGCATTTGGCAGCCTTGTGGTCTCCTTACTGACTCTGACAGCTGTGGATACACTAAGCACAACCAACAATCTAACCAATTAGCTTCAGCTTACCACATGGATATGCTTTTTTCATGATCATCTTGTATATACAAAAAAATTCATAGTAGATGCTGTATGATGCGTAACAACCAATGACCTAAACAGAAAGAGAATTTAACCATGAGGTAAACAGTCAGCCCTATAGGTTTTGCTGTGTGCGGAACATCTTCGTGGACATCTTCGTGTCTTCTCAGTGCTGACGTGTGCGGAAAAAAATCTCACCCTTATTTATGAGATTATACATGTACTATTAATGATAAAAGCAACCCAAGACATGGGTGTGGGTGGAGTGAGAAATTGGTTATTTTTGTTGTGAGCTGAATCGCCAGAGTGTCAGTATGTCACAGAGACCAGGTGCACTCAGGGAGTTGCATGTGTGGTTAGTTTAAACATACACACACACACACACACACACACACACACACACACACACACACAGCACACAGTATCCACAACATGAGATAAAGGCCTAATGGATAGATCTCCTCAAGTGATTACCAGGGAGGAGAAGACAATGGGTTGAAAATCCACAAACAAACAGACAATGAGTATGTTAATGTAATGTCTCATATCTAAAATACCACTTTTTTGTCGCAGGCAAGCAAACATTGAAATATCATTTTATAAAGATTTGCTGTTTTTCTGATCGAACAACAATGATAACACGGTCATTTTCCCTTTATTTGAGGTGTTTGAGGACATGTGAATTTTTTCACGGGTGATTTTCTGTTTCTTAGCAGTTTAGCATACAGAGCGCGCTGCCCTTCTTGGAATAAAAACAAACAAACACAAACGACACTTCACTTGAACGGCCAAAGCTTCGTATTTCATAACATTGTGAAAAAGTGTCTCCCTGTACCATGACCACTTTGTATACGCTCTAGTGCTTTTCACTTCGGAACCTCCAATATCTGCTCAGCTGCCTTATCAAGTAGATGCAAGTGGGATTCAAGTTTGCAACCTTCTTTGTCACGTAGTTTGGAAAGTGTTTCTTACCTTTTGGACTGAGCTTCGGACGGATTCCGGTCGCGCTGTCTCCTGTTTTTGAACCAGTTGCTGACCTGCGTCAAAGAAAGTCCCGTGATTTTGGCGAGGTTCCGCTTTTCCGCCGGCGACGGGTAACGGTTGCGCTTGTACATGTCCTTGAGAGCGTTCCTCGACCTCTCCTTGAAGCAGTACACGGTCTCTTCGCCGTCCCAAATGGTGCGTGGAAGCGGATACTTCCTGCGCAGTCGGTACTTGTCCACGGCGCCTAACGGCCTGCCGCGCGCCTTCTCCGCCTCGGTGTAGCGCGCCTTGTACCACATGTCCTGCAGGGACGAGTGGTTACACGGGCTGAAGTTGTGGTTCTCTAAGATGCAGTACAGCTCCTGGTAGCGCGCCTGATGGAACGCCACGATGGCCTGCGCCTTGAGGATGCTCTCGTTGCCGCGCAGCAGCTCGCTCTGGGGCAGGGACCATAAAAAGCGGGCGAGGCGCTCCACATTGCCGCCCTGCAGCAGCGCCTCACACACGCACGCCACTTGCTCCGGCGAGAAGGCGAGAGACGCCGGTGCGCATTCGACTGCCACCGCGCCGGAGCTCTCCATTGGCAACCCGGCCGGATCGAGCGCGGTCAGCTTGACACTCCCCCGAGTCTCCAGTGCCCTCGAGCTCTCCCTCTTGATCTCATCGGCGCCAATCACCTCACTGGAGGAAGAAGACATGTTTTTTTTTTGTTTTTTTTTTTTCTTTCACGTGTCCTTGCTGGTGAGTCACTCCTCCGGGTTTCGTGGGCAGCAGTACATTCGGAAGATCGGGTTTCACCCCTCCATCCGAGCGCGATCAGGTGTCCGGTCGCCGCGCAGAGAGAATAAAGATCTTAGTTTCAGAGCTCCGGCGCGAGTTTAACTCCGCAGTCCGTATGGGAAAGGGGGTCCGAACATTCGCACGCCCGCCGATTGGCCGCCTCGAGCTCCGCGGGGGAGGAGCGTGTGAGATCGAGAGACAAATGTTTGCGCTCGCACAAGCGCGCATGATGTATCAGCTCAGAGACTACCTGCGTGATCACCGAGGCGGCACGCTTCTATACACACGCAACTTGTTCACACAGGTCGGGGGACATCATCCTCTGGAGGAATGCAAATCCATTCTAACAGCTTCGTTTCATCAAGTGCTCGTTAATTGAGCTCGCATTTAATCTCATTCATTCATTCATTCAATGATCCACATTTATGACAACAAAATCTCGTTTGGTATGAGTGGGGTGATTTTTTTTAGTCTCCCTCTCGTGCTGTTTACTGGAAAATTGAAGGGCTGTGTATAAGAGCCAGGAACCGCAACAGCTGACGGAGCCCCCCGAAGCCTCTAGCAAAAATCGGAGGCCTGTTTGACACGAGTGCCTCCTAAAATTAAACCCAGCAATGCTGCAAATACCTGGCATCAGCTTTGTGCACTGAGAGTCATTCACATACTTTTTGATATGTGTGTGTGGGGGGGGGTGGGGGGGGGTGGGGGGGTGGTGATGGCTACCAGTGTATATAGCCTAAGGTAGCTCTCTGCTTAGGGAGTAAGGCAACTATTTCTAAACAATTAGTCACTGTCGAAAGAGCATCCTGATTGACAGGTACAGGCATAGGAAAGTTATGGATTCAATCACTCTTTGGAGCAACTATTTAGTATTTCAGCTGTGCTGTGCACCGGTGTCTAACCGGCTTAGAAACGCATAGAACAATCCCACTATCATGTGTAATGGTGTGTGTGTGGTTTTTTTTTGCAGTAAGGATATTCCTGTTAGAGATTGTACGATTTAAGAGATTTTATCTTGTGATTAACTGTGTGTGTGGGAGTGGGAGTGGGAGAGAGAGAGATAGGAGAGAAATAGGCCAATAGTACTGTTGAGTTGTGCAGGCTATAGGCACTGAGAACTCTTGCCAGTTTTGCTCCCCTCTGTGCCCAGTGCAGTCCTGAGGATCAGCAGATGAGCCAAAACACATGTTATATATTTGTTCAAATAAGGTTCTATGGAGCAAGAAAGAGAGGGGGGGAGAGAGAGAGAAATGCAGAAAAAAAATGTGAAAAAAAAATGTAATTTATCCAGGGAGATTTTGTAATTTGTTTGTGAAGATTATTTTAAAATAAATGTTCCTTGTAATATATAAATTATATATATATATATATATATATATATATATATATATATATATATATATATAAAATAAATGTGTGTATAATCCAGTGGCGATAGTCCTCCGCTGTTATTGCCTGCAGTTATTTTTTTTGTACAGAGGTTTTAAGTGCCTGCATGTGGTCTTGACAGCTGTTGCCAAGTCATTCAAATGTATGTTCATGCTGGACAGTTATATTTTTTTGTCTTCTTCAGCATGTCTGTTTTATCGCTATTGGCATATCCACATGTCCACCACTGCAACCATGAATGGGCTCTTTGTGGTCCAGCCAGCACAGAGCCACGACCGTCCCCAACCCCAGTGCAACCTTCACCCTTTTCTCCATATGTTCCCCATCCATCTGAACCTGGGCCTGAGGGCTACCACCAAACACCTGCCCCAGTTCACCCACAACAAAGACCCCTTCTTCACATAGCATAGATAGAGCCAACATGGATGATGACTGGTGGGCTGACGAGTGAGGCAGAAAAGCAACAGGAATGAATTGTATGAAGCTTGTTAGTAAACACACTGAGAAACCCATAGCTCAGCTTTTTTGATCGTATGTGTGGGTGTATATGTGTGTGTGTGTGTGTGTGTGTGTGTGTGTGTGTGTGTGTGTGTGTGGTGTGTGTGTGTTGACTTTGTCAGTTTCCCCTATGTCTGGTTCGACCAGTCTTTGCCTGTTTTTTTTTTCTCTGTTTCTCATGTAGTGTCAGAATGTTATCTAAGCAATCACAAAATGCCGTTGATTCAAATGTGATGCTGAGTTTCAGATGGAATGTAAGCAATACAGCCAAGGTTTCTAATAATCACTGCCTTGCTCTTGCTGCCACAAAGTGGGCCATAAAATAAAAAAAAGAGAATTTTCTTAATAAATAAACAAGATTTTGGATGTAAGTATTCAAGATAAGCTGAATCTACTGAAAGAAAAAATTAACTGTCAGTATTAAATGTCTTCACTCGTTCTTTCTTCCTCATTCTGAAAAAAAAGCAAATTGTCCATACAACCAATTGTTTCATTTAGTTGACAAAGTCATGAGAGTTTGTCTGTTAAGAATTGGACTGTTGTTATCTTCAGTCGCCTATTAACGCATTGTCCGGACCATTTTCTTAATCACAAAATATGACAAGTTAGGCCGATTGCTTGTAGGAAATTCTGTGTAGGAACTCCCCCTCCCTTTCCTGTCAGCTTATTACTATGACTTCACAGATTCGCAGTCCGTAGAGCAGGCATGTGTTTAATCTAGCTGTCACTTACTGCTGGAGGGAAAAGCCGACTTTATCTCTCTCTCTTCGTGTGATTGACAATTGTGGAGGACTGTGTTACCTGGAAGAAAGAGCTTTTGTTTTTGACTGCAGAAAGATTACCCTCCTGATTGCTAGGACTTATTAAGCTTTTCTGACAAGTAACACCTCCCCTTCTGTAATTAGTTTTTTTTTCTAGTTTAAACGTTCTGTGGTATTTCAGCAAATCCGTAAACATGGTGAAAAGAATATGCACAAGCAAATATCGATGAGAGAGGCAGGCTGTAAAATCAGGATTTAGATGAGGGACAGTGTGGTAGTTGACATTACATAGGCCATTAGGTAGTGAAAGGCATATAGTATATCGGAGGATCACAATAATTCAGGCCAACACTGTATCAAAATCATTGTTCTGATAAAAATCAAGCTAGGACATTTTAATTCTACACCCCTCCACTCTTGGTAGGTCACCTTTGGTTTGATGACAATGCTGTGTTTTGTAGTGCCAACAAACCTTCTATTCCCAGGCCCCTCAGTGTAGGGTGTGTCTTTTTGCCCTGTGTACTGTCAACAACGCACACTCTCACAGTACAGATTCATCACCTCACATCACCTCACATCATTTCTACACTAGTATGGCATTAAACTAATTTAATCAATAAAATAAGATACCAAAAATATGTGAAATACACTCCAACTTCATGCCCCTTGTACCAGGTGTACTCTCCCCTGGTGATAAATGTATATATATATATATATATATATATATATATATATATAGATATATATATAGATATATATATATATATATATATATATAGTTTAATTTAACAGGTTTTTTATATTTTATATTTGTTAACAACAGTACATGTATAAAATGATGATTAGCCAACTGATTTTAAGCTTATAACATTTTGAACACTTTCATGCTCTTTGTTTGACATTTTTGCCCGTAAATGTACATTTACATCCTCTTAAGAGGAGATCCACATTGAGATTCTTCTTCTCACATCTAATAAAATGTATCCTCTCACTGGTGTTTAGATTGTTTATGTTCTTATGTATGTCACCCCCCCCTGCCCCAACCCCCAACATTCAGACCACAGGTTTTTTTTAGCAAGATGGTTATTAATTGATAACCGATGATAAATTCCACTTTCCTGCTGTCATTCTTATGCTCAATTAAGTGTCATCATTTTGTTGAAAGCTTTATCTTGGGTCAAATCTCATCTGGCAGAGTCAGCCAGGTATTTTCTTTTTCCCGCTTAGGGGTTATTTATGATGCCATCAGTCTTCAGAAGAGCCCCTAGGTTGTGTGTTTATGCATTTCTTTCTGCCACATTTTCAACCATTTCACACTTTACATTTAAATTAGGGCCCTGTACTTTTACTGTCGACTAATTTTTCATATCAATTACTTGACTGGTGAGGGTCGACATCCATCTGTCTCTTTTAGATGTCTCACTCTCGAGTGTCCCCCTTTGGCTATGAATGCTTCAGACAAATATTCTGGGGAGTGAGAGCAATTTTCACAGTCATAAGGGCTACTTTCAGAATATGTAGCAAAATCAGTGTATATATTTAGATTGTTTATTACAGCATTAAATAGGTTATTATTTTTCATTAATAATGATCTATAAATGACTTCATTTCTGTTGAAATGAAACTAGAATTATATTGCATTGTATTATAATAAACAATAATTTCTAAATGGCCATTTGCTTTAAAACCAAAGAGTGTTTAAAAAAAAAAGGTTTACATAGTTTTGCTGTTTCCACAATCACATGTTTTGATCTATTGTTGTCTTTGCACGGTTCTATTATTTTAAAGAATTTGGAGTATTTATTTAGCTACAACAATACCATCATACAAATAAAAGGTTTTTGTTTGTTATTTCAACTATTTCCATTAGAATGACATTAAATGCCATACCATTGAATTGTTGACTATTTTTAATCAAGCTATTAAAAAAAAGTAATAAAATGTTGAATAAATCCCGACGATGCCGTATTGATCACTTCTTGATTATTGCATTATTTGACGTTTATCTGTGTGCATACACAAACACAAATACATACAAACACATGCAGACATAAACATGCACGCAAACCATGGATAAAGAGCTCTTTGTGGTTCTTGTTGTCTCTTGTAATTACTTTCAAACAAGCCTCAGTCTTGCACGGTGAGGGGTCTTTACTGTGAGCCAAGAGCTTTGCCTTGTGCTGTGTTTGCAAGTCTAATGCTCTACTGACAGCCAAGTTTTAGAAAGATAGATGGATGATGGAAAGATAGGGAGATGGATAAGAGAAAGACAAAGGGCCAGAGCTGAAGTACATACATCAACACCTTCCCCCTCATTTATTATTATTTTTACACAGATCATATTCCTCACACAAGTTGGCATGATGTAGGGGATAAAGAATTTGTCGAGGTGCATACAGAAGGTTTTCCTTTGGTCTCGTTGAATGTGGGAACACTTATCTTATAGTATCATGGTGCGTGTGTGTGTGTGTGTGTGTGGGTGTGTGTGGGTGTGTGTGTGTGTGTATGAATAGGGGCTGCTGCTGAGACTTCAGTGCTGAGAAGTGTGCACTGTCAGGATTTTTTTTCCCTCTTACTGGCACAGTGAATCTTCTACCCTAGCGAGCCTGACAGCTGGCGACAGGCCAACTCCTTTTACAGGTGTTTACTTTTTATCGTTCACACCATTCGCGTCATGAGATTGTATCTATAAAACACAAAAAGTGCTTTGAAAACCCTCATACCGAAACATAAAGTGAGTAAACAATATCTATATAAAACAGATGATTTGGGAATCTGCTTGGAATAATAATTACTGTAGCTCGCAGCTGCTGTGGGAGATAACACAAGACTTTTCAGGTCATATTTATGGAAAAGATGCCTGCCCCCGATCGTTAGTCTGTTTAAGAAAATGATCAGAATCTTAAATGATTGGAAATTGTTGTTGAGAGAGACCAGGACCAAAGTGAAATATAAAGCACATGCATAAAATATATACTCAATATTTTCTCACTTATGAGTCAAGCCCATTTGTGTCTTTTTTAAAGTTTATTATATTTACTAAGGGGCATGGTGGTTAGTGGTTAGTATGTTCGCCTCACCCCTCCAGGTTCGGGGTTCAATTCCCACCTCCACCATGTGTGTGTGTGTGGAGTTTGCATGTTCTCCCCGTGCCTCAGGGTTTTTTTCTCCAGGTTCTCCGGTTTATTCCGGTCCAAAAACATGCTGGATAGGTTGATTGGCACCTTGGAAAATTGTCCCTAGTGTATGAATGTGTGTGATTGTGAGTGTGTGTGCCCTGCAATGGGTTGGCATTCCATACGGGGTGTATCCTGCCTTAATGCCCATAGACGCCTGAGATAGGCTCAGACTCCCCGTGACCCGAGGGAAGAACTGATATAGGGGTAGAAGATGAATGAATGAATGAATGAATATGAACTTGCTCAGCTCCTTATGATCCTGATAGGGCAAAGCTAAAAATTTTAAAACAGTTACATGTTCACATGTTCATTAATTCATTCATTCATTTGAAACAGACTTATTTGAAACAGTATTATTATTTTGTATAACATTCTTATCCTAAACACACATTTTCTGCTTAAAATGTGTTCATGCCTATTGGTTTATTTTCACTGCGTTTATGTCGATTAATGCCAATCTATAACCTGCTGACGCTCGGGGATTAATATCTAAATTACTTCTTTACTAATAATGACATGGAATATGGGGAGCAAACAGCACTTGTTCATTTTGGAAGTAGAGTAACAGTAAAATCTGACTGTTATTTCATCCGTTGGAATTCTTTCATTTATGAAATAACCACTGATAGCCACTAACTTCACACAAGACAACTAAAAATGCAACAACAACCATCAAATCAAACACCTTAAAGACATAACACCTATTTCTAAACACATTTTAATATGCAGTTTAAAATAAGATTTTATAAAATGGTGCACAGATAAATCTTGAACGCTCATGAGGCACTCTGTAGAGGAGGTTATGAAATGCAACACAACATTTGTGGGATCTGATCCTGCACCAAAAACTTATTGTTATTTACTTCTTATTTACTTATCTATGGCTGAATTTGCTATTATCTGTGGCTGAATCAGCACAAATCTCCAAAAGAGCACTCCAAAATCTAGTGGAAGACTGGAAAGATATTATAACAGGAAATGGGGACTAAATGTGTAATGAGTTTAAAAAGTGTGAAAAAATGTGAATCTTAAAATGAGATGTACACAAAGATTCACTCCGGAGTGTGTTGGCGAATGAACGCATCCTAGACAACAAAGACTCCTCTGGCACTTTTCATTGTGAACAAATAAAATAAAGAAATGAATAAAGAAACTTCAGTCTGTGATCTTCCCAGATAATTCCAGCTCCGATCTTTCCTCATCCGCACTTACCTCGTATAATGTTACGATCTAATATAAAAGAGGCGATAGATGTGTTCTCCAGTTCTAAACCTTTCATTAGCAAAAAAAAAAAAGAAAAAAACCCCAGCAATGTACAACCATTCACTCTTCCTAAATTTCCATCTAAAAATACACATAGAATCTGCGCATTCATAACAGGTATAAGCTATTCACTATATTACAGTATGTAACATAGACGTATCATCAGTTTAAATGTAAAGCAACCAGAAGGGGAACAGTATTCTTAAAGGAGCCACGTACCATATTTAACCATTAAAACAACCACTAAAAAAACAGAGAAATTAATAAGAGAAATATTAATAGAATGATTTCCAGAGTGAAATAAATAGGAGCGATTTTGAGTAATCAAAACATGAAAAGTGTTCATTTATTGTACATGGAAAACAGAATAATGTACGAATGAATCACAATTACATATTTGAATCTATTGACAGCCCTACTTTATATACATTTCACATTTTAACCCATTCAGACACAGACTCATGGTTACACATGGAATCTTCCTGGCAGATATTTTTTTCCCTCATGATTCAAATAAAATACTTTCATGGGAATAGAGCTTCCCAAAACAGAGATTTTCACAGCTTTGTTAGATAAATATTATTTTAATAATCATTATAGTGTTTGTTTTTTTATTTGATTGTCCATTAGCCAAGGCCATAACTTATATTAGCTACTCTCATTTTCTCATAGAGGACTTGATGGATAGGGAGTGTTCCTTCCTGCTGATTCTGTCATCTCAGAGGCATGAGAAACCAAGAGGTTTTTTTCTTTTTCTTTTAGACTTATTATAAGACAGCTGTGGGGGCCTCACATGGGCCTCCGCACACTAAATCACACTCCACTATATTACTTTTTTCGAAAATGGAACTTGAACTTGAGATCAGTATTAGCTCTCTGGTGTATATATAGGGCATCTCTGTGTGAGATGCAGGGTCAAAACTAAGGGAACTTTTCACGTTGTGAACACTCGAGGTTAAGGATTCCAGCGTGCTCTATGAAATCATTAGGGCAATGTTTTTGTAATGAGGTAAGAGCTTGCAGTAAATCATATTAAGTTTGTGATTGGAATTTTATTGCGCTCTGGCATGTTGGTCATTTGCCAGAGTTCATCTAAGAACTCAAACTGCCAATACAGATGCATATCTTGGTAATTCCTGAAACTGTTTATGCCTACATAGATAGGCAGGAGGGAGTGTTCTGCAGACTCATAGAAGAGATTTGTGTTAGTGAAGATCAGGAAGCCTCCCAGACAGATCAATATACTGTGAGTCATTAATAATTGTAGATGTGTTGGACTGGGAATTCGCTATGATGCATCTACACTTACAGAGTTATAGACGTATGCACTTCTGGACATAACTGACAGATGAGGTTTTGTGTGTGTGTGTGTGTGTGTGTGTGTGTGTGTGTGTATGTGAGCGTGTGTCTTGGCAGAGTCTACTCTTATCACAAGGAAGAAAAACTGTGGAAGGGGCAGGAGTTCATGCTGTTGTTATTCAAACGACTAAAAAAAAATTCATCTGCTGACAAAAAGAAAGACAAAGCGTGAAAAAGTTACGTTTGGCCCGGTACGCAGAAATGATGTATATCCTGGAGAGACACAATGCTCTGAGCATTAAATGTTAACCAAGACTCATTTTATCACGTAATGGGTGATAGAAACGAAGCCCTTTTTTAAAAATCATTTATCCAGCATAAAGTCATCTCTCATCATCAATGTACAGGAGAAAAGTAGTGTTAAGAGTACTTGCCTCCCTTCCTCCCACAACTGCCACAGTAACAGATATTAGGATGAAAATGCTAAAGATTACATTATTAATAATAATAATAATAATAATAATAATAATAATAATAACAAGGATGTGTTCATACCCATAACAGGAACAATTCTTTTGTGTTTTTTTGTGTTGCTTTGTGTTGTTTTTTTTTTCTATTTGAGTTCAAATTTGACCACATTCACAAAATATCCTTCCTTCACAACCAACTACGGGAACTTTCTACACAGAACTACTTCAAGTGCAAATATTTTTGTGTGTGTATGCAAGTATGTGTGTGTATGTTTGACCACTTGTATGCGAATCTGTGTCTTTGTTTATGTCTCTGACCAGCAGGAGCTCACTCCATCACTCCTGTCCTCGAGGCATTGCCATCGCAATGGAAGTGATCATGTAAACACTGGATCAGGAGCATGTGCCAGGGGACTGTTTGCAGGTGGGGGAGGAGAGGGGAGAATGCAGGAAAGCAGGGGGGGGGGGGGGTTACCATTCCATCCTGGGCCTGAGTTTATTTCTATCCAAGGTCAGAGTTATTTGGCACGTTATGTTGTTAGAGTCAGTGGGGATGACAAATTTGTACAAAACATTAAAGGGAATTCTACTCAGATTATGTGCTCTATATTACTATCATCTTAGGCAGCATTTTTTAGGAATTCTTTTTTATTCAATGCACTATTGCATTGTTATTTACGAGTCTATACATATACATAGTGTCTTAATTATTTTATTCGTTTATTCTTGTATTTTTGTAGTGGAAATATTCATTTGTAATCTTGTCGCACTTTTGCCCCTCCTGTACTCCCACAACATCACCTTCCCCCCACCACTCAAAATCCTCTGCAGCTGGAAGCAGCCAGATCCAGTTTCCATCCAGGTCTGCAGAGGGGCAAGGGCTGCTGTTTCTCATTACAAATGCCTCAGGAGATGTGGTCACTTACCAACTGAAGGAGCAGTTAGGTCACCAGGTAGCTCCCTTACTCCAAACAACCCAGAACACAAACTGTCAGTCAACCAGGCAGACATGTTTACCACTTTCATCATTCCTCCATCTTCTCTACTGTTTGTGTGCATTCTTTATATGCAACCTTAGATTTTTGTTTTGGCCATCAGTCGATTCAAATATTTATGAGAATTATTCACACATTTTTACCTGTCCTAAATGTACCTTAATTCAATACGTTTCAAGTTTTTAGTCCTTTAATCGAAATGGGCAAATAAGGTATGTTTTTTGCAAATGTATTTTTATTATTAGTGAATAGAATAGAACAGATCTTTATTGTCTTTGTACACGAAGCACAATGAAACTGTGGATGCATCCCAACAACACATCACGTACGAAAAGTAGAGAACACAAGAAATAAAGATGTAAAAATATAAAAAATATATAAAAAAATAAAAAAAAAAAATATATATATATATATATATATATATATATATATATATACATACAGATAACTACACATCAACACTGATTGTATGCCTTTACCATATAAAGTGCACAGTAATATTGCACAGTATGAGATTGCACAGTAATATTGCACATCTGAAAAGATAGCATTTTTTTATGTTTATTTTATTTTATAATGTTTATTTGCAGTAGTGGATCCATAATCAACATAAAACCTGACGTCAAAATGTCCATGTACATGTTTAAAAACAATTATGATGTTTAAAATATCATAACTCATCAGGACACCGAATGGACCTTTTGCTACGTTTCCGCACGGATGCTTTTAATTGCTGGATATGTGCGTCATAGCATATTTTTGTGCTTGAGACTTGCTGCAACAGTACACAAATGTGTAAAAAAAAATTTAACGCTGGATTTTATTTCTTTTTTTTTTTATATCTGAGTAAATAAATAAATATATTGCTTATGTTTTTTAATTTTGTCTCTTTTAAATTTTTTTATTTATATTTTTTATCAAAATGGTCAAATAGAAACTCATGCCTCATTAATCGTGCATTAATAAACATTTGTGCCATTAAAATGAACTTGTGTTAACGGTGTATTAATAAGTTCATTTCAAATGACACGTTAATACACTAATATACAACTTTAATCCTAATTTGATTTATGAGATCACATTTATAATAATCTATCCACATAACAACTATTTATTCAAATGTATTCAGTAGGTGAAAATCATACAGGTTCACCTACATAGTCAAAGACTAACACTAAACAGGCTATGAGGTTTTTCAGATTAAGGGAGAATTTTTGGGAATCTGTTCTGACAGCAAAACAACTTCTGCTGTTGTAGCGTATCTGTCTCAAGGTTCGACATGTTATGCTTTCAGAGTTGTTTTCCTCCTTACCGTGGTTGTAAAAGGTTCTTGCCTGTGATGCCGTAACCAAACCAGTTAGGCCGTTATCCTCTGACCTGCAGAACTATCGCTCATTAGAGGTATTTATTAAACCCTATTCCGTGTTAACTCTTGAGACTGTTATATGTGAAGGTCCCTGGAGATCAGCAGTTTCTGAAACCATAAACCAGTCCGTCTGGTACCAACCTCCTTGCCACAGTCTTCGCTAAGGTCACATTCTGATGTTATGATGTGAACACTGATCTGGATTTGAATAATCCCAACACTATAAAGTTGGCTGCATAATGGCATGATAGAGAGGGGGTACCAGTGTTCCTATTAAAGTGTCCTGGGAGTAAAATCATTAAACCTAGGCCAGTGTCTTTTAAAAGAGATAGACTGCTTGTGAGAATGAGTAACAGTAAGTCGCCTTGAGGGATGGGTAAAATCCAGATGATAGATATGTCTGATTTAATCAGGTAAGAATAGAATAGAATAGCCTTTATTTGTCACATTTACATTTACAGCACTTGACAGACGCTCTCATCAAGCGAGCAATTGCAGGTTAAGGGCCTTGTTCAAGGGCCAACTAGTGGCAGCTTGGTGGTGGTGGGATGTGAGCTTGTGATCTTGCAGTCCAGAGGCCAATGCCTTAACCACTGAGCTACAACTGCACTACATAACATATACATTATAACACAGTGAAATTGTTTCTTCACGTTTCCCAGCTCGTTTGGAAGCTGGGGTCAGAGATGATATGGTCACACAGCACAGAGGTTTAAGACCTTACCAGGGCTGGAAACCCCCTGACCTTCCAATCAGTAGCCCAGCACCCAAACCTCTGAGCTAACACCACCCCCCCTAAATACACTTTATCAGGGTCAGTCCTTAGGAACAATAGGTGTCTCAACAATTAAACCTTGGGTGTAGTTGCTTTTTTGCAGTCGTATTATTTGAAACGCATTTTACTACCTGGCGCAAGACACTGGTGCAATTTGGCTGCATCATTCCTCCAACCCTCGTTTCACTGGTGAAATCAGATCTGTTGAATCTCAACAAATCCAGGTCCATCAGCACTGAGGAGTAGTAGAGGAAATGACCCCATCAAAACTTCCTGTTGCTGACAGACAAATGAGCTTAACCTCTGTCACTAGTCTAAGCACTACCAAGCTTCTGTGTAATGTGCGACAAGAAGAGCGGACAATATGTATTCGCTGCTGCTTGCATTCCAACCTTTCTCCGGTGGCGAGGCTTTTTTTCACTTTCGGTTGGAACTGTAAGAGTTGACTGGACAGTGCCAGCGCAAACATAAGACAATGAGCGTACGTGCGCTATTTTATGTCATGCGTAGAGCTCACCCCAATCACACGTTCCTCTAAAATAAACTTCGGCCCGCATCCATGAAAGTGTGTAAAGTTTATGTGATATGCTGGCCCACACAAACCGGTCTGTAAGTGGAGCTGCATGTGGAATGTGGGTGGGGTTTTCGGGTAGGGGATAGCAGGGGAGGGTGATTAGTGGGGGCAGCTGAGATCTGTCCCCCAGCTGTAATGACAGATTACCCAGCAGGTGTGGCACTCATCCCTCACACTGCAGCCAAAACCCAGCCCAACCCTGCCCAGCTAAAGCCATAACCCCCCCCACCTCCCTATTACCCTCTGTCACGTATACAACCCCTGTCTTTCAGAACCCAGGACTACATGTTGGACTGCATGAGTAGAAGTGTCAACATGAAATATGGCGTGTGCATTACGCAAACCTACCATTTAGTTCAAAAGTGTAGTGTGATAAAGAGGATTTATCACGTAGGAATAAACAATACAAAAGTGCTCTAACTTACTATTACTAGTCGTATCTATTCCCACAAGGAGTCCACAATGGTTACATAGTGCTTTCTCAAGAGGATCATGAAGCAGAATGGACTCCACTGACAGCACATGACAGCAGTTGTTGTAACTGCTGCTGCTGCTGCTGCTAATCGAGCAGTCTGTTGTAAAGGCCAACTTTATGACACTAGCTGCTCTCTACAGCGTATGGCTTTACCTAAATGAGCAAGTCGTAGATATTTAGGCCATTTGTAGGACAGGGGGAATGAGAATGAGCTGCCTGCTGTTTTTACTCCACACGGACACCTTGGCTAATTACTCTGGGCAATCACAAAAGGCCAGTCAGCAGGGAAAACTTCAGGCCTTTATTCCACCTCCTGCTTTTGCGGCAGGCCTACCCTATGCCTTCGCTCAGGAGTGAGAGTGAGGGAAGACAAACTCTTGTATTTTATGTCTGCATGCATGTCCATAATTGCGTGTGTCTGTGTGTATGTGCGTTGGGACGCTCTCCCCTCATATAGCCATTAAAGGCCCTTCAGTCTGTCACACTTTCGTTTGATGGCTCTTTACAGCAGGGCAGGTCTGGCTGCAGGGGGGTAGGACTTAGCCTTTGATTGCCTTGATGCAGAACACATGTGAGAGGACCTGTAGCTGCCCTGCTGAGAGCACCTCTCTCGCTCTCTCTCTCTCCCATAGTTACAAACACACTCTCCCTTATCCGCCAACTCTCGCCTCATGCTCTTGTACTTTTCAACACTTTTCTCTAGCATGCTTCACAGCACCACTATCTTGTTCTTTCACCTTACACTATGACACTTATTGCTTTTCTTTCCATCTCTGATTTCCCGAATTATGCGAGTTTTTTAAAAAATTGACTCCCTGTCAGAAAGCCTTGGCAAGCTGCAATCGGTGCATTCAGGCAGAAATGTAGGGAACTTTCTATGTGTCTTCTTTGTGGTGCTAATAGCTCTACCAGTCTGATGGGTAGGTGAGAATCCCAACACTTGAGGTCCAAACTATTACTTGCAACTTTTTCTTCCATAAACACAATTACGATCCCGTCGCTGTCCCATAGCGAGTATATATGAAGTGTGTTACGTACTTAATCTGTCAGCAGCATTTCAAACCGTCAGTATCTAAATTCCCACTCCTTTAGCGCCCTCTGTAGGTGGCTCAGATATTCGTTCCTTTAGCTCTCCAGCTGCCCTTTATTTACCCAATAACAAAGCTCTGTTTGAGGGCCAGATCAAGTTGCAGCTAATGCTTTAGCAAGGACCTGCTGCTGAAAGATGTTGCTATTTGAGGCAGCTTGGGTTTCAAGGTGGCGTACAAAGCAGGGCACAGCCTGTGTGAAGGAAATGGGACAGAGGGAGAGAAAGAGGAAGAAAGCAAAAGGTGAAAAGCGGTGATGAGAAAGGAAGGAGCCGAGACAGGAGATCAGGGACAAAACAGGATAAATGGAAAGGAAAAATGAAATAATTGTTGGGGGAAGAGTTGATTGGGCACCAGCAAATGATGAATCATCAGTGACATGGAGAAGGCTAAGGCTTTGATGAATGAATGAATTTCAGTTGGTCGTCCATCAATACACTTTTATTTCATGTGAATGAAGGTATACAAACAGCTTTTTACCACAGCTTTTTACCTTACCATGAGGCCATGGTGGAATATTTCACAGGCAGGTAGAGCAACACTTCTGACTGTATAAATTGGAAAATTGTACTCTGTATTTTTCTTTCCTCTCTATTCTTGCATAGACATATGCATTACCAACCCACACACCCATGCACACACACACACACACACACACACACACACACACACACACACACAGAGTCTTCACTCACTCTCTCTTTCTCTCTCTCTCTCTCTCTCTCTCTCTCTCTCTCTCTCTCTCTCTCTCTTTTCTCTCTAGCTTCTTCAGGGGCCTCTGGTGGTGTTTGGTTACATACAGCTCTCCATTTTCTGGAAGGAATGACCACATCGGTTGCCTAGGGGATCAAACCAGGAAGGACAGCCGCCGGAGTGGGGATGAAAATAGCCGCGAGCATTATTCAAGCTAATCAATACACTGCTGTTCTCTCCTAGACAGAATATAGCTCGTTTTATGTGCCCCGCATAAAATGAAGCCATGTGTATCATGTGTGGGCATCAGCGTTGTTATGTTAAGTTTGTGGAATTCCCTTCATTCACTATAGCAGCTTTGAGGGGCTGAGGGTTGTTGTCATAAGGAAAAGGAAGTATTAGCATGATTTGGGGTCAAGGGTTAGCTGTTCAGCTGTTATTGTGGTGTCTGGTTTTTGGGATATATGTAAACCCTCAGCTTAAGGTGAACCATGTGGGGTCCAGTGCGCCAAAATCATCCAGACATTCTAAGACGACAATCTAAAATGTTAATACAGATGGACATGAAATCAAATATACTGTACATTGCCAATAAGCATATCTTATAGTGTTTGGAAAGTTCCCATATGCTTGGGAAGTCACTGTTTTGAAGCAATACAGGATGGGTTCAACAATCATCAGTTCAACATAGAAAAAGTGAACTCATATAATAAGCATATTACGTTGCGAAACATTTGGCAGATAAATTGAGCTGAGGATAAAAATCCACAGGCTACCCAACACCCTTTCTTTTATATGCACCAAACATATTCTGTATAATTACTCAGTAAAAAAATTCCAACAGTATAGAACTAGCTTAATTGAAACATATTAGTCCAAAAAGTTGAACCTGGGATTCCATTATCCTTCCGATTAGTTTATTTTAATTAGTTTATTGCCCACATTAATTTCTTAACCCATATCCATTCTGCTATCTTTAGGTTTCTGCGCAGTTCTATGTCAACCTCTTCACATATATAATTATATATATATATATATATATATATAATATATATATATAATATATATTTATATATATTTTTTTTATCTTTCTATTTATTTATTTATTTTTCCATGTAACACATCACTGTCATCTCATCTTCTGTGTTTATTTTGTGTTTTTTGATTTTATAAACCTTTTATTAAATTTTAACATTATATCTATTATAAATGTTCTGCCCTTCTTTTTGTTCGGAAAGATTTTGCCATCGTCTGCTCAGAATAAAGCTATCTAGAACTATTAATGGGAGACACAGAGAACCAGCTCATCACTATGCACTGTGCCAACTCCATTTATGCTGTACCGCGCGCTTCTCGTCTTACCCTTGTGGCCCTGGCACATCAGCATTTTCATTACACCTGCCTCCTCCCTCTCTCCTTTTCACCCTTCCCTTGTCCTTGTGAAGGACAGTTAGATAAAAGTTCCCCTTCAGTCATCTCTAGCTTTAAAGGGTAATCTCCACAAACACGCAGTACGTTAACCTTAACTTGAAATTCCCCTCATTTAAGCCAATGTTAAGCCACCCACGCTTCTGTGGTGTACATGCGTGCAGTCTGTCAGCAAATCTAACGCTCGTTTTCCAGAAGACCACCATTCTTCTTTTTTTCCGATATTTTCTAAACTTATTGATCTATTCCGGTATCGTGCGTTTGCAAAGTGTTAACTGTGCATTAGACGTTATAAAACATACACCTTAAAACATCTCTATATTGGATTATATATATCTAAACCCAATCACTATGTATCCCATCTGGCTATAACAGACTGCATTCCATTTAGGGTAGGAGGAAAGCTCATTGATCCATCCCACGCTTCCTTTTCAGCTTTGTCCTTAGCAGAACTTACTACATAACAGGTTTATTCATCTGAACTTGCGGGGCCAATGAGGTAACGCTATGTCAGCTCGGCTGAGTACAAAAGGTGTGGTGAGAAAAGAACAAGTAAAAAAAAAAAGATCCATATTTGGTTATAATACCTTGGAGACAACAGATAAAGAGCAGAAGGATCCAGTTGTTCTGTAGTCATCAGAATTTATAATAAGATACTTTTGCTGACTAAAAAAAAAAATCAAATTGTGATTCTTGCAAATTGTGGTGCAGAGAGGGCAGAATGACCTATTGTTCTGCCCAGGCAGAAAGCTTTACCAGTCCTTAACCCTTCTACCTGGCCACTGCTACTGCTGAACAGTCATTTTCCCTGATGTATTTGTTCTGTAAATAGTGTAATACTGTGTAGTAAATATTGGAGTGCTGTAACAACTGAGGTCTGCAGTATGGAAGAGCATAATCAGCAGATCTCAGATCCCACACTCTCCCTAGTGCAGGCCTCACTCACTTCTCCCATACTTGGCCTCCCCTGTATGGGACATGCCACGCAAAGCAGGTGATGTGTTCGGTCCGGATCTGTCCAGTTAGAAGAGGATCAGTGAGACAATCCACTCTGACCAATTAGGACAGCTGCAGTGCTGTCTGGACACATAGTAAAGCTCACAGCTGTCACTGTGTCCTCAGGAAAGACATTATCCTTTATATTTCTCAGTGAACAGCCCAAAATTTAGAATATAAACATGTTTTCGGTTGCCTGGTCCCATACAAGTGTAACATCTTGCCAATATATTTATATCCAATATTTTGTGCTCTTTTTGTTCAGTTCAATTTGGGCGTAAATTTGGAGGGGCGGGGTCGTTTATGCCACTCATACAACAATATGGTAGGTTTTTTTTTTTTCAACACTTCTGACCACAGAGTTGTTAAAAATCAATCCATCATTCCAAAATTTCCAACAAAGTTGTTTGGGTCAGAATAATTTCAAGTAATGTATTAAATTACATCCCAAGCCCAAATGAATGTTACACATTGTCATGAAGGCTAGCACATTCCCTCTTTACAAGTACATAAACATCCGTGGGTTGGCTAAAACCAGGCATGATTATTTTTCTAACGCATATTTTACAATAATGAGGTTTCATGTTATGAGAACATTTACTTCAGTGCTGTCATTTGCTTTTTTTCCTCGTCCATGATCTTAACCGAATGTCCAAGTATATTGTGATCTGTAATAAATAAATAAATATTTATATTTATATTTAATAAGAAATAACTAAAATCTCACAAGATGCAAGGTCTATCTTAAACATTTGGGAGTTTAGGAGACATGCCTTGAATTATATGAAAAAGAACTATATTGAAAGAAAAAAGTAACTGTTTTCTTTTTGTGCATTATGTATATTATTAACAGTGACAAAAATTTCAGATGGATTTTTCTGTGCCCGAACAGTTAAGCGCAATTATGTTCTTTGAACCGATTTACGGCGCTGCTCATGACAGACTTCAAAGGCCTCGTACATCACCGTGCTGACAAGCTACTGACATACACTATTGGTCATTAACTCTGAACGTCTGCTTGGTTAGATTTGAAAAGTATTTGTTCAAAATCAAACAAATGCTTCGTTATAACCCCAGCTCTTTCTTACTAAACTATTTTTTAAATCTTTTTTATTAGATTTTTTTTTTTATTATGTATTTATTAGCATATGTATTTATTAGCATATGTACACTACTTTTAGCATCACCCGCTTGACTGGCGCTCGGTGTAATGTGAAAACACTGTGTGAAAGAATGTGAAGGAATCAGTCATGATATTTTCTTAGCACTTTTGTAATTGATATCTTTCTATTAACCATTATAATGCCCACTGATGCCAGTTAATTAGCATTAATAGTGATGCTGCTAAATATATATATATTTTTGCATTCAGATTTCCAGGTAAACGTAAAGGTACAAAAATATATTGTTAATTGTAAAAGTCCAGTAACATAAATTTACATTAGTATAATTTAAAACCTACTGTTATACTGTTGTCACTATATATATATATATATATATATATATATATATATATATATAATATACATTGCTTTTTGTATTCCCTGTGCTGGTATAGATTTACCCCCCACTATGTAGGGAGAGCTGTGTGGCCTGGAGCACAGGGAGGAGGGAACCCCACCGAGTGGAATTCTCAAGCCTCACTTCCCTGCCCTAGGGGGACCACATCATTAGCTCAGGTAATCCTTAGTGCAACCTTAGCGAACCTATCCCAAATGTTCCAACAACAAACAATCCTCTACCCCTCTATTTACCACACATACCATCTGCCAAACAATTAGGCTGTGTTGAGTAAATACCACTTAACCCAGTCCAAAGCTGATGAGCTAATTGAGTGTAATTATAGTTCTGCTCTTATGAGAAAAGTGACTGAATAGAAGGCCTTTTCCTTAGATAAGAGAGCTGTCGCCAGTGGTACTAATTATAATTTTTTTTTTTTGTAATTATTGTATTTTACTGCATCATTTGTAGTTGCCCACTGTATGAATAATGTTAAATGCAGTCATTAGTAGATATATGTTAATATATACATCATGCTGGCAGTGGGTGATAACAGCTTGCCTCATGCTAAACAAGAGAAGTGCTGAATCAGATTTATTAGAACACTATTTTATTTGGCAATGAGTGCATAAAACAATGTTTGAAATGTTTATGTCTCCTCAAGCTTTGTTTTCTTTCGTTTGCCTGAGGTCCACTGTGGGTGTGTTGCTAATGTCAGTCTTGTTATTCTAATATGATCCAAGCATAGCCTTGAAATCCAAACCAGGTTTCAACTGCCTGCGTTGGACAGAGCTCCAGCTGATAAAATCCAGAGGTAACGCTTAATGATAAGCACCCACTCGGTCTTGACTTACAGCGGCAGCTGGATGAGTTAGGTCAGGAAAGGACGGTCTGCCTGGGAAGAGCCCACTGTTTTGGGCTGCAGAGCAAACTGTAAACAGTTATGGCTAGTTAACATTTTAATTATGGTTATGAGAGGGCAAATAGGATCCAGTTTCCTCTCAACTCCCAAGAGCACACATTTATTTAGAATGTATCCCTGTCATTGGTATAGTATTTACCAAAGTAGGAATAAATTAATGGATATGGGTTATGGGTTTTAATGACTCGGACATTGCAAGGCAGATAGAAGGTGAGACACTGACTGAAGGCATGTTGATAAGGGCACATGAATGTATGGAACAGAAAGTTTAGTTTTTAAAAATATCTCATTCACTCTTTGTCATCTGTAGGAATAAAAAAGAAACCTTGAACCCTAAGCTTAGGAACATCCGGCCAAGGCCTGAAGTATAATACTCCTGGCTTTCCTCGAGATTTCCTGAACTTGCTGGCCCACTCTAGGAATAATGGTCAAAAAACGCATTTGGCTTAAATCCAGATTGTTTGTTTTGATTCGCTACGCTCAGCTGTGGTATTCCTTTCCTAAAAGAGGTAAGGTCACTGCTTACAGGAAAGTGAATTACATTTGGAGCCAGCGCTTTATTTATTTTAGCTCAAAATGATTACCACATTCCTAAACTCTCTGACAAATGTTCATTCACCTAGAGCCTTCTAATCTTAATGAATTTCCAATAGGTAGATTTTTTTTATTCATCCAGATGTGCCTCCACCGAAAAATAGTCAAAAGATAATTTATTTAAGATTGGTTTCAGGATTGTTTTAAAGTATAAATAAATAAATAAATAAATAAATAAATAAATCTGCTTTTTTTAAAGTATTATAATTTCTGCAAATACTGTTACCTTGGCAAAAATATATTGTGGTGTTAGTTGTTGTCTGTTAACTGTTTATGCCTGAACCAAAAGGACTACAAACGGCTGCTTTTAAGGTTATGGCTATAGTGAGCAAATACCACTCACTTTTTTTTTGTTTATACAAAGTAAGTTGGTTTGATTTAGGACTTAAACTTGTATTTATTTAAATAAGTGATTTAGAAAACATGGTTCAGAGTGAGGCATGAAGTCTGATTAAATGTGGATATATAATTTTGTTTTTCTTTCTCCCAGAAGCTTGGTTTTAATGAAAAGCACAGAATGTTTCATGCTCATGTCTGGTTAGATGCGAAGTTTTAGACATTTCCTGCAATAGATCTTTAAAATCATTCCATATCTTCCACACTAGACTTGCAGTGCATCCTAATTAATACAAAACGATGTCAGAACCAGTCCTTCAGGCATTATCTATCATACTAAAGTCAAGCCTGTTCTCAGGGCAGGATTAGAACGAGGCTTTCAAGTCCATTATAAGGATATGAAAACATTTATCTGAAGCTTGTGCACAATCAATAAGGCATATACATTACATTGTTTCCAAAATGTGTGTTACCGAGTCACTCTGGGAAAGGCTTATTGAGATGTGCCTGGTTTAAGAAAATGATGTCTTTGACTGATTTTCCCCCCTTTCACTTCAAGAAGCTCTACGCAGTGCATGGCCAATGCATCATCCTCAAAGTGGTATGTTCACACAGATGGGTTGAATTAAGCACCACTAAGGCAAATGTTTCCCAGTCGCTGGCAGACAGCGGCGTCTCAGCCCATGCGTGGAAATCGTGAGTAATGCTACAGAAACCAAACGTAGCTCTCAGGAGCAGGCATGGCCGTGTGTGTCGAATGCTTTACTTACATTCTTATCAAATGTAGAACCCTTTTCCTGCATGGTATATTTTACACTAGTTTGGAATTGATCACTAATATTTAAGCCTTTTATGTATACTTAAGTACTTCTCCCTTCAGGGAAACTACAAAAACACGATTGGAAATTTGCTGGATAGATATTTTTGGTTTTGCTGTTACCATAATGTCAGTTATATGGAACAAAACCAGGGGCCTCAGAAGAAGCAAATAAAGGATGCGTGTCTTGGAGGGATGGTTTAAGTTGAGTGCACTTACGCGAGCGCGTGTGAGGAGTTTCACGTGTAGCGCCTGCTAAAACCAAAAGGCCATAATACACATCCTTCTTCCTGGTGACTACACAATTCATGGATTGACTGAGAACCTTTTCAGATCTCTAATTTGATCAGACCACTCTACTACTACTCTCTGCCTCTCCTCTCTCTCTCACACACTCTCTCTTTTTCACTCTCACACACACTCACACCTACCCTTGACGAGCATAACTTTTATAGATTTGCTTCCATCATAAAGTTGGGAGGCTGAGTTATTACCTTTATTTCCTAATTCAGACCAATCAGCTGATGTTTTTCCCTCTTTCTAAAATAGGACCTCGGTTGCCTCAGAGATTAAGATATTAAGTTTCATAAGGACACACTTCGTATGAAGAGCTTGTATAATTCTATACATCCTGCACTAACATACTTAAAAAAAACAACAACAACTAAACAATCTCAACATTCTGTACATGAAAATACATTACAAAATCCTAACCATTTAAGGGACCATAAGGCGTACTGATATAGTGGCAGCAAAATAGCATACTCTATGGACTTTAAATGATCCTATGAGCAACGAACACAGAAGAATAATTGCATCAATAAAAGGGATGTTTGTCTATCTATTTTTGTGCAGCTAGTTCTGATGTACGTGTTCCCTAGGATCTTATAGAGAATGATAAACGAGGTGCTGCCTGCTGTCGAGCGCTGACTCGTCTGTCTGCCAATATAGTAACTCAGTAGCCGAGCAGTTGACATTCAGGGGTCACATTGCAGGGACTGCAATTGCAGAGCAGGTGCTGTTTTTCTTTCTTCATGCTTTATGTCACACTCATACACCACTCTCTCTCTCTCTCTCTCTCTTTCTTTCGCTTTCTCTGGTCAGATTAGAAGCTTACATACATGTTTTGTCTGTATGCCTTCCTACAAAGTCATGTTATCATTCATTCACCTTGTCACCTGCAAGAATGGAGAACTAATTAGCATTACAGCCTTTACTGTAGGGAGAAGTAATTTAATGCGGAGAGAACATTTGCAGAAGACGGAAGTAAGACGTTTATTGAAAGGAAGAGAAAGAGAAGTGAAATAGTACGTGGTTCACTTCTGCAGGGAATGTTTAAGCCATGAAGTGAGAATTTGCACTGAGCCTCTACTGTTTTTAAAAGTATGAGGACATCTAGTGGTTTCCCCATATATACTGATGCTGTGGTAATCAAATGGGAGTTTCAGTCTACGTATATTTATTTACATGCACTTCTTGTTTTATTACATATTTATAAACAATGTGGACAACTATGTGTTTTTTTCCCAGGAAATAAAAATAATGCTTAATAAAATGGTTTCTGAAAATAAATAAATATAAGTGTACAGGATCATACAAGATCACCATCCACTTTATTATGCACATTTGTTGGTGCAATTATGCAGTCAGTGATTTGGGATTGGCAGAAGAACAATGCACACATATTAAGCATATACAGGACAAGCTCACACAGATGGAAACACCTTGAGATCCGATGGGAATGGTCAGACTGGTTTGAGTTTACTGGAAGTCTACGATAACTAAAATTCCAATGGTGAGACAAAAAACGCCTTTTATAATACACAATAGATCAAAGTACTAGGCGACTGTACTGCAATACTAGATTAACACATATTGGCTTCCACTACAGTGGAATATTAACTACATTGGTCATACACTCACTGAAACTACGCGCTGGAGATTGTAAACAACGTGGTCAAGCCTTGGTAAGTATTCCCAGTGAACTGGGTGTTAGGTGTATTGCTTTGGGATTAATGACCTGACCCCACTTTCCCAATCAGGGCTATTGTATGCAATTCTATGTCTAAATGAACTGACCCAGTGTCTCCCTCTATTGACTAAAAATAATATTGTACCGCATAAACTACAACCTATGAATGTTTGCAATACGCGCACACACACACACACACACAAACATATATATATATATATATATATATATATATATATATATATATATATATATATATATATATATAGATATATATATATATATATATATATATATATATACATATGCCAAACTGTAGATTTTATCAAATACATTGTTTATAAAACAGTACATAAATAATTATCAGACATAATCATAATTTGATGTATTCAGGCGTACATCTTCTATTTTGCTATTTAACTGTGGATAATAAAATATAACTGCATATAATATCTACTGTAATAACATCTGCGATAATTTACACAAAGTAAACATCTACACATACTCTTTAACAACATACACGTTTCCAAGTTTATTTTATTACCCTGTTTATTAACATGCATCAATACATTTTCCTTGATCATTTTCGAAGTGCTTTAAATGATGTGAACAAAATATTTGGTACAGTAGTAGATCTCATATATGCATCTTATCTGCAGTATGATTAATATATAGAGCATTTCAAATATGTACAATTATGACATATATTTGGGAACTAATAGGCAATGCATACGACATTTCTTCCTAGATGCTTGAGGTTAACTTGCTCACCACACCCACTTGCAGTATGAGTCGTATTAATTAAAATATTATTCTTATTAATCGTTTCTATTTTAAGTTACATTTTACACAACAGGGTCGAAACTACATTTTTAAATAAAGTCCAATAGACTGCCTCATTTGTCCCACTGGCTTAATTCATCCTGCGTTAGACCATCCAAAGGTGTATTTCAGACGTGTGCGTGTGCGTGAGCGCGCCTGTTTGTTTGTGTGTGTGCGTGTGTTGATCGCGCGTTTCAGGGAAGATCCTGGTGATAAACAGTAGTGAAGAATTCACAGCAGGAAACACGCCGCAGCCAGGGAGTTTCTCAACTATCTGACCTTCAAGTCTCGACTTGATTTAACGCACTCACGTAACTCTCCGCTTTCTGGGTAGTTTCGGAAACTTCGTCCCGTACGTGGGCGCAGTGGCGAGCGTTTCCTTCTCCACCGTCCGGCCATGAGTGTGCCGTGTTGCGCTTGGTGCTTCTTCCACTTTCACATTCGACCGATTCAGAAAGCGAGTGAACACCTGGAGGGACCACCACCGTGCTGAGTCTGTCCTCCGAGCGGGAAAGAACGATGAGGTTCACGGGCTACATGCGACTGCTCGTTAAGGAGGCGGTGGACTTAAAGCCCACTACTTTCTCCACGCGCCACACTTTCCACAAGAAGACGCAACATCTGGATCCCTACATCGTGATCAAAGTGGACAATTTTAAAGTGGGCCAGACAGCCGTCATACCCAAGAGCAACCATCCTGTGTTCGGTGAAGAATTCTGCCCGTACGTATGCGAAGGCCAAGTGCTAGAGTTGGCCGTTTTCCACGACACACCGATTGGATACGACGACTTCGTGGCGAACTGCACCATGCAGCTGGAGAGTCTGCTAACGTCATCCAGCAGCAGGCAGACGTTCAAGGGATGGGTGAGGAATAAGATCTCATATTAACACACAGCCATCACAGGCTATGCGGTACATGCTATATTGTGCTTCTACTGCATCTACATAGAGTCGTTCGGTCTGTAAATTCATACTGGAGACATGGTTTACCTAAAATTATGTATTAATGTATAATATATTAATGTGTGTAAATGTAAAAACACGTTTTTCCTGGATGCAATACCTATTACATCATGCTCAACGTCTTCAGTAATAGTAGGAGCGAATTGGTAGAAGTAAAAGTCAAAGTAGTTCTAATGGTGGTTGCTTGTTTGTTTCAGTAAAAAAAAGGATATATATTTCATAATGTATTCTGTCAGTCAGTATATGGGGGAGTTTGTCAACATAGAAGTGCATACCGTTGCTTTATGTGGTTTGTCTAGACAATAGTTGTCATTGTTCTGTGTAATACAATGTATTAAATCTGGGAATGGAAAATCCTACTGGTTTTGCGTAAACCACTTACATTTCTGTTTTGTGAGGCTGTGATGAGAATATGAGCAACACATTTTACCAGTGAATTCTTTTTAAAGGTTCACAACAAGTAATGAATGAAATGCGGACACCAAAACGTCTGTGAAGTTAAAAATCGCAGACGATCTCAATTTACACTTCGGTGCCTGATCGCATTTAGCTGTTCCCTAACTGTCAAGTTTGAAATTAAAAATGTACATTTAGCAAAGGATAACAATAGAATTATATACTAATATTTAGAACTTTATTCACTTTCTGAATTCTGACTATGGGCTGACTGACTAGACAGGTCCTCTAGATCTGGGACAAGTTAAGGGCTCTAAACTGTACTAAATGCATTTTCAAATGATGCAATATTGTCTGTGTGTGTGTGTGTGTGTGTGTGTGTGTGTGTGTGTGTGTGTGTGTGTGTGTGCGCGCGTGCCATTGTGGCTCATTAAAATGTGTAAGGTGTTAAATAATACATATGCAAATGCATTTATTATGATCTTGATTAAGTACTTGAATATATTAAAGTTCTTGTGTTGATATATAACACAGGGATAAAAAAAAGAAGTTGCATGTTTAATGGACTTATGGTGTACCTATATATTTTATTTCTATTGTTTTTATAGCCCTCTGTAACTGCTTCCTTCGAAAGTATCACAGCCCTCTTCTTGCATTAGCTAGGCCTTGCAAAGAAACCACAGAGCTGCAACTCTTCGATGCGTAATGGAAACTCTGCGTTTAGCCACTGTGCAATTCTATGCTTCCTTTGGGCTTTTTTTGCCTTTACCTGTATATTATATGTATCTTAATTTTTTAGCACAAATTCCCCCTTTTCACTGCTGAATGGCCGCTCTTGTCTATTATTATTGCAATTGTTTACCATTTTAGTGTATTTAGCTCAGTTTCACAGTAGACACAAGAATCACTTGTTTACATTTGACAAAGAGAAAATCGAGCACTTTATTTTACATTATTCTTTATCTGTTTGTTTATTTAACGAGCATCGTTTTGATAGGATTTCCATAGTAAATCAAAATTTAATTCGATTCGATTTGTGGACAAGAGTATCACTAGGTCTCTTTTTCATTCAAATAAATCTATGGGAAATATGTCAGGGTACTCAGACAAATTGTTATTTTGTTTATTTATTGAGTTGGTTATATTATTTTTAACTTTTATTAATATCCATTAAAAAGAGGTATTAATAGGGTGTGTGTTTTACCTAATGTATGTAAAAATTAGTTTTTAATACTAGGATGCAAATCATTTTCTGTAACATATCACTTCACACACACTTCCCTTTAGGTCTATATTGTAGGTACCCACATTTACTTCTGCCTTCAGCTTTGTCTTCATTAAATATAAACTAGGGTTGAGGTCAGGTGACTGATTCAGCTGCTTTTCTATGAGAAATGCTTATGCTTCTTTCATTGTACAAAATCTGGAATATATTTGATCCTATCAGTTCTTGCTGCATTGACAGATTTTGAGAATTATTGTAATTCTGTATTACAGAATTTTTCCTGCTATTATTATCAACATTAAAACACACCATTGGCCCAGTTCAAGTAGTTATACATGCCCATGCTATAAAACCCCCTCCACGTTTGATAGTCTTGACGTACTATGCTTCGGATCGTGAGTCTTTCTTTTTTTATTCCATATTTTTTTTCCCCATCATCCTGGGGAAAAAAAACTTTTTTCCAAAATGGGAAGGGTTTTTTTTAAAATGTTTTTTGAATGTTTTCTCTTCTAGTCTGGTGTTTTTAATAAAAGCATATCTCAAACACGTGCCTCAAGTTGTTGTCAGACTATGACAATTAAAGATTTATCTCCTCAAGAGTAGTCTTGATTGCATGCTGGTTTATTTATTCACCAAGAAATGATTTCTGTGCTTCACTATAGTTGTTTTATGATTTATCTGCCGAGATTTTTTGAGTGTTGCTAAGATTGCCACATGTAATGTGTTTAGTAATGCACCACATTGTTAATTCAGCCACTCCTAATGATTTAGCTTTGCCTCGGATAAGACGGGTTTTCTTGTTGTTAGTGTTTGTTTTGCTTGTTGCAAATTTAATTTAAATGCAAATTAAACAGATTTTTACTCTGCTTATCTTGTCAATAATAAGCACACTGAACAGACCAGGCCATAAAATCAATCAGTTAATCAGTCAGTCATTTTTTTCATTAATTTTGGGTCATAATTGTTGTAATTCCTAAATAGTCTTTGGTAAACTCTTTGAATTAATGCTAAAGGCCTACAATTGTAATAGTACTCAGGGATAAGGAGGCAGACATGGATGTCAAACTCTCTTATCATCAGTGCTGGTATGCAGCAGAACTAACTCCACTGGATTCCTCTTTTTACTCCCTATCTCACAGAACCACATGTTTCTCAATCCTGACCACACCGTAGGTGCAAGAAAGGAAGTAGCCAGAATATTATGATTTCATTTGTATTACAATACTTAATATATTATACAATGTAGAATTTGAGAATATAAGTATCAACCAAAGAACAAGTGTAATGATATGGACTTCATGTTTCAATTTATTCTTTCTTTCTATTTCGACTCCAACCAACTCAGGACTCAGTGACTTAATGACCTCTGTTATATTTAAACAATTTCAAGAATTGACAGGAGGAGGGTCTTGTAATTTAGTAGTATGTTTACTTATATGTTGTGTTCTCTAAAGTTTTAGATAGATGTAGATTATGTTGGCAGCTCCGTGTTGTGTTGGGTCAGGTTTTTCTTCTCAGCAACAACTGAATGCAAAATCATTATCCAGGTAACCAGCTAGTATGACTAACATACACAATATGCAGTTATAAATTAGTAATCAAGTATTACCTTTAAGGTCAGAGGTCTTAAATGTCATGTTTAAAAATAAGTTGATGTCACTGGTTTGCTAAAAAAAAAATTCTCATACAAATGGGTATAATGAGTAAAACTATTCTAGTATGCACATTGTGACCACATTATGGCCATTCTTGTAAAAGTATGGATATTGATCAGGTCCTGTTTGTTTCTCCTGTTGTCTTATGAAGGATTAGTAAACAAGCAAATAACAAGTCTGTATTGTCTGCTTTTCAATTCTTAAAAGAATGACATGGTTCAGTCAGGTGAAAATGTACCAAATGTAGTTGAGGACTGTGTAGGAAGGGAACAGGTTTGTCTGGTTCTCACCCCACATTGCTATATGTGTAGAGTGAAAGTATGTTTGGTATTGAGACAGGCAGGGAGACCTTTTTGTTTTTTGTTTTTTTCCTCGGTGTACTTGGTGCATGCTAAATGACTGACCATTTCCTACTTTAAAATTTTTTAAAAATACCCACTTGTAAAATCCTGGTAGTTTAGTGTGAGCAAACCCCATGTAACTTAATATCTCCTCGATCCAGAGATAATCTGGGAAACACTGGGCACAAAGAGAGAACGCAGATTGAATGGGATATCAGTCCAACATTAACCTCCTTGTTTTTGAATAGTCAGAGAACACAAAAGTAAAATGTTTTGCAGGGAGTCCACACTGTCAGTATCTTTGCCATTGAATTGCCCAGGAATTGTGAAAAATATATCCATGTGCACCTTTATATTTGTCAGGCAGAATCGCATTTTATGGAAGTGAATGATTTCGATTGTTGCATTATCATTATCATTATGGAAAATCATTGCATTCTGACTTATAGACATTTTAGATTTTGTCCAACTTTTTTTGGTATTAACACTGCACATGCAATATGTAATTAATCAGTTCCAAAGAAACAAGAAGTAATATAAAAGATAAGGACGGCTCTATCTTCTTTATTGTTCAAAAATAACATTTTGTGCATTGTTTTGTATCCGTTTCTCAAGGTTAACTTGGAACCAGAAGGCAAGGTCTACGTCTCCATGACTCTTACAGGCTCCTTCACAGATGGTAAATATCTGCAGTTACTCTGTACTGATACTATACAAATGCACAGAGTAACATTTTTGCTCCTATATTCTCCTTTATGGTGTGTGTGTGTGTCTGTGTGTGTGTGTGTGTGTGTGTGTGTGTGTGTGTGTGTGTGTAAGGGCTGTCAAAGTCAACACGTTATTAACAAGTTAACTTTAACGGAACACATTTTTATTGCATTACTATGTCAGCTCCTCACTAAATTACCATATATTACCGTATGTTATCTTACGGAAGCACATTATATTCACAAATCCGTATTACGGAAGCGAATTTTTCTTTGTGAATGCGATGCGCTTCCGTATGTAACCTAAACGTATCGCAGGTTCATATGGAAAGTTTATATGGAAAGTTTATATGGAAAGCAACCGGAACAATCAATAAAACGTAACATGGAAATGAACAAGAAATTGATATTAAAATAATAATTTCCAAAGTAAAATAAATGTTGAATAATAAATAACTGTATTAAAGGGAGATATTTTGGTTGAAATTTAATATAATTATTACATCTGTAACAGTTAAAGTATTAGAAACATGAAAAATATAAATTTATGATTCATGCTATTAATGTGAGATTAATCACAAGTTAATTTTAATTTATATATGTATATATATATATATATATGTGTGTGTGTGTGTGTGTGTGTGTGTGTGTGTGTGTGTGTGTGTGTGTGTGTGTGTGTGTGTGTGTGTGTGTGTACAAAAAATATACATACAAAATCAAAAAATAATAAGAGTAACAGTAATTACTCAGAAAAAAACCATCACAGTAAACACTATATTTCACTATAAATTCACTATATTATTAATACATTTTTCTTTTAATATTAATTTCTTGTTAATTACTTAATTTCTTATGAATTTCATTTTTAGTGGCTGTTTTAATTGTTAAATAGGATCATTATCTCTTTTAAGAAAGCCTTTGTTTTCCATATAAACTGGCAGTGTTGAGGAGTAACACAGTTACATGTAACTAGTAACATGTAATTTAACTTACATAAATTAACATGTAATGTAATGTAATATGTAATTTAATTGCAAAATACAAGTAACAGTAATTCATTTTTTGACTCAGGATGTTACTTTCATCAAGCGCCACCTGATGGACAAATGAAAGTAATCAAAAAGTAATCAAATGTAGTCACTTTACTTTTAGAAAGCAATTCAAAAGTTACACTACTTATTACATTTGAATAGAGTAATTTTCAATAAAGTAAAATGTAATCTGTAATTTATTACATTTCCAAAGTATCCTTCCCAACACTGTAAACTGGTGATATGTTCAGTTTACATACGGTAATATACAATAATATAGTGAGTAGCTCATCGTGAGTGGATGCACATTTCACACACACATACACACACACACACACACACACACACACACACACACACACACACACACACACACACACACACACACACACACACATATATATATATATATGTGTGTGTGTGTGTGTGTGTGAGAGAAAGAGAGAGATAGAGAGAGAGAGATGCAGAAAAGAAACAGATGCAGAAAATGTAACACATTTAACACATTTGTCACACATTACAGTAAGTGTAAGCTTTACCTAATAGATTTCTCATCTGCTCACTTGCTAATTCATTTCCAGTTCTCTGGCTTATGCATTCTTTAAACTGCTTTTGCACACAAAAACATTTTGCATTTTTGTTATTAAATCATTGTCCAATCTAAATGCAGTTCAACATTCGTATGTGGTCACCATTCGTATGTGTTCAGTTTTGGTATTCAGTGGATTTGTGCACTAATAGCATTTGTGCCATTTACTACACTAAAAGACTTAGCAGCCAGAGTATTTTTTCAATTTTATTCTTGTCTTCCAGCCATTATATAACATTCCTTAAAATATCAGTAAAGCAACTACATTAGTATTGTAAGGAAAATATCCACATACCTAAGGCTATAGAATTTTAATTTTACCGTTATGCAGGTAGTTGTTATTACCAAAATTTCACCACATACAATGCAAAACATGACTTGAATTTTTTTTTTTCAAAGTAAACCCATGTTATATTTGAACCTTGCCTCGAACAGTGTACCAAAAAATTAAAGACGAATTAAAATGTTTTAGCACTAGTTTGTACTTGATTACGTTTTAGTACTGGTACTACTAGGGAAGTGGTGGCTCAGTGTTTAAGGCTCTGTTCTACTGATTGAAGGTACAAGCTGCAGTATCACCAAGCTGCCATAATTGGGCAAGTCCCTTATGCCTCCATGAGCGCTGCATTATAGCTGACCCCAAGTATCAAACAAATTTCACTGAGTTGAAAAGTGTACGTGACAAATAAAAGCTATTCTATTCCTAGAAATAGCAGCATTAAATTTATTACTATTTTAAGCAAAATTAAAAATGAAGAGGAGTCATTTCTGAATACTGATGACCTCACCCTGAATGCTCTTATCTCTCTAAAACAAATTAAAGACAGATTAGTGTACAGTGTGATAAATCACTATATGTAAGGCATGTTGGGACTAATGCTGTAAGCTCACTATACACAAGTGTACTTTCATTGGATATTCTACTGTATAAGCAGCAATAAGATCTGAAGTTGCTGTTATATTATAAGGTATATCATGTGGGTTTATCAAACTCCCTATATTGAGGTGTTTCACAATTCTGGACATGCTAACAGAATGAAGCCAGTTTCTTTTACAGAGTGGTGCGATAAAAGAATTCATACTCTCTCAGATATTTTTAATTGGAGTCACTGCGAAATATCCATAGTATATACAAATATCCATAAATATCCATAATAGTATGATCTGTCACCAAGATGGAAAAAACATTGGAGCATGACTTTACTTCTCTCATGCAGGAGATGTAAAATAGTAGTAAAATAGTAGTCAATAGTAAAAGCAAACAAAACGTTTGTTTTTGTTGTGATCTTGTTTTGTTTTATTGTTCAATCCCATTCTTTTTCTAATTCATGTTATTTACTGCATCGGTTTCATGTTTATGATTCTGCACCACTAGGAAAACAAGACACCAAACAGAATGCTTGACAGGAAGCATAGCACTGAACAATACTTTGCAAACACAATGGAAAACATGGGTGGTATATTCTCATGTGCACTAATTTCCTATATCATCATATATCTACCTATGCCTCTATATATTAAACATCTAGGACATTTATTAACTTACAAGCATTGCTTCCTCTTTCATATCACAACTTCTCTATTCCATCCCATTTGTACATATACTGTATGAACTCTGTACAATCACATCGTTCGCAATGAGGTTTGTTCCTTTTTTTGTTCCTTGTGTTTATTTTGTGCCGGTCCAATAGATGATGCCACTGTTAATAGATGTAGGCCTCATAAGGAGTTAAGCAGGAAACGACAGAGGGCTTTAAGGAGGAAGGTGCACCAAGTCAATGGACACAAGTTCATGGCCACGTTCCTGAAGCAGCCCACATTCTGCTGCCACTGCAAAAATTTTATATGGTGATGTTATTACACACACACACACACACACACACACACACACACACACACACACACACACACACACACACACACACACACACACACACACACACACACACACACACACACACACCCACACATACTCAGAGATTTTGAATGAACTTCATATATTACATCTGTCACAATTAGTTATACTATAGAAAACATGAAAAGTTATATATATATATATATATATATATATATATATATATATATATATATACACGATATATATACGTACGGTGGCATAGTGGTTAGCACATTCTCCTCACAACTCCAAGGTCGGGGTTTGCATGTAGGGTTGGTTGATTGGCACCTTGGAAAATTGTCATTAGTGTAAGAGTGAGAGAAAGTTCTTATTACCCTGTTTTTATATCATATATCCAAAAAACTGTAGAGTTTTTCAAAACATTCCCTTCGCCATTTCACTGCTCCCTCTGCGACAATGACAATTGATATATGCACCAAAATAGGACTCTATTATTAACTCTAGAGATTCATCAGACCAGGTAATTTTTTCCAGCTTTTATTGTCCAGTTTTGCTCAGTCTGTGCCAACTGTACCCACTTTGATTTCTGTTACAAAATTAGTCCATTCAATATGCTGTGCAGTCGGAGATGCTAGAGAGCAGATCTGTCACTCACTGGATGTTAATCATCTGCATTGCCCCACTATGTACACTCTAGAGCCTGCTGATGGCATGTCACAATTTCGCATTGCATATCTGTCACGATTGGCTGAATAATTGCATAAATAAGTAGGTACACAGGTGTTCCTAATAAAGAAATCAGGAAGCATAGTTTGGTTTTTGGTTGGAAAATGTAGCAGTCAATTCGAACTACAATAAAGAAAATAATGAAATAAGCTTGAATTTCAGCATTTATTATGACAGTGACAGAAAAAAACCTTCCTTACTCCTTACCTTCCCTGTTCTTGGTGTTTAAGTATTTAAGCCGTACACAAAAAAAAAACTACAACCCTTGAAATATAAACAATGGCTTAAAATAGGTGGCCTGGTTTAGACCTCACCAAATCCTGAATGTTTATCTGCTGTCTCTCTACAGGGGCGTTTTCGGCAAGCAGGGTTACCAGTGTCAAGGTAAAGCTCTTCAGAACTGGTCAGATTGTTTAAATACTTTACATACTCACCAGCTTTTATCAGAAATAACATCTGTCAAGCGCGTGTAGGAGCAGTAATGCAAAATACTCTTATTAAAGCCTCGACGTCTAACCTATATACAATTATTTCCTCATATATCAGTATGCACCTGTGTGATCCACAAGAAATGCCACCATCTGGTTGTTAGTGAGTGTCCGAAGATGAAAAAAACAGCAAGTGAGGTATACTTACATTTTTCTCTACAATTAAATGAATACAATTATCTGCCTTATCCATGATTATATTTTATAAGAGGAGGGAAGTTGAATTTTTAAGTCATTGACAATACCCAATATTATGATTTCTTTTTCTTAGGCTCCCAGTCAAGGCTTTAGCATCAACATACCGCACCAATTTCATGTACGCAACTATAAAGTGCCCACTTATTGTAATCACTGTGGATCACTTCTATATGGCCTGTTGAAACAGGGTCTTCAATGCAAAGGTAAAGCCAATGCAGTGCATGTCCATATTCACACACTTTCAAATCAAATCAAAATGTGATGATATTTGATGATAAAAAGTTTAGAAGTATAAAGTATGAGTAATAAACTATAAAATATAAGAATTAAATATATATTAGACTATACGTGATTAATGGTAGCCATGAGTCCTACGTACTTTGCTTTTTAATTAATAACATTTGTGATAATATACCTTTGAACTGTTTAAATTTTTTGAAACAAAAAGTTTGAGTAAAATGCGTGATAAAATAATTCTTTGTAAAAAAAAATATATTTTTTTTCTCCTTTTAAGAGAAATTCTTGAAGCTGGACAGAAAATGCTAAAGAATCTGTAGCACTAGCATTAGCCACTAGCCACTTCCTGGTTAATGCTAGCGCTATGGATTGGTTTTTTTAGCATTTTCATGAATTTGCAAAACAATTAGTAGAGTGAGTTTTTATACACCTGGCACTGTTGTTTATTGTTTTCAAATTCGGTAAAAGTAAAAGACAATGCGCTGAAAGTACAAGTCAGAGTATAAACAAAACTTGACACTTGAGGGAACACAGATTTTACTTCTGTTCTGCACGTAAAAAGGATTGCACACGGTACACATGTGTACCAAACCGAAACCAGATTTTTGGTACGATATGTACTATATGATAATACGATAAAAACTCACAGTCATAAGCACTGTGAAATGTATAAAAAATAAGTGCTGCATTTAAGAAAGGTGCATATAAAAACAATGTGAATTTGGGAGCAATTATGATCGTGGAGCAACTAAAACTCTTCTACAGTATGTCACTAAAACCTCATTTATTACACTGGATTGCCATACAACCAATGAGAAGTCTCTATTTACACAAAGGGGCAACATATATAGTATATAAGTTAATACACATCCTGGTATGTTTCTGACAGTAACCCATGTAACCCATGCTCCAAGTAGAAACCCATGAATGTGGCCTCCTGGAAATTCGCTTCTGAAAATAGTGTGTGCTTTCAGAAAGTGTGTTGGGAGAAAGGGTGTTTTTTAAGTGTGTAGGGAGAGGGTAGCTTAGCAGTTTAAGTCCAGGCCCTTAACCCCCTGCTCCAGGCACTCTGTATCATGACTGACAAACATGTGAAGAAAAATAATTTCCCTCACAGTATCAGTAAAGTATGTCCAATAAAAATAAATAAATAAAATATTTTTATTTTCATTCATGCATTTGTCTTCAGGTTGCAAGATGAACGTGCATATTCGTTGCGAAGAAAATGTTGCTCCTAATTGTGGGGTGAACAGTGCGGAGCTGGCTAGCAAGTTGTCAGAGATTGGCTTGGAGGCAGGCACACTCAGTAAGCGCCACTCGCAGGTACAAAAAAAGGTGGATTCTCAAACGCACAGATACTGTTAGACCACAAAATCAAATAACGTAAGTGCACGCGTGTCTATTTACATTTTTCACAGATAAGCACTTTGCCAATGAAGTCTACAAACACAAGTATTAGAAGTCAAGGAAAACCTGAGGTGGATGAGGAGGAGAGTATCAGGATGGGGATAGAGGATTTTACATTCCTACAGGTCCTGGGAAAAGGCAGTTTTGGCAAGGTATATATTTAATAATATAGTTGTGATACCAATAGCATTATCTGGGATTAATGTTTGCTAATTATTTTTCACACAATAACCTTGTTAAACAATATCCATGTAATCTAACTCATCTACATGTTCCTGACTTAGATTTATTTTTGTAAGTGTTTGAGTTTTCTCTATTTATAATATACCAAAAGCAATGGTGGCTGGGGTTGGTTAAAAACAGGAAGCAAAGACATCTTTTTTTCAACTATATGACTCATGCGTTCTGTTTTTATGTAACATAATTCACAAGCCCATAAAATCTGTCTTTGTTATAAACAACAAAGTGAAAAAAAAACCCTCCAGTCTTCATTTTAGTTCACCACCAATGAAGCAATTCAATAATGTGTGTTTCCATTAAAGCTCAGTATTTGTTCTTTTGTGTGCGCACATGTACAGGTGATGTTGGCTCGCTTGAACGGTGATGAACAAGTATATGCTGTGAAAGTGCTGAAGAAAGATATCATTCTCCAAGATGATGATGTGGAGTCCACCATGATTGAGAAGCGTGTTTTGGCTCTGGCCCACCATCACCCATACCTCACACACCTGTACTGCTGTTTTCAGACTGCTGTGAGTACCTAAAGCATACTAAACTAATGAAATTGTGTGTGAATTCACGCTGCACATATTAATTCCTTTATGTTTTTTGGCTATATAGTTAGCCAACTAGCAATGATGTGACTCACTCCACACATTACCTATTGCCCATTTAAGCACTTTAAAACAACATGCAGTTATGAAAAGTACCATCTTAACACTTTAAAACATGGAATGATTTACCTAGTCTGACTTGACTATCTTGACTTGACTATCTGACTTGGCTTGCTAACCTGTTGGACATAGGGGTTGGCTGACATAATGTTCAGATCATTATCATACCGTTTTCTTCAAAGCATTTAAAAATGGAAAAGACATCCCTGATCATTTCGTATACTGATTATCATATTTTTCTATTGTCAATTGACCGAGCATGTTCTAGCTAGTATGCCTTGTATTATACTTGAAACAGATTTTTAAAAACAAATCCCCATGTTACAGCCTGAACAACCTTCTAAGCAAAAAGAAAATGTAATCACTGCTGTTCTCAGACTAAACAAAAGCTTGCAGGAGAAGTGCCGACTTACTCTGTTTGACAGTGAACTGAAAGATGAACTGAGATTTTCAATTACCGCTTTAGCAGCATCCACGAACCAGTGTGTCCACATTATATACAGACCATGCTAAAATGTCAGCAGCAAAACGTATATTTACAGTAAGCATGTAGATCCAAATGGGATTTTCAGCAAGGCCTTGAGATATATATATATAATATATATATATATATATATATATATATATATATATATATATATATATATATATATATATATATAATATATATATATTATATATACGGGGGCACGGTGGCTTAGTGGTTAGCACGTTCGCCTCACACCGACACCGGACCAGGGTCCGGGTTCGATTCCTGTCTCGGCCATGTGTGTGTGGAGTTTGCATGTTCTCCCCGTGCCTCAGGGGGTTTTTCTCCGGGTTCTCCGGTTTCCCCACGGTCCAAAAACATGCACGGCAGGTTGATTGGCACCTTGGAAAATTGTCCCTAGTGTATGAATGTGTGTGTGTGTGTGTGTGTGTGTGTGCCCTGCGATGGGTTGGCATTCCATCCAGGGTGTATCCTGCCTTAATGCCCATAGACGCCTGAGATAGGCACAGGACTCCCCGTGACCCGAGGGAAGATCGGATAAAGCGGTAGTAAAGATGAATGAATTAATATATTAAATATATATATATATATATATATATATATATATATATATATATATATATATATATATATATATATATATATATGTGTGTGTGTGTTTTCCAAGACACGAATATTTTATTGTAATTCCAACCATATATAGCTGATGCAGTACACAGTGAAATGAGACATTTCTCCAGAGCCATGGTGCTACATGAAACAATAGTTACATCACACAACATAGAGCTACATAACCGTACACAGAGCTAAGGAATAGAGTAAGTCGTCCTAGCCACATAAAGTGCAACGTGTGCAATCTAGTGCAAACCGTGCAAGGCAAAACACAATAGAGTACAGGACAAATACACAAAACACAAAATAGC
Organism: Kryptopterus vitreolus; assembly: GCA_030449085.1. NCBI lineage: Eukaryota > Metazoa > Chordata > Actinopteri > Siluriformes > Siluridae > Kryptopterus > Kryptopterus vitreolus. The sequence goes on from JACRUU010000007.1 coordinate 22,907,527, forward strand.
TCTTACTGCATGTGTCATACAGTACAATGTGTAAATTAGTAAAATGTAAACAGTGAAAACAAAATGGTTTGTACAAAAATAGGTATGTATAAATTAGCACCTTGCACAAATACTCCTATTTGCATTTCTAGTAGATTCTACAGTTAAGATTGTACATTGAGTCTCTTGTTCAGAATAATCCAGGTAGAATTAAAAAAGGGAAAAATGTAAATGAATTAAGTATTCCTATAAATTAAGGTAATTCCTTTCCTGTAAAGTGTTACTTTTATTTATTTGTTTGTTTGTTTATTTGTTTATTTATTTATGTATTTATTTTTGGAATGATAACTAACCATATTCAGCCAGTAGATGGCAGCACGTGATACATTTTCAGTGCAAGCATGAAAAATAAATAAATAAATAAATAATTCTCTCTTCCTGGTAAGCCTGTGACACTCTCTGCATACCACACATGGCCTACACAAGCCTGTTCTAGCCTGTGCCTCAGGAAGTTAGAGTTCCCAGGCCCTGCCACAATGGCCTTTAATACTTTCTACTCATTTCTAGCATCTAATTACCACCCACACCAAAGAGGGGGGAGCAGAGAAATCATAAAATGTTTTTAAAGCTAATCATAGTGTGTTAAACTATTGCTGATTACATTATTATAAAAAAGGAAGTTACATCATAATATGTAGTTATATATTGCTTATATTGCATTTTTTGTTTTATGCAATAATATCCTATTGATTGATGTGTTTTCGCTAGGACCGTTTGTTCTTTGTCATGGAGTTTGTAAATGGTGGCGACCTCATGTTTCACATTCAAAAATCTCGACGGTTCGACGAAACCCGAGCGCGGTTCTACGCTGCTGAAATCACCTCTGCTCTTATGTTCCTTCATGCCAACGGCATCATATACAGGTAAAGTCCTGCTTCTCATTTATGTTCTGCTGTCTTCAGGTTTAATCAGTCTGTGTGTTTTTGATTTTTTGCACTTTTGAATATTTTATATGGAAAGTCGCCCAATGTTTTTGGATTTACAATCGCTTGCAAATCCAATGAGTGTCTGCAAAAGCAAACTTGTCCTTCACAAACTGCACATCAAAAGTTACACCTTCCCAGGGGAGGCTTTTTCACCTGCCCAACTTGCTTGTTTAATAGTGTGTATGTTTGTACCTGTCTGGGCTGAATTTTACTGGATTGACACTCCCCAGCATTTTTTTTTAAATTTCTTTTTTCCCCATATTTAGTTAAACTACAAACTTGTCTCACCTTTTCCCACGTGACCTTCTTTATCTTGCACAATCTTTTCATTCCATGCCATTGTCTCCTGAGTATTTGCGAGGGTGTTTGCGCATCTCTAGTGCTAGCCTTCGTTGGAATGTTTTTGTAAACCTCATTATCATCTAGGCCATTGCACTCTTGTAGGAAAACCACAGAAACCAAAGGAAAGCAACATGCAAACTAAACACATGTTCACACCAGGGGAGGGACACCAGGGAGTAGGCAGCTGTGACAAGCGAGGGAGCGAAACACCTGATAAACATGATTTCTAAATCGTGTTGCAGCTTTTTCATTATCTTTTGAAGTCACTCCAACATGTTGCACCTCTGTCGTGTCCTTTCTGTCATAACCGTATATATTACACAAAGGTGAATTGTATGTCAATTTTTCTTTAACATATAGAGAGATCCTAAGGAATCTTAGAATTATCGAGGGATATATTTGTTAGTAGTTAAAGACGTAGACTTCATCTCGCTGAACGGCAAGTGACAGGATGGTAATAAACGAATGAAACTACGGCTGATGCAAATATTGTAGTTACCATACAATTATATGTGTTGCCTGGCATCAGTAAATTTGTCTTCCTTCAGTTTTTAAAGAATGCTTTGTTAGTTTTAATATAAGACCATCACACTCTGAATAATACGTATAAACTTACTGCAAATGATTGCATTGAATGAGTAAATATTCAATGTAAGATGTGGGATGATATATATATATATATATATATATATATATATATATATATTATATATATGACATTATTAATGATCATATATACTTCTTTTACATTTCAATATATTTCAAATTCCATTAAAAATATTATTACAATATTATTATTATGTTAAAATGATTTGCCTTATAGATTCCAGTATAATTTACTTCCCTTGATTTATGTTATGTGATCATACAACAGACAGCTCGCTGACCCACTTAGCTTCAATAGATTACATTTTGAAAAAAGATTAGATTTAAATACGCGATTATAATTAAATCCGAATGCGTCTGCTCCATTGGAACATTGTTTATCTACTTTAAATGGGGAAATAACAAATGGACCTATATGAACCGATATGTTTAGATTTAAAATGCCAGCATATGACATAATCTCCAGCAGTTGTTTTCGTTCGCTGTTGATTAGCCATACAATTTTTTCAGTTTGGATATATATTTTTTGTAAAAATATCATGGGACAAACAGCGAGACACTTTAAACAGTTTGCATCGCTTTTGATTTGTAGATCAACATATTTTCCCTCACGCGTCACAGAATGTAGGCGAAGCAACAATGCAGCCCGCCTTTGAAATTTTGTTGAGCTTGTCTGTGGTCTATATATATTTTTTTTTTGGAGCGTATTTTTATGCATGTACTGTCTGCATATCTCATCTGTCTACAGTTGATCCAGTCATGCTGTAGAGCATGCAGGTGTTTTTAAGTAAACATGATGTGTGTTGTAGTTAGTGGTTTAGTCTACGTCAGCCTGTGTTCGTGTTCCGGCTTGTTTTCTTCTGCGAGACGCACAATTACAAAGAAGCTAACAGGAAGCATGTAGATTGTTAGTTAACTTTTTAGGATTGGTTTTCCAGTTTTTAGTTGATCATTGTGGATAGCTGTGTATTTGTATTAATTTGCATAGTGGTGATAAGCCTATAATGAGGGCGGATGATGGTAACGCTTGTGTTTTGTACTGAACATTTTCTGTTCTTTCGAGACATCATGTGATGTTTTTTACTTATAAAGACCACCCATATATGACTTGATTCCACCGTCCACTTGTTTCAAGTGTTCGTTATACTTAGGTTAGACATCCGACTGACCTATTTTAATAGGTTTGTGAAGTCTTTTGTTCTGTAAAATATTCAGCGCTGTTTTGGGGGTTTTGTGTTTCTTGCTAAACAAGAATGGTTGATTTCACCTTCTGTCAGTCGTTCCTATAAGTATTCCGTCAGGACACAGTCATTCATTTCCTCTTCTCTGCGAAGCCTGTTCTCTTCTCTGACCCAGAGAATGGAGATCCTGCCTGTGTTGCACATACAATGCTCCAAAAGGAAATGATTCACTTTACAGAACCATTGCGTCATAATCCTGTGTATGAATTCAGTGTTTGTCTTTGATGAAATTTTGGAAAGTTTGCCATCAAAAACAGTTTCAGCATCAGAGTTTTGTTCATCATTTTGTTTTGTTTTTTATGCAAGATTAATAATCATCAGTTTTATGCATGTTAAATATGTCCCTTTCTTCATTCAGTCTTGCTGACCAATGATCTTGGATTAGAAGTGGACACACTTTAATCCAGTGTTAATCTGTCTTTAATCTAATCTCATGAAGAGTAGAACTTGAAGTTCTCCTGTGGCCTCCTTTGTCTAGAGCCTGTGTCCTCTCTTCACCCAGCCCAGATCTTGACTAGGGAAGAAAAGAATGCATTTAAAGGAGTCGTGAAATATCTTTCATGTCTCTAATGGTGTTTGGATAATCTCTGGATAAGCATGAATATTTTGGGTAATGTTTTCCTATATCTTTCTGTGGCTCAATTCCACTGAGATTAGTCCAAGATCCACCTCTATATTAGTTGTCTAGATAACTGAAAAATGTGAAAGAATTAAAAGAAAAATCCCTGTCTGTCTCTCCTTCTGGTTTGTGGCTAATGCTTGGAATAGTTACTTCACTGCACCATACACCCCATTGCCAGCAGTCCACCATTGTAGACGTGAGAATCTACATGGTTTTTGGCTGACTTGCAATTCTGCAACTTTCCACAACTATTTTTCCTGTCTTCTAAGCCTGACTTTAGACGTCTTCAGTCACTAAACCTGTCTGGGGAATCAGTGAAGTGCCAACAACATGTAATTATAAATTTTGCTGCCGAGTTATTACTGTTCAGATTGCAATTATGCATGGACCTATTTCTTTGCCCTGCCACCTGATCGTCATTTTGTGGTAATGAACCCCACGTGTGAACAAACTCAATTCTTCTCCCTAGTTTGTCTGTTTTGTGGAAATGTATGAAATGTGTGTAGACCTAACACACTGATAACTATCAGACTGGAAATGAGCCACGTATGATGCGGAGATATTGCATCATAACCCTAGAAGGCTGGAGTCTATTTCAAATATTTTTTTTGTTATATATACTGTACATTACAGCACAGTGAAACGCTGTATTTCACACCTCTGGAGGGCAAAGAACCTTGCTTACGGGTCCAAAAGCATCATTCTTTGCCTTTTGCTGGCTTGAACCTCCAAAAGTCTTATCCTTTGAGCCTCAATAGCCATGTCAACTTTGTAAAATTTGTATGGAGAACAGCTTGGCACATTCCTCTGGTCAAACATAATATGCGGATATTACAGCTCACTGTAAAACATCAACATACGTTTGCACCGCGTTTATTCAGATTATAACATTTGTACAACTGAGCAGTTGAGACTTGCCCAAGGTTCCATTAGTAGCAATTGCAACTTTCACTAAAAGGCAAGGAAAGGAAATGTATCAATTGCCATTTAGACCAGCAATCATTAGAATACAATGAACGTAGGTTACACATTTATACTGTATGTACATGTATGGGACATTTTTTCTTGTCATTTATTGTTTATATTGTATGATGAAGCTGAATACTAATTTCCACTGTATGGACAATAAAAATAAACTACCTAAGTATATCTTACAGTGTATAGAACTTCAACCATTAGCTTTCTAGTCTATAAACTCACGCCATCAAGACTGGTCACTTACATTTAAATATCCTATTGTATATGTTTTTAATTTTTATATTGGCATAGAGACCTGAAATTGGACAACATACTACTTGACAAAGATGGCCACTGTAAACTGGCAGATTTTGGAATGTGTAGGGAAGGGATTACCGATGGAATCCTGACTGCCACCTTCTGTGGGACCCCAGACTACATTGCACCTGAGGTAAATGTTTTCGCAGAGTAGAAATAATCTCATGTCTGTGTTATGTGTAAGAAACAATAGAGCCTGATTTGTCTGCATCATTCTGGTGTGATTTCTACTCTTAGATCATTCAAGAGGAACCGTATGGCGTGTCTGTGGACTGGTGGGCTATGGGTGTCCTGCTGTTTGAGATGCTCTGTGGACATGCACCGTTTGAGGCAGAGACGGAGGACGAATTGTTTGAGTGTATCCTCAGGGATGATGTGATCTATTCATCTTGGCTTAGCAGTGAGGCAGAGGACATCCTCCGAGGGGTAAGCTAAGCCTTGACCTTAAAAATGGGTTTAGTAAGTTCAAGATTTGGTCAGTACATTTACAGTAATGTTTGGTAATGTTGTTAGTATGTGAGGGGAAAATAATAATAATAATAAATGTCGACTTCCAGTCTTTCCAGAAAAGCATGTGCTGCTACAGAAAACTTGGACTGGGGTGTGGAGGTGTGATGTCTACTCTCAAAACAATCGTTTCTTTATACTTTGACCCGTTTATCACTTTGTCAAGCTACATGAGTCATTCGGTTATATGTATTGCTTAAGGAAAGCTGATTTCCAGTTACCCGTTCCTATGTTTTTACACTCCCAAGAATGTACTCTTCCCTCAGTGCTCCCAACCCCCCCACCCCAAAAGCACTTATATACTTCTCCTGTACTATGTTCCACTACAACCAAATCTACAATATTTTGCTTTTAATGACAGTGTGTAGTAAATTTGTTTGTAAAAAAACATAGATCATGGATTTATTTTAAACAAGCCCATTAATATAACCTGAATACACACTTTTATCACAGACAATAAGCATGAGGAGAATCTGATCTCTGGCACATTTAATACGGCTCAGTGTATCATACATTTGATTCCATTTAAATATGAAATAGTACAAAATCCTTAATACTGAATCACAATATTGAATATTTACTCTGTCTAAAAGATGTAAAGCATTTTAAACGATGTTTATTTTCAATTTAAAATGAAAAACTAGCTTTTCTCTGGGGGTTTCAGACATGTGCACCCAGCTGTATGTATTTTTCTACAGTTCAGAGGCCATTGAACAGCTGTTGCAGAAGATTGTTTTACATAACCTCTTACATAAGCCCGACATCACGAGGTTGTAAATATTAGCACCAACCCTGCTGTACTGTGAATGGAAAGAAAAAATATTTACATCGTTTTCTTGGTACGACCCAAACCTCTATTTCCAATTACATTATCCTGTCAAGAGTCTTTGGCATTATTCTCCAGCATCACTGGAGAAACAAGTAGAGACAAAGTCAAAGTCATTCCAGCTCAATATTTGTTTTAACAGGTCCTTGCTATACCATGATTTCGCGCCAGTAATTGTGGAGACAGTGTATTTGAGATACAGCAGTTAAGACGTTTGTTTGAAACTAGTTAGTAAATTAGTTGCTAAGAGACCATGAGGGTTTGATCTGGATCGTATTAAGACTGTTGGTAAGGGCAAATTTAATTTATGGTTATTTAATCCCATTCCACTTCAGTAAGGGTTAAAAGGCTGCGCCTGCATGGATTATCCCCTGCAGCATGTAACTATTATTCTGTGAAGAGAAGATTAGAGACATGCACTCTGTGAGGTTCAATGCCCACAATGTTATAAAGTATAATGTTCCCTTCTGTGTTGTGTTGCCTTTTATATTCCTTTGTTTTTGCTGGTGAGGATTTGTATTTATTGCTGCTCACGGTCTGAATTATCGGTATGAAGAGAAAATAGAGCATATATTATGGCTCGGAACACATACAATAATAATCTAATTACCTGTTTCTGCTAAGTGCTATAACCCAAGTCATGACACCAACACAGTAAACACTTATTTTCCCAGTCGGTGCAATCGCTTTGATTCAGCTTCATTGTTAATCCTATATGACAGTGATTGGATTGCAGAATCTAGTATTGAGCACATGCAATTTCGATTTCTTTTAGTTCTTGATGAGAGACTCTTCATGTCGACTGGGCTGTGTCGAGAGCAATGGAGGGGAGATGGCCATTATGACTCACTCCTTCTTCAGAGACTTGGACTGGGAGAAGCTGAGGAGGCGCGAGTTGGATTCCCCCTTCAAACCTCGAATAGTAAGCCAAGCTAACTAACATTATGAGTTTCGTAACTTTTCTGAACCTAAATGCCATGACTGATATGCCGTATGCAGTTGACTGGTCGAAAATAGTTTACTGCTTTATTTATAACCACTGCCCTGTTTGCAATGTACTGTGCAGAAATCGTCCGAGGATGTGAACAATTTTGATCCCGACTTCACCCAAGAGGAGCCCACTCTCACCCCCATAGAAGAGGCACTGATCCCACTGAACCAAGATGACTTCAAAGACTTCTCATACACAGCCCCTGAGCAACTGCATATTTAACATGGTGCTTATTTATACTTAGCGTCATACGTGAACAATCTTTAAACACGGCAAAACATTTGAAGTCCTACAAACTATGAAAGTGTTTATTGGTATTTGTGCACTGTTTGATTCACCGTCCAACAACGCTGGAACACACAGACCTTATTTTATTTTGAACCCCTTCTCTGTCTTCAAATCCTCCTAGAGTACGCATTTAAAGTGCAGTGCTTCGAAACCCTGGTTGTTTGAGATCCGTTTTGTGTTTCCAATAATGATTTAATCACGTGATTAAATCTGTCAATTATAAATCCCATAATCACCCGAGTGGGTTTTTTTGTTATGCTTCGGAAAAACACAAATAATATTTAGTGCAGCATTCCCATAAGTAGACTCAAGTGCGATAGATTTAGCTTTTTTTTTTGTCGAAACAAGCCTTACTCAACCCTCAGAAGACTCACTGAAGAGTTTATTATCTGGATGTGTTTTATAGAAGAGAAAACACATCATTAATCCAGGACTGTTGCTTGGAAACTGACTAAGCACAAAGACAAGGCTCTTAAACAAGCCAGAAAAATGACTATGACTTGTGATGAATCCTCTACATGTGAACATCTGTGTGGGATTAAACACTGTGTCTGGGTTTAAAGTAGATTCAACTCTTACATGGTAATCTTGTTTTTGTTTGTTTTTTTTATGTTCATAAAAATCTTAGTGCACTTTGTACTGTGTACTTACTGTAAACACCAGAATGGGTTCACTTCCTTATTTTGATCATGATGGTATAACTGCAGCAAAAAATCATTTATGTAGACTGTTTGTTATGAATTGATTGATAAGACTGGATAGATCATATCCATCCTGCTGTGAGAGTGAACAGATTAAATAACTTAAATTGCGATTTTAAATTTGCAGATTTTAAGTGGGTTAGGATTTCATTTACTATGTATTTCAGTACACAATGGCAATCATTTTGTAAATTATTCTTCATTCATTCATTCATTCATTCATCTTCTACCGCTATATCCAATCTTCCCTCGGGTCACGGGAAGCCTGTGTCTATCTCAGGCGTCTATGGGCATTAAGGCAGGATACACCCTGCATGGAATGCCAACCCGTCGTAGGTCACACACACACACATTCACACACACATTCATACACTAGGGACAATTTTCCAAGGTGCTAATCAACCTACCATGCATGTTTTTGGACTGGGAGGAAACCGGAGAACCCAGAGAAAAACTCCCTGAGGCACAGGGAGAACATGCAAACTACACACACACACATGGCCGAGACGGGAATTGAACCAACACTCTGGCGGTGTGAGGCGAACATGCTAACCACTAAACTTCCGTGCCCCCATTACTCATCATATATTACATAATTTATGTCCATCAGGGTGTCAAGATGTAACATATAGTACAGATGAAAAGATGACTCCTTAATAATGTTACAGTCTCAAATATAAAAGCTTCATATTGTCTCTGGATTTGATATCATTTCACACTGGGAATCCTGGATGTGAAAAGAGGATCCATGATGTTATTTAAGATATTGTATTTGTTGTTACAGGAACTGCGAATGTCCATGCATCCTGAACACCCACACGTCCCCTCTCAGGATGGTCTTGGGTCTGATAGCTGTTAGGAAGCAGGAGTTCTTGTTTCCTTGCAAACTAAATTTAAACATGTTTCTGTAATACTGAGACGGAACAGCCAAGTGTTAAAGCAGCAAGGTGCCACATCTCGATGAAGGGCGTTAGAACGCTAGATCAAAGATTACTCTCAGTGACGCAGCACTACTTCACATAATTCATGCAGTTATTTTCTGAAGAATTTCACAGCCATCTGTTGTTACCAGTTGGCTTTAGAGGAAGCATCCAAACTAACTGTCATTAAATGCATCTAGAAGTTTTTTTGTTTTGTTTTTTTAATCTTTTTTTTTTCTGATTTTTGCCCATCCAGAAATAACAGATATTAAAATAGTGCTCGCTTAAATGATTTGATCAGATTTTCAAAGCATCCCGTCGGGGTTTCCGTGAATTGATTTTACTTGCTGGGGCCAACAAATAGTCTTGTGCTACTTATGAAAGTTTAGCCATGCATTCAGTTGAATTGACGTTTTCCACAGCAGGTCTGACTGCCAAAAACTACCCCAATCTGGCTGAATGGTGTCTGTGTGAGTCAGTGCACTGAGTCACTGGACTGCCGAGAAGTTCACCGGGTTCTTTACAGATGTAGGCTAGTGGAAGTTTCTAGCGATTTGAATTACAAACTATTATGCAGGTTTTTGAATATGCACCTGATTTTGATCACATTTTGCTTTGAGATATTTATATTTCAAATGCTGGTTATTATATATCCTGTAATATTTCTATTAATAACGTAGATAGTCTGTCTTTTTGTCTGTAATGAACCCAAGTATTGTCAACAGCATTCAAATTTTATAGTAGTGTATGTAAAACTGCATACATCCTTTACCATAGTGACTAGTAGTGTATTAGCTCATGGAAAAATCTTTAAGGTAAATATGAAAAGTTTGCTTTTTGTCATGCCACAGTCTCTGTTTAACGCCTCTTGTGAAATCTATTGCACCTAGCCTATATTTGCATAATGAATGGCAACTTTAGGATGGGCAAGTCATCACAGATAAGATAATTGATTATAAGTAACGACACAGTGAATTCGCTGGGTAATCTGATAAGTAGCACTAGCTCCAATATAACTGGGTATAAGCACAAGACAGGAAGTGATTTAATAGACCGACAAAACCACATTCTGATCTGGAAAAGGGTTAAACATTTGGCCACGTCCATTTACCAATGTCCATATGAACCTTTAATATGGAACATAACTATTAGTAAACATTATAGCATTATAAAAAGAATGCCATGTTTCTATATTGTATCCAATTTATTTTGCATTGCAAATAGTCTACAGTTCAAGAGCATTTGTTTGAAAATGAACTATCTTTCTTATTCATATCTTTTGGCCTAGTCCCAACAATATTTCACCTCAGATTTATTTTCTCCTTTCCTTGTCACGGGCATGTTTTGTGATAAACTAAACACTAAAATCTTGCTCTTTGCTTCTTCACGTCAGATCATCTTACATGGATTTGCCGTCGTGCAAATTTAACTTTGCTCGTTCATTTTTAATTACAAAATAATTGAAGAGTTATAATGTCAGTGAAGTAGGGTTTCTCAGTATTTAGTCATTTAATTACATGCATGTCAGGAAAAAGCATGTCTAAAATAATACAGCAGTACTACATTAATGTAACCCCTGTAGCAACCAGTATTTAAAGGCCACAGTCAGTCTACATTGCTTCTCTGCCTTCTTATTAGAACAAAAATTGCTTTAAAGATGAAAACTCTAGAGACCCTGAGTTCCAGATATTAATGTGGAGGCAAAATACAGAAAGGGAAAGGTTTATGAAATGAAGCAAAAAAACAAACAAACAAATGAATTAAAAATGTGGTAAATACTACAAATTACTCATTCTAAAATTTACTGCAAAATACGTTGATGTTATTGAAGGTCTTTGTTAAAATACTAACAATGTCTAATAATACTATTGACATGATGACCTTTTTAACCAAATCTGTTCACACAACTCATTTTATCCTTCTCTCTGACAGGTCATTTAACCCTGCTAAGTGACATGTATTTGAGAAACAATGCCATTGCTGAGTATGCTATTACACAAGAGGGGGCAAATGAAGGACATACTGACCTGCTGCAGGGACATTTGTCAAGTCAGCTTGGCATGTGTGGACATTCTGAGGGTCTTTGCTGATAGATGACCAGGATTGTGAAGGTCTAATTTGCTATTGTGAACATCGTATTTATCCATAAAGACACCCCACTTGATAGTTTATTATGTACACCTTTATACACATACACATGGACATAGATCAGGTATGGTAACTCTATGGTCACCTGTTTTATATTGTGTTCTCTCCAGTTTGGCTGGCAAAACAGTTCTGGCCTGTTCAGCATTGAGAGCATTAACTTCAAACTACAGTAGCTCGTCTGTTGGATAGGACCACACGGGCCAGCCTTCTCTTTTCACAAGCATTAATGAGCCTTGACTGCCCATGACCCTGTCAGTGGTTCACCACTGTTGCTTCCTTTGAGAACTTTTAATAAAAACTGACGAGGGCAGAACAAGAACACCCCACAAGAGCTGCAGTATTGGAGAAACTCTGACCCAAACATCTAGCCATCACAATCTGCTCCTTGTCAAACTCGCTCATTACACTTGCCCATTTTTCTTGCTTCATATTGTTTACTGCCTAATCTATCTGATGAAGATGCAATCATGTTATCCATTCCATGTTACCCCCGCACACATATACAGTATAGGAATATCACATTGTGACATTGTGGAGGATAAGTTGTATTGAAAACAGACAGATGGCGATCCAGTTAAAATATTTTTATATTCTTATGAAAAGAAACAGCAGATCATATTTCCCTTGAAGATATTGTATTTATTTATTTATTGTACCTGCTGTCCGCAAATTGAATTTTGATAAGGTGCGATACCTACATCTGAAGTTATGTCCAAATAATTCCCTGTATTTCCTTCATCTTTTTCAAGAGATGACCACAATACCAACATGTATAGGAGCTTTGGCACTTGACACTGCATTCACACGTCTATATTTAATGTCAGCTATCGATCTTGTGTTTGGAGTAAAGCTTGTGGTGACAATTCTTCTGTAATCCACGTGAATATTGTTTGTTTCCATCTTTAGCCTACACAAATCCTATGGAAAGAGCTGCAGTGGGAGCATGCAGTGACGTTTCTTGTCTCCATGCCAGGGAGGCATGTGATTGCGCGCTCCCGAAATCATGAACGCGCTGCATTCATAGTAGTTGCGTGTGTCTGTGCTCTGCGTCGGAGTTAACCGAGTCTTGGAGTACAAATGTTTTGACCTTCAGGTTGTTCGATGGTCGACCTCCCTCTTGAAATCGACTAAGCGGAATATCGGATACGAGAGCGCCCCGGCCGTGTTGCCCGTGTCTTGTCATTTTTCGGGGGGGAAAAGTATTGCGTCACATTTGTAGAGACTCTTGGACACGTCCTTTATTCTCTCGGCCTTGGGAACCAGGCTAGCTTTAGCCACTCGTTTTGTTGCGGCGGTGGAACGGGGTAAAACCTTACACACTGAGAGGTTTCACCCAGGAATGGATAGTGGAGTTGTCACCGAAAAGAAAAGGTAGAACGAGAGTGTTCTTTTTCTTGTTTATCTCCCGTGCATGTTTTCCGCGGTTAGATGCTCCACAACGCAATGTTAGTGCTAACCCGTCGAGCTAAGTTAGCAAATAACATTTCTCTTAGCCGGGTCGCCATTTTGTCTCGGGAGCTCCGTCTGGGTCATTTGTCTCACTTTAAGTTTGCACACAAAACAAAAAACACTTCGACTTTACACAGTGTTAAACGGAAGATGCTTGTTTATATTTACTCTTTACTAAATACTAAACTAGACACGCTTCTGTGTGAACTATAGAGCTCTGCCCATTGGCTTAACACGGGGTTTTCTTTTGTGAAATGTTGTTAGCTAAAAGTATAGAACAAAAAAATGACGTGTGATTATTATACTTTAAATTAAATGTAATACTTTTAGACAATTTTGTCTAAATAAAACAAAGTTTCTCCATGTTTTAGATTAGTTATCTTCGCAGGGTCTGTTTGCGTAGCATCAGTTAGTGTGGAGTCTTTAATAGACAATACTCATGCTCCTATTCCACTTATAATCCTCACTTATTACGATTATTATAACTCGTTTTATCATCAGTATTATTCTTATTATGTCTCTTTAGTCAAGTGTGATCGATATTTGTTGTCGTGATGATTATTATATTCTCATTATTTCCTGTTGGTGAAGTTTTAGTGGATGTTGAATGGGGACTGTAGTTGATTGGTAATACTTTTGTTGTTGTTTTTTCCCCCCATTGACTGAGTTCGTCGTGAACTGATGACATTTCACCCATATTTTAGGTGTCAAACTCGTGTGCAACTTCTGTTCAGGGCTGATTTTCACTCATATCTAAATCAGCAAAGACTTTGACGTCAACGGGATTTCCTGCTTAGGCTTGTGGCAAGACATTTGCCTCCTCTACCAGGAATAGGAGTAAACTCGTCTGCTATACTTCCTATTTATTCTCAATTTGGCTATGCTCCGTTTGTGTGTGTGTGTGTGTGTGTGTGAGAGAGGTCAAAGCAGACCGTAAAAGTTGTAATACCTAAATGACCCCATTTGGGACTTTTTTTGTTATTACAATAGATTGAAGGCGGCCAGTGAAACTTGCCGTGATAATGAAATAATGGTTTGTCAAGACACAAGCACGTTCATTACATTATTTACTAATTGACGATGTACAGGCATTACAACACATGATTTCTTGTACTGTAGCGAATAGTGTGGCGACACTGTATTAGGTGTGATTATTTATTTTTTTCATTAAACAGCGTGGTCTCATTGACTACATGCCGATTAACATAATTGCCATTAATCCCATAAGCCATTTAACAGCCTCGTGATAAGTTTTCTCCACTTTGTGGTTGGTGTCCACTACTGATGGATAATCCTGCTACTGTTTGCCTGACATGCTTCGTCGTGATTTATTGTCAATAGGTTATGTAAAAGTCACTTTGTCCTGTGGGATTAAGCATTCAATTTGGACATATGAAAACTGTGGGTTTAAATTAAACAGCCATGCAAGTTTTCTATGTACAACCATATATATCAGCATTCGCCATTGAAGGTAGTTTAATAACTAGATGAATTCTAGACAGTTTTTAAATAGATTGTATGCCATCTTCACTTTGAAGCATTTCTTCACCCGGTGTTGCAAGCAACAATTTATAAATTGCATGAACTGATCTACTGAGCACAAGACAGCTGTAGTGTGACTGAATCCTGTGATTGAGTTGCCTAGGTTAAAAAGATGTCTTTCACTTGGTGCATTAATACATTGTAATGGTAGCACATTGAGACGGCAGCATACAACCATGCAATTATCTCATTATCTATATGTCGGACTCTGTACATTGTTTTGTACTCTATGTAGCACAATATACAAGTGTATATGAGGTTTATTTGGATTTTGACTTTAAATCCTGCCCGTGTAAGCCATTAGTGATGCACTCCTGGACTGATAAGGTATGTAGGTGGGAGGGCACGGTCTCTCTCTCTCTCTCTCGTCAGATGGAAAAATACTTAACAATTGTGGGTGTGTAAGCTCATGTTGGCTCGTCTGGTTGTTGGTGGATAGTTGGAGACTATATTGAGACCAATTTATCCCTTGGCTGATGTATGTAGTGCAGCAGGTAGATAATGCAGTATAACAACAAACCACATTAAGTTTAATGTGAAGATTTAATCAAACCATAACCGAGAGATATATATATATATATATATATATATATATATATATATATATATATATATATATATATATATATATATATATATATATATATATAATATATTATATATATCAATATGTCAATATGGAGCTGGGCTTCTGATTGTTGGACTTTACTTTATTACCGTACAATGAAGGGAACCTGTTTAGTGCATTAGTCCACTCCTGAATAATAGTTAGTAAAAAGTGAGTTTGTAAAGGTAGTTGACTAGTAGAACATGAGGTATTAAATATTTAGTTTTTGGTGCCTGAATAGTGAAACAATATTCAGACTGCCAGAAAAAGCTTCAGCTGATTTTAGTTACTTGCTATTAGAAAACCTCATGCGGAAGAACTTCGTGGCTGTGGTTTTTGGTAGTTTGTAATCATTTCTTTAAAAAAAAAAAACTGAAAGCAGTGAAACCAGAATTAAACCATGAACTTTTTCAGTATACTCACATTTTATACATATCTTAGTCATCTCCGAAACCACTACTTGTTAGCTAATTAGAGTGTAAGTTATAGTAAATATTTCAGAGGAAAATATTTCAGATTTTAGATTCCTGAATCCTGATCATCTGAAGTTCACAAGGTAGCTTTATCCAAGGTATTTTTTTAAATTCCTAAATCGGCAACAAACAAGGAGGGATTGCTTATCCTTAATGTTAATTACGCACAGTGTGTGTAGGAAAACAGTTTTACATTGTTGTTGTTATAATGTCTGTTTATTTCCAAAATATTTGCCCCTTTTTCAAGTGCCATAGTATTAAAAACAAACAATTAAAATAGAGCTTATAACTCATTGGTGATAGCTTTAAAATATAATGATGTAAAAGAATTTTTTTTAGTTTAGTTATTAGTGTTTTTATTATTATTATTATTAATTTTAGAACCATTGTACTCAGGACTGAATGTAGCTTAAATACCATGCAATTTGTATGTAAAGTCCTTTGTGTGTATTTAAGGTCCATAGCCTAACCTTACCATATGCAGATTTAGTGTCCCAATATCCTTTTTATACATTCTTTAATGTTTGATTGACATCCTTTTGAGCATTGTATTGAAAATTCTTTTTAATTACTATACCTTCTGTTTTCACAATCTGCTTTGCTTCCTGACAATGTGTTTGCAGTTTGCTTTCTTGCTGAATTTCCTTCCCTTTTTTTGCAGGCAGCCTGTTCAGTCATTGTTCTAGCAAGTATGATTTTCTAGCTTGTTGGATAAGGATAGTGTGACTTGATGATTTTTTTGTAGGCTCCAAGGCTTTTTGTTGTTCTGCTTGTAACGTCAGTAGGAAAACTAACCCTGGGAACGATTTGTAAAAAGCCTTTGACTATTACAGGTTTAAAACGACTTGCCCTTTCATTCCTCTCTGCATGAGAAATTCCATCTTCTTTTCTTCTGTCCTAGGCCTTTCTCCTCCCCACTTTCTAAATGTAATTGGGGCAATATAATGGACAAATGTAGCCATAAAATCTTTCTTTTTGTAGAAGAACCAGATGAACCATTTTTGTTTTTACCACACTGTGCTTATTTTCAGACATTTTGCCCTGTTCTGTGTTGTCTGCAGTAAACACTACCATGAGCTACATTTTCAGTTTTTAAAAGCGTTTACCAGTTGTTTACCATAATTGATTGTTTGGGTGTGTTTATATATGTAAATGAGATTTCATATCAAATTACAGATCAATTTAGTTTGTGTGGGATCCATTGTGTCTAGCTCTGAACTTGTTCTACATACACTTTGATGAATTTTGTCTCTTTCAGAAAAGCAAGGTGGCTACAAGTCACAATGGTGAAAAATCAAAAGATTCAGCCTATTATAACCTTTTGTTATATGATTATTAATTCTGTGTTCATTTAATTTGAAATTTTAGACATTACCCAGTTCATGGTAATGGCGCAGATCTCATACTGCGCATTCCCTGCTGCCTTTGTAATTACACACATTGATGATGTTTGTCCTTCATAGTAACCATGATAATTAGTCGGACTCATGATGCACGTTGGCTGACTACTGATGCATCTCAAATCAGAATCTGTAGATTGAAGACTTTTGGATTCCATTGGACAAAATCATTAACAAGTGAATTAATCAGGACTGCCAATATTATAGTAAATTATGAAACCTGTTCTTTTTCTCTATTTTTGTGTCGTGATGCATTCTATTTACCTGCTTTTGAAGAGCACTAGGAGAAATGTGTGGTGTACTGTCGAAAATTGCCAAAAAACAGTGCCATCGGACATTTTTAAAGAGAAACTCCTCGGTTCTTACCAGCAACAATAATCAACATTAGTTCCTGATTGTGTCAGTCATCCATGGGATTCCACGAGAGAAAAATTGAGTGAAATAATGTTGTTCTCTCCCATGTAGGTTGGAAACGGTCATGTGATGGGTCAATGAAAAATAGCCAAGTGTAGGTGGATGAACGAGAATGATCAAATTGGGTCGCAATGTCATCATAGTTGAATGTTTTTTTATGTTTAAAGTAAATAAATTATTAAATACAAATTTAATACTGAGAACTGAGATTTTTAGAAATACATTATAACACACCAAGAAGTGGAAAATTTTCTCTGTCCACCCTAAGAGCTTGCAAATGAAGTTGTATTTTCATGTTGTTAATATATGAATGCAAATGAGTCTTTTTCTTTTTTTTTTAAGTTGATATAAAAAAAATCTAAACCAAGTAAGTAGTTGGACAGCCCGTATTGTTGCATTTTCTTTTTTTTTCCTTCAGTTAGCTTTAACCTTGTGAAAGTGTAAGCACTATGTACAGTGCCTACATACACATGTTGACTGCTTTATGGACTAAATGTCCATAAACATTAACATCATCTCTTTACAAATCTCTTTACCTGACTGTGTAGTGCTACTGGCATGGCTATGCGAACATAGCCATGCCAGCATGATTGTGATTAGCTGCCTGGCAAAACATATGAAGTAAATACAGATTTATTACTGCTGAAATTGAATGATTCTGAGGATTTTTGGACAAAAATGTCTTTTGAGGAAATTGTTTCTACATTGTTTTTGTAAACAGTTATAAAGGATTATAGTGCCATTATAAAAGTAATACACTTTGCCTCACAATTCAATTAACAGGAAGTAAACAAGAATCAAATTATGCCTGTAAAGACTATACTTAGTGCCAGCTGCTAGTTCTGTATTGCCAGCTTGCGTGTTCTGCTTCTGGGTGGCTTTTGTTGCAACAAATTATATTCTTTTTGTAGTTAACATTTTCTTTTGTCCACAAAGGTACTTAAACATTATTAACACTTGCTGTTCAGATAGTGTCAAAGTTGATGTACTTGTTAGCCAGCCTATCTTATTATACATGCCTGAAGTATTAGTGTCCTATTACTTTTATGCTCATTATTTTGAAATCAGGGGATTTAAGGCAGTTTTTAGACAAATCTATTAGATTTTTTGGATGCTTGTGGCCAGATTGCGTGAGCTATAGGAGATCGGGTCTTCCTTCATTCTGGCTATGTTTTCAAAATAGTCATTCTCCTCTGCTTCAGAGACAGACAGAGCTTGTATTCCAGAAAGAAACTTGTAAAGGTTGAGCTTGTGGGTGGTTAACACAGACCATATCCGTTTATTTTAAAATCGCTTAAAATGGAAGCCAGAGGGAAGCTATTTGCGAGAGTCAGTAAAGGCTTATATGGAACACATTTTCTATTCTTGTGTTCGTTGTATTTAATGCACATTTTGCAGTTCAGTACTGTTTTTGGTGAAATGTAGATTATTAAATGTTGAGATATTATAATTGCAAGATCTCACTATGATTAAAAAAAAATAATAAATTACGTTGTATTTGCATGAAAGAGACATTAATATGTATTTGGCTTTGCTTGTTATGTGTGCGGAACAATGTGGGATGACCAGATGATTAACTTATCTGGTGACTTCTCGTTTCATAAGGATTGTATAACTTTAGTTTATTCCTGGTTTGCGATGGAAACTTGGAAACAGACTGTGGCAATAACTCGACAACCTTTTGTTTTGGCAACAGGGTATTTTGCATTACGATTGTTCCAACACATCCATCCAATAGCAACAACAGGGAAAAATATACAAAGACTATGCAGATGGGATGGACCTGCAGAAAAAAAAAAATTAACGACTCAGCAGGTTCTCTGCTCTAATAATTGCCTCTTTGTCCTCTCAGGGTGAGCTCGGAGCGCAGGAAGGAGAAGTCCAGGGATGCAGCCCGATCTCGCAGGGGCAAGGAGTCTGAGGTATTCTACGAGCTCGCAAACCAGCTGCCCCTGCCTCACAATGTCACCTCCCACCTGGACAAGGCCTCTATCATGAGGCTCACCATCAGCTATCTGCGCATGCGAGATCTGCTGAACTCTTGTCCGTCTAAGGGTCAGTGGATGGTTATAAACAATTTCAGTACTTTGTTATATAGTTCCAACCTTTTGCAAAATGTAACGAGACGGCAAAAAGCCATTACACATTATTAACTGTAAAGGAAAATATCCTAGTAGTTTTGCTCAGGTGTTGGATGTAGGTGAAATTGCGATTACACTACCACGGACAGACTTTGTTTGGTAGTGGATTAATCATTCACATTACTAATGTTGCAAAAGTAAAATCACAGTGTTGCTTCATGACTCTTACAGACATTTATTTGATTAAACTGATCAGTGTTGTTGATTAAAATTATAATATGAGGCATGGATTTAGAAGATTAATTTGCAGACCTGTGAAAGTAACTAGATCTAACACTTTATACTAGTGCTCAGTTGTGTGAGTGTCATGTGACATGGCATAATTGATGATTTTGGTGGTAAAAGTATTTAACCAGTTGTTTTGTTGAAATACAGGAGAGGATGAGACTGAACTGGAGAGCCAGCTCAACAGCTTCTACCTGAAGGCCTTGGAGGGCTTCTTAATGGTGTTGTCTGAGGATGGAGACATGGTCTATCTCTCTGAAAATGTCTGCAGGTGCATGGGCCTCACACAGGTAGATTTTTTCCCCCCCCAAACATTCTCCCAATTTTTGTGTTCTGAATATCACCCGTGTAACACTGTGTATTTTCTTTGCCTCAGTTTGATATGACCGGCCACAGCATTTTTGATTTCGCACACCCTTGTGATCATGAGGAAATAAGGGAGATGCTGGTGCACAGGACTGGTGAGCCTTGAATCGTATTCATTACACTGTAGCTAGTTAAACATTTTTTTTCTTGGTACTAATTCATTTAATTTATGCAGAGTTTGTTTACTGGCCATGTTTCCATGCTGAATGTGTTAGGGTCCAAGAAAACCAAGGAGCAAAACACAGAGCGCAGCTTCTTCCTGCGCATGAAGTGCACACTCACTAGTAGAGGACGCACTGTCAACATCAAATCTTCCACTTGGAAAGTAAGTCTCTTCGTACTCCATACTTTCCTAAGCACCGATGTGCATGTGGTACAGGGGAGTCAGTATTAACTATGGAAGCATTGTGAGTCAGGTACAAAGTACAATAATCTTGTGGTCAAAATCCCAGTGAGTATCTGAAATTACATTTTATCTAGGACAGGCATAAAGAAAGAAAACGGAGACCTTTTCTCAATAGCACTGACTATTATTTTCTTCTCGACTCGCATAACAGAAGTTCATTATTGATTACTTGAATACAATTTGTCTGTGAGTGAATTTAACAATTATTCTTGCTTATTATTAATGATCTCTTGTCTTTTTTCAACCCAACAGGTTCTTCAGTGCACAGGACATGTGCATGTTCAGGAACACAGCGACGTGTCTGCAGAAGGCGCATTAAAAGAGCCCTCCATTACTTACCTGGTCTTGATCTGTGAGCCTATTCCCCATCCCTCAAACATCGAGGTGCCTCTGGACAGCAAAACCTTCCTCAGTCGCCATACTCTGGACATGAAGTTCTCATACTGCGATGAAAGGTGAAGAGAGCTTATTCATACTGTACTGACCTGTGATTCATTTCTAGACCTACACCACTTGAATTCATACTTTCTTTCAATGAATTTTCTTTATGGGATTGTGCTGTATAGGTTGATTATATGTATATGTATTTTTACTCCTTATTCTTTTAGCTGAATTTTATTCACGTTTAAAAAAAACAGCTTTTTCTGATCATGCAGAATATTTATAAGAAAGTCAGGATTTTGCTTGGCTTAATCGCCACCTAGTGGTGGTAAAAAGTTATCTCCTTAACACGGTGAAATGGATTCAATTTCAGCAATAAAAAGGCAGATTTTTTTCTTTGAAAAGTTTATAGACGTGTCTTACTTATTTACTATTGCTCTTCAATACTTACTAGATCATTGGAATAATCAATGTGAAGAGTGAGATGTGTATATCTTGGAAAATATTTCTGCATGTAATAGCTGCAGATATTATAATTATTAACAATCCTATAAATATTTATACATTTATAATTTATTTTGTATGAGATAGACCAGTGCCTAGAAATATAGGTGGCTTCATTCTACTATCTTCTTAATTATAGCTGGATTGATGTTCTCCATTCCTTGAATGTGCAAGAAATGAATTGCTCTTGTCACTTGGTCCTATGTCTGAATAATTTTATCCTTTCTGTATCAGAATCACAGAGCTAATGGGACATGAGCCAGATGACCTGCTAAATAAGTCTGTGTACGAATATTACCATGCTTTGGATGCTGATCACCTCAGCAAGACGCATCATAATTGTAAGTTTGCTTATATTGTTTATGACAGAAACAGTGATTATCAGTGTGTTGTTTTTATGTTGATTACACATTTACAACACATAAAAAAAGTTTTTATGCCATCAGAATTTGTCTGACTAGGTTTTCTTTGTCTCTGTTTAGTGTTTGCAAAAGGCCAGGCAACCACAGGTCAGTATCGAATGCTGGCCAAGAAAGCAGGTTACGTTTGGGTCGAAACCCAAGCCACAGTCATTTACAACCCGAAGAACTCCCAGCCACAATGCATTGTGTGCGTCAACTACGTTCTAAGGTGATTTCCCTTTATCTGTAAAAGAACCTTTGAGTAAGGTTGTATTTCTGTGACCTGTATAACAGTGAAATGTATATACAGTGAAATCTTCCGGATGCTATTTGTGTTTTACAGTGGTATTGTGCAGGAAGACATGGTCCTTTCCCTCCAACAGACTACGCCTGAGAAGATTGTGGAGGAGGAGGAGGAGGCTGAGGAGGAGGAGAAAGAGCTGCAAGTTGAGCAGAAGGAAAATTCAGTCGTGGACATTTTGAAGCTCTTCAAGAAGGACCCACTTTCGTGCTCTGTGGAGAGCCCCAAGAGCTTGTACGATAAACTCAAGGATGAGCCAGAAGCTCTCACCGTTCTGGCTCCAGCTGCCGGCGACACCATTATTTCTCTTGATTTTGACACCCAAGGTTAATATACTCCTTTATCTCTACAGTTTGAGTACATTACAAAGCCATAGATTTTTGAATTGGCCACTACTACAAATTCCCTTTGTTGGAAGTAAGTGCCCCTGAACAGTTCCAGCATGACAGTGTCTCCAATGTAGTCTACAAAGAAGGTTTAACAAGATTGAAGTCAAATAACTCTATTCAGAATGAACTGGAATGCTAAAGGAGCTATAAGCCTCTACGCCCTAACATCAGTCTGACCCCACTAAAGCTCTAACGGCTTAGCTGAAAGATCCCCACAGCCATGATGTAGAATGTATTGGAAAGCTTTCCTGAAAGAGTGCCATTCATTGTTATAACAAAAGGAGACACGCGTTGTTTAAAAATCACGTTGGTGTGATGATAAGATGTACATCAACATTTGATCATATAGAACATTTTGAACATTTAAGTGGCCGAGTTGTTGATAGAAACGGTGACTAAAAAGTGATTTTACCTATATGGTATGTTTCTTCCATGTCATGGGTGGGAAATGGAAATGTTAGAGTAGTTCTATAGAAGAGTTTTGTTTCAGTTAAGCGTTTAAACATAAGCCGAAGTTAGACTTGCATATCAACAACTGTGTATTTGTATCATGTTTTTCAGACTCTGAGATGCACCTGCTGAAGGAGGTGCCCCTTTACAATGATGTAATGCTGCCTTCAACCAGCGAGAAAATTCCTATGCCACTGTCACCCCTGGCTCCCAGTGATCCAGCTCCAGATTTGGCAAAAATTGAACCTGGGGCAGAGAAGTTTGCATTCTCCTCCACATCACACCGCAAGCCAGACACTGCCAATAGTCCTTCCTCGTCTGCCAGTTCCTCAGAGGTAAATACTTTTTATATGATCAGCACAGTTAATAGCTAATTTATACAGAAGTTGTACTTTTCAGTGCATATTCATAATGATGCCATTTAAAAACGATTCCTAATGTTTTGATTCCTGCTGTGTCTCTACAGCCGAGCAGTCCAGCAGATTACTTCCATGTCGATGCAGATATTGGCTCTGAATTTAAACTGGATTTGGTTGAGAAAATGTTTGCTACTGACACAGAAGTTAACACACGTGTAAGACTTACGGCCTTTTGCCATTTACCTTTGTAGATGAACACTTCTGTATGCTTTCTCTGAATAAGCTGCACAGTCTAAAGTGTCTCGTTTGCTTTCTTAAAGGAAATGGGCGATCTTGACCTCGAAATGCTCGCCCCATATATTCCAATGGATGATGACTTCCAGCTGCACATCCCTTCCCGCCTGGACCCACTCCCCTCTGTTCCTCAAACTGGTTCTGACATTAACTCCCTTTTCCAGCAGTCACCAACTCATCCATCTTCAACATCCAGCACCAACAGCTCTTTAAAACCAGAGCCGTCATCTCGGGTCCCTTCTCCACTCCACCTGCTGCAGGAAGTGAGCAGCATCTTTGCCCTCGATGAAACCCCACAGACGGGCATCCCTCTGGCAAAAAGGTATACTAGCCTCTTCCCCCCAAACTTTTGTCACTTTTGATTTTGGTAAGGGAAACTAAGGTGTGGAATGTTCATGAAGATGGAATTTTTTTTTTCATAACAATGATACTTATAAATGATACTTTTATTTAACTGGTTGATTTTAATAATGTAAACATTATATCATAATAGCATGATTTATATTATGATAGTCTATGATAGATTAACCTTTTTTGATATTATACATTAAAGATATTTTTATGTGTGCAAGCAATTACCAAAAAAGGTTTTTGGTGAAAGAAAAGACGTGGAGAAATAGTCACAAAAAATAAAATGATCACAATGCAATGTGGAATTGTGTTCTAGCATGACTATTCAAACACAATACAAGTGTTCAGGTGTTTATATATAGTATTTAGTAATAATAAATAACTTCTGCTTTCCAGAATGCAAGTTGAAGACCAGGAGCTTTCTGCAAAGCTGTTAAATGTCCAAAACGCCCAGAGGAAGAGGAAGCTGGAGATTACCTCACTGTCTCAGGCTGTCGGGCTGGTAAGTCTGTAACATGGCCGTTTGTTTTACCTATTGGTAAGGTCGTGAAAGATAGGTTGAATTTAAAAGAGTGATAAATATATTTCTTTTAAATTTAAGATATTTTACATTCGCATGGTGTCCCCTATCACAGGGTGCTTTGCTGCAATCTGTGGATGAAGCTGTTGAGTCTGGAAAGAGAGCCAAGTTTCTGGAGGTTAAAGGTTCTAGCTTGCTTGGTGGAAACAAAACCATTCTGATACTACCATCTGGTAAGTGATTACCCACTAGAAAAATATTACTGTTCTTAACAGTACAATCTGTTATCATTCATATTAAAATAGTACTGGGAGTACATGTTTTGCTTTGCCATAATTGGCTGTTTTAAAAAAAATCTCTCGCTCTCTCTCTCTCCCCATGTCTCTGAAGAAGTGGCCAGTCGTTTGCTGTGCAGCTCATTCGAGAGCAGTGGGTTACCACAACTGACTCGCTACGACTGCGAGGTGAACGCTCCTATTCAGGACCGTCACTCCCTGCTGCAGGGCGAGGAACTGCTACGCGCTCTGGACCAAATTAACTTAGTCTAGCTTGCTTAGCACTCCTGGACACTGCATCCCTCTCTCACTCTCTCTCTCTCCCACTGTATACCCCTTTCCTGCTTCACATTACCTTGCAAAGTAGAACAATTTCCCCGAGCGTTCAGTCTGCCGACTGTCCCTACATAACCCATCGCTTTCAGTTTCATCCCTTCATACCCAGTGGCCTGGAGGCCAAATCCTTGAGGATTTGTAGACGTGTAACTTCTCTTGCTAGTCAAGGCAAAGGATTGTAGCCTCCACTATGACCAAGAGCAAAGTCGAGAGCCTTAATGCTAAACGCACACTTCCCTAAACACAGATATTCACTTGTCCCAAACTCTCTGTGTTCCTTCTGTTTGTGTCTGCCCCTTCCCCAAGCATTTTGTATTGTAGCTAAAGTCGCACAATAAACTATTTTCGTAAGATAGAATACCAGCAGCTCATGCAATATACAAAACCATTTGTTTTTTACAAATATGTACTTTTAACAATAATTATAACCATATTTTTGTTTCTCTGTTTATTTTTTCTCCATTCACTTACCAGTTTGGTTTGTAAACGGTTACATTTAAGAGTGTTTCTTTCCCTCATCCATAGGCTCCATGGTAAATATATTGTACCGGATAGTGTAGTTCAGCAGTCCACTGTGCACTGGTAAAAGCAGTTCTTTAAACGTGCAAAAGGGAATTCAAACAGATGGAAATTTACATTTTTTTTTTGCCAACGTGCAAATGTCTGTAACAAGGAGCTTCTTACATCCTATCTCAAAGAGGTTGGAACAGATGTTGAGTTTAATTATGTGATAAAGTTTTATATTTTTAGCTGTTATTTCTTTCTGTCATAATGACTCTTACACTTCATGCTTGTCCTGTATAATCCAGCAGGGTAGATTTTACTATTATGCTTCGGAAGCATAATGTGGCGTGACTCTGATAAACAGTTATCCAAGTGTCTAATGATATATAAAACATTTAATGCTCAGATAAACAAAAGAAAAAAAATTTTTTCCCTTGTGCTTTCATGAGTTGACTTTGTCCTGCAGACATGTTCATTTACTATATTTTGCAGTAGGCTGAACTTTTGCTTTTGTGGTGGTTGTACGCTACTGTTCATTTACTTTGGCAGTCTGTACACATACATTTCCTTAACACTAAATGTATTGTTTATTGCATAATCATTAAAGGATAATTGTGGACCAGATTTATTTATTTATTTATTTTACCTTTCAAAAGAATTGGCAACAGTTAATGCTTTCATCATAAAAGCATTGAACAAAATGTGTTCAAATGTAACAATTCGTCATAAGAACATGCATTACAGTGAGTTTATTATATGTAAAACCCTCCTTGATAAAAAAAAAAAATCCAATAAACTAACGTACCTGCCATTGTGTGGCTTACTGCTTTAACAAAATAACTGCAAAAACACTCCAGCGTTCTGTTTATTATGCAAAAAAAAAGCAATTGTTTCACGTTGCAATGCAGTCTGACAAAAGTTGCAAGAAAAGATGACGTAATTCCACGGATGTTGTGACGTCAGTATAACTGGATATGAAATGTTAACTCGTACAAAAACCGCATGCCCCCAGTTTCACTTGTTTAGCACCAATTCAGTATGCGATCGCTCTTTCTCTCTCACTCCCATTGTATACCCATCCCCTACTTGCCTTCTAAAGTAGAACCATTGCGGCAACTACATATTCCATGTCCATACGTCCTTTCATGGATGTAATTTGTCTTGATATTCCAGGCAGATGATTGTCGCTTTCACTATACCCGAAAACAGTTGTCCCACATATCCCACATGTTGTTATGATCTGGTGTCCAAAAAACGTTATAATGTGCATTTATTGTAAAGCTGACGCAATAAGTTCGCAGATTAATTCCCGCTTCTGAAAGTAATATTGCCCCACAAAATAGTACAAATAAAACTAAACAATCCTTTCTCGCTCGATTTGTTAATTGCGCATTAAGATCCACCCACTCGATCAGGGTAAATTAGGTGAGATTAATTAACGCTAAAGCTCCTCCCACTGTGTCGGGGTCTCAGGCGGGATGGCGGCGGGTGAGTTGGATGTTTGCGCTTCACGCGGTGTTCCAGCGTTTATGGTTTTAACGCAGTATTTAAAAATTATTTAAAGCTGCCACGAAGACATGCGACGTTCTTCGGATCCCCTTTAAAAGCGACTGCGAGGAGCTGCTTGGACGCTTCCAACAGTCTGGGTCGGTGCGATATGAGGAGTTTGCGGCCATATGGAGAGCTCTGGACTTCTCCAGTGTGTTTTAGTAAGGATGATTGGCATGCATGCTTCATATGAAAATCTTTGTTAGAAAAGATATGGTGCTTTAGAAATGGATTATATAGTTATTGGAAGTGTTTTGATTAATTTCCAACAGCTCCAATCGTTCAGGTTCCCATACAAACCACGGGTTTAAATAGACATTAGAGTAAACAACTAGACATGGGACATCCCCTGAAGAAAATGTGAGTCGATGCAAACGGCGACCCCTTAGAGCCTGGTCCGTTTAATATTTAGCATTGACTTGAAAAAGCTCAACACTCGGAGCGACGAGTGTTTTCGGGAGGGGGCGGGGCCAGTCACGCATGTGACATCACCAAATTATCCAGCGTCCGACTCCTGTTGATGTGGCGAGCGTTTAGACATGTCACATGACTGTGTCCGAGTTTCACAGTTTCGCGGATTTTCCACGCTTGCAGCCACGTGACGCCATGCGGCAGTCATATGTTCGCGACCTACTCCATGTCAGCTGCGAGTTGATATGTCAAATGCGCATGTCGGGCAAACATAGGCCGAATAGCGGAGTGCAAATTTCCACATTAATTCTCTATGCGGCTGGAATGTCATGGATTTCTCGAAATTCCGAACAGGTGTGGGGTTCGCGAGGTATATGACCATGATCCACTCCGGACCCACCCTACCAGTGGATATGCCATACGTGCATGTCGGACTCTCACAGGCCGAGCTGTGAGGCACGGAAGTTTGGCCCCATTCATTTTCTAAGGGAGAAAATTCGGCTTTTTGGCCCCGGGTTCGGAATTCCGTGGGGCGATTCCTTATAAAAGTAATAGCACACCTCACGTTATCGGGCCTCGCGATAGGAAGTAGGATTCGTGAGGATCGGACAAAAACTGAGGGACGAGTTTTTATGTATAACTGTGCCTGTTCACCATTAAGCAAGCTGCTCCTTCCACCCGCTGCCCTCCATTCAGCCCATTCATTTCATGTAGTGCATTTGCAAGCATCACTAACAAGAAACACATTCAGGACAGTACAGTCCCTTTCTAAAATGCAGGGCTTGTCTGGGAAGGCTTTTCACTAGAGTTTGGAGAATGGCTTTGGGGATTTGTTTATTCAATCCCAAGGTTGGTGAGGTCTCGGAATAGTGTGTAGTGAGGACGTCTGGAGTACAGCCAGGATCTTAATTCATCCTAAAGGTGTTTCAGCCAGACTCTTTTTCAGGACACTCGAGTTCTTGTACCCGAACCTGGCAAACCATTTGATCATGGAGCTCACTGAAGTGCTGGATGAGATCAGAGTTCCAGGGAATGTAATTTTAATGCAACAACATGAAAAGAAATCTTATGCAAGTGTTTTTTTTCCTCTCAATTTTAAAGGACCGATTTTAAAGTAAAAATGTTTGTTTCTGTATTAAATAGTCTTTACATACACATACCAAGCAAATAATGCATGTAAACAATGATCACAATATAGTACCTGGAAATTGAAAGGAACCTACAATGCAATTGGCACACAGTAAATGTAGATATGTTTTCAGTTGCAAGAAAGAATACTGCATATATGTAACTCTAAATACATCTAACTAAAGGTTAAATGTGTGGTTTTATTAATAATAAACAAACTATAGACACACATTTTGCTAAAAGTATATGAGGCGTAAATATTGATGTACTGTCAGGAAACTCTCCCCCACTCAATTATCTGTGTGTTTTACTGTACTTACCATGTCTTACTCTTCAACATGATTTCATTTAACATTGTAGATTCAAGTAAACATTGTACGTCAGAGACTAGCGAGTCGAGTTTTCACATTGCTGTTTCTTCCTAAAGACCTGGCAAGAATTGTATTCTTAAATTACAATAAAAAAAGTTTTTATACGTTTATGATTCTGTTTTTGCTTTTCTCCCACCATGTGTCTAGCGGCATGACCACAAATTACGAGAAAAGACGCTTCACTCGACTCGTCTTTACCACAGTGTATGATTACTTCTTGCCCCCATACAGCTTTCAAATCCGAGTAGGGGCGCTGTATATGTTCTACGGCCTTTACTTTACACAGCTTGTGTGTCCAAAGGAAAAGGTGCGACGTCGACACCCGAACCACTTTGTCTCATGTGTTACTATTGTTTTACACACGTCTTCGTTTTCACTGCAGATCTGGATTGCGCTGAAGGATTGGATGTTCGTACAGAACTTTCTCTCTGATGCTGTGGCCTGTCAACATTTGGACGTTGTATATGTCTACAGAAAACTTGTTTATGAAAAGGCTTTCTTCTATACTGCCATGCCCATGCAGGTTATCATCAATGGCTGTAGCTTTCCTAATAAAGCACAAAAATACTTTGCTATAATTTACATTCCATCTCTTTTAAGAACATATTGTAAAGCAATTCCATAGTGCACGCAAAACACTCTTCTTGAATGGATCTAAATATATGCTTGGAATGTCGACTGGCTGTCAATACGTCATACACCTTACCTGTCTCTCTCTCTGCCCAACAGCTCATATTTGACGGAAAGCGCCGTTATAAAAGCAAGAAAATCAATGAGTTGTTCCAGGACCAGACATCCAGAGTGATGGAACTGGTTAATGAGGGTGCGTTGGAGGTGAGTGAAGAGTTTTGAGTAAAAACAAAACAACAACTACATAAAATTCTATTTAAAAACATGTAACACTGTTACATATTTATATAGAACCCCCTTACCGGATATTTCCTTTTCAATAAGTGGTTGGAAATGTACTGGGCTGACCAAAAAGATGATGCCGCTTAGATGGGATTGACTTTTATTTTAATAACACAATATGTACACAAGTCCAAATGAAGCGAATGCACTTCTTCGACCTGTACTTCTTGCCTCTCAATGCATGTGCAAAGTCTTTTTCGTCAAATTATGTAGTACCATATGAGATATGAGTGCTAACATCTTTTTGGACAACTCCGTGCAATGTATGTTTGTCCACTAAACCTCCGAACCCCCCCCCCCCCCCCCCCCCCCCCCCCCCCCTTCCCCCAGGAAATTGCAAACGTGCAGGTTCATTATGAGCGAATTAAGCGGGCTCTGCAAGTGTCCACCTCGGTCAGTGTGACTCCAGTAAACCTGCCTGTGCAGCTTCAGCAATGTGCGCTCGAGTTCCAGCAGTGGAAGGAGAATATTCAAGTGAGTGTGTAGTATAACGTGTGTGTGTGTGTGTGTGTGTGTGTGTGTGTGTATATGTATATGTATACACGCACGCACACACCTTATTCATTGCTAAATATTGGTGACTATTTGACATGTTTAACAATCTCTATGCATCGTGCATCAAGAATTCAAAGAATAAAAGCTCTGGCACAAAAGAGAAGGAAAGCACTCCGCATTTAAAGGTGCGTCTAACCTCGCTAATAATTGATACGGTTTATACTGATTTAAGTATCTTTAGAATTGAATTTGATTGATAATTTCTCTTTTTATTTGCACACCCCCCCTCCTCCCCCCCAGAGCTGTAGCAGAGCAGATCACCTGGCATCAATAAAATTGAAGTCTTATGGACACCTAGCAACGGTTTGTCTTATATGTGTAAATATATCATAAACACATTTTAGTTGGGTGAATTTCTCTTGCGGATGAGCCATTTTTCAATAACAGCACTTTTAAAAAATTTTTATTAATCAAAAACCCGGGTTAGAACTTTATTTGGGTTATTTTAATGCATTGTCTATGAATTCTCAGTCCTTTATGAATGTTAACCAGTCGGTCGGTCCTCTTTTAAATTTTATCATCGTTTTTTTTTTTTTTTTTTTTTTTTTTCCTTTGTGCAATTTAATTTCAATGTAGGCTTCCAAAGCACGACGACACAGACAGGTAGAGATGGACAACTCAGGGTCTGGGACGGACCACGAGCCTTTGTCTCCACACAAACAGAAGCATATGTCTCTCCGACAGCGAACCTGGAGAAAACTCGGCAAAAACGGTCTTTTGCGTTTATTTTAAGATGACCGAGTATAACAGTTTTCTGTTGCTATTAATATATTTAAAATCATATTTCATGTGCGGATGGATTTTGCAAACATTTTTTTCCCGTATTTTTATTACACCAAAGAGTCAGAAGAACAAAAACAGCAACACTGGCTTCTAAGCACAAAGGAGGAAGACA
Source organism: Kryptopterus vitreolus (assembly GCA_030449085.1). Classification (NCBI taxonomy): domain Eukaryota; kingdom Metazoa; phylum Chordata; class Actinopteri; order Siluriformes; family Siluridae; genus Kryptopterus; species Kryptopterus vitreolus. The sequence goes on from JACRUU010000007.1 coordinate 22,938,867, forward strand.
AAGCTGCTTGTAAGAACTTTTATTGTTGTTTTTTAACTACATGAGCTCATAATGTAATTGTATCCTTGTGTGTTAGGATTTCTTGAAAATACTGCTAATTATGTAAACATTTTGCTTTATTTCAGTGAAGAGATGCCCACAGAAGAAAAGATTTAAGTGGTGAAATGGAGTAAAGTTGGAGTGCTTTTGTTACTATTTTTTCCATATGTGCTAAAGGTGATTCAGTAATAAGTAATCTTTTTTTTTTTTATTATTATTATTTTACCAAAGATTGTATGTACATGCGTATATGAAACTGAACGTTAATGATTTGTCAAACTGTTATGTTTATTAAATAGAATAAATATGCTTGGAAAACAATTGATTTTTTAAAAATACTTTATTATTTTCGAAGGGTCTAGACTCAAGTTTCAGGGTCAAATTTCTCAGTATGAAAGTATCAGCCTAACACTCTGATTTATATAGATATGTGGATTGTTCTAATGATATTTAATGTTAAATGTAAAAGCCAACAAACCCATATAGACTGTTGCCTTGTATTTTTATTATGACAACTCTGCCTTTTAGACTGTCTATTTATTTAAAACTATATTATTCCTCATTAAAGCAATTTATTCAAAGAAAGTATCCACGTTTCCATTGATTTGGGGTTGTTTACCTGACTGGCAGTCATTGAGGGAATCAAGCTAATAATGCAATTAAATGAACAGGGAATTAAGTGTGCTAGAGCATGTGATAACGGTGGCTGACCCAAAGTCCTTTTTTTAAGCCATAAACAGTATAACAAGCTTAAGGTTTATATATAGGAGGTGTGTTTAAAAGCGTCTAATACCTGTGATTACCATCCAAATCTCATGTTGGATACTTCTGAGAGAAATCCCTTTACAGAGGTGATTCTTTCACAGTGCGGTTGTATTCTTCACAGAAACCTGTCAAAACCTCAATTACACTAACAGCACTTTATAGGAGCACTAACAACAGTCAGAACCTCCTTTTTCTCTCAAAATAGCCTCGATGTTTCACACCATGAACTCCATTATTGCATTGCACAATATAAACAAATATTTCTATTCACCTTTAGCATCTTGCTACATCCCTGAGCTCATCTATTTACCGTTGTATTTCATTTATTAGAAGGCTGCTGAAGAACATTACTCACTGCCACCTGCAAATGATTTTGCAATGAATTTCGCCAAGGAGGGTCGAGTGCAATCTGTTGGTTTATGTTCGGTGGGGTTTGACGTAAGGGTGAAGGGGACACTTATTCCTCCCATGCAAACCTTTGTACCGCAAACATCATGGAGCTGTCTGTACTGGCATCTTGCCATCCAGAACGTCACTGACAAAGCTTATCAATTATAACGGGTGAAGTGAATAACACTGATTATCTCTTCTTCGTGGCACTCGTTACTGGAAGGAATATATTGGGCAACAAGGGAACGTTTTGCCTGCCAAGTTGGCATTTTAGAAGCAGGGGGAATGGACGTGGGTAAAGATTTTGAGCAAATCTCTACCAACGGCAAAAGAAAGGTAAAACACTTTTAAAGGGCTAGAATATGATGGCTAGATGACAGGGTTATAAAACCGTCGTCTGGTGTTCCCAGTCTGCAGTGGTTAATATCAATCAAAAGTGGTCTCAGGAAGGTGGAACAGTGGTGAACCAGCAACACGAACCGGGATCAAATCTTACACTGATTATAAAACACTACTACTGAGGTATAATGCACTTACTGGTCACGTTCACGTATCCGAGTGAACTTCTGGACTACGGTTAAAAGGTGCAGGCTAGTTGTTGGTACCTCCAATAATGAAGACTGCAGCACGAGCAGAGTTTTCTCTTACCCACAATTATGGAACATTCCAATTAATGTTTGGGACTCAGACACACTCCCAGTGTTCAATTTGAGACTGAAAAGATACTTATTTAGTCAAGCCTTTTATTAATGGATAATGGATGTCAATGGTTAATGGATGTAGAGCATACCAAACATTGTAAGCTCTATAAATATTGTATTAAACATTGACTTGGGCTATTTGTCTGCTCTGGTCCCACCGATCTCAGACCTACACTCAGGTTTGTTGACAGTGATATGGCAGACTGGCTCTTATTCTATGTCTGTGCTATCTTCTGGTCTCTTGCTCTCACTGTCGAGTTACATATTCTCAGGGATTTCTGAGCAGCATTCCTGCCTGTCTCAGGATGGTGTTTTCTTCGTCTGGAGGACCCACTCTGCAGCTGTGGATGGTTTCATATAAGGGTCCATGAAATTACAATGCAACATAGACGATTTGAGGGTGGATTTGAACATCAACTGTCTGCTACACCGATCCAGGACTATCATTATTATCGCACATTTCAACAACTTCTAACTTCTGTGTCAACCAGACGAAAATGGATTCTCTCTTGAGTCTGGTTCCTCTCAATGTTTCTTCCATGTGCCATCTCAGGGAGTTTTTTTTGTGCCACATTCAGCACCAGGTTGCTCATTAGGAACAAATGTACACTTACGAAGAACAATATTTTTAATGAACTCTTTGTTAGGGGGCATGGTGGCTTAGTGGCTTAGTGGTTAGCATATTCACTTCACACCTCCAGGGTCCGGGTTCGATTCCCATCTCGGCCATGTGTGTGTGGGGTTTGCATGTTCTCCCTGTGCCTCAGGGCCTCCTGAATGAATGGGGAGGCAACCCTCATGGCTCAGTTCTCGGTTCTCTTTTGATCAAATGAAAAAAATTGAAAACATTTAAATATCCCTGACTTAAACATGGCTTTTAGAATGCTTAGTGTGAATTTTTGCTAAATCTAAGGTCACAATTTTTCATTCAAAAACAAAATACACACATGCTAACCCCTTACCACTTTTTTTTTTGAGAAAAAAATTTATGTTCTTTAATTTTTGCCAAATTCTCAGAGTTTATAAGGAACGTCAAAATAACCACAATGGTGCACTTAGATTTGCACAACCACACCTCGGAGCTGAGATATGAGTGGAGAACCAGACACTACTATGGTGTCCCTTGTTATTCCACACGATCTGTGTAAATCTGCATTGAAACAGTATGCATTGTTAAAATTCTATGCAAATAAAAAAAAAAAAACAAGTGCATTCTAGACAACTTTATACTTCAAACATTGTGGAAAACAGGGGTGATTTTTTTGGTGAATGCATTTTTTTAAAGAGCCATTGAAACAAAAAAAATTCCAGTGTATGAGTAAAAAAACAAAGCACTGTTTTAATTTTGGCTAATTCGAAAACACAATACTATAGTATTATTGAGAAAATACCATTTAATGACAATTTCATTCAGGCACAAAACAACTCCCAAAATAAAGGAATAAAATAGCTCGTAACAATTTTTAAAAGAGGAAATCCTGGGCAAATAGACAGAATACCGCACCAGAGCTTTCAATAAAAGTATATATCACTCAATGTGAAACTTTTGATGTTTCTCTTTCTTTTCGCCATCCCCCACTCATAGTTGTCGTCGCGTGAATCTGCGCGCGAGGTTGTCATAGAAACCTAAATGGTTGTAGGTACCGTGAAGCTTAAACACAGCGTCGCACACGCGCATTGGTCGGAAGAACGTAATGTTATTGTAGTCATAGCTTCCCGATCATTGTGAGACGTCACAATAGCGGATGCAGGAACGCTGTTCAAAGGGGCTATGTGCGGGGATCCGCTGATTACGTCATAAGTAGTGCGCGCGCCCGTGGCCGGTTACGCGAGGCAGCAGCCGGGGCCTAGCATTTGCGTTTTACCCTTTTTTCAAGTGCTTTCAGTTCGAGTTTATAGGTTTACTCTAGCAGATAGTTGCGGGGAGAAAGTTGACGTTAGCGAGTTAGCTGCATGTTCCTGTGTTTGAGGGAAACACCACCCTCGCGTATCTGCGCGCAAGCTTTGGGGATCCGCTCACCGGGGAGGGCCGTGTAGGAGTAGCAATGGCGACTGCACTGTTCGCGCGATTCATCCGCCTTTGCAACAACCTGCAGGACCCTCGCCATGTCGCCAGGTTCCAGCAGCTCTGCGGGGTCAGAGGCACGTTTTCCCGGAGACCGGCCGCAGCGGAACCGCCGAGCGACCGGCATTCGCCATCTAACGGTGCGTGCGGGAAGCGTTGCGAAGGCGATCAGGAGGTCGGGACGTGTGTAAAACATCACGATCCGGAGAACACGGAGGATCCCGGGATTGAGAGATCCGATTGCAGGAGCAGAGTAAAGCCTCTTCGGAAGAACTCCCTGACTGAAGATGTTGGTCAGGAATTCATTATCGATAGCAAGTTCCTCTTCTACTTGTTCACAATGGGCACCGAACTGGGCAACGAGATGTTCTTCATTGTGTTCTTTCCCTTCCTGATGTGGAACGTGGACGCGTGTGTAAGCCGGCAAATCATCGTGGTGTGGGTCTGGGTGCTATTCTTCGGACAGACCACCAAAGACCTGGTGGGATGGACACGTCCTGCTTCTCCACCCGTCGTCAAAGTGGAGGTCTTCTACAACTTCGAGTACAGCATGCCATCTGTGCATGCCATGACCGGAACATCTGTCCCGTTTTGTCTCTTCATGCTCACTTATAACCGCTGGGAGGTAATGCTCCATCCTGTGTATCCTGGCAGAGACAAAGAGTTGTGGTTCCGAATGATGTTAAAAATTGAGCTCTTTATTGTTTACTTCATAAAATTGATGCACAATTAGGAATGGGATGTTCAGTAAATCTGTCTAAAATGCATTACAGGTTGCTGATTATCTAACCTACACCCGTGTCAGAATAATTCACATTCATTACTCTGGTAGAAGTATTGATACTAGGGTTTAAAAAAAAAAAACTTGTGTAGAAGTCGAAGTATCAAGTCATATTTTAAAAGTAAAAAAGTAAAAGTGTAAAAGTACTGGTTTCAAAACTATTATGTAAGGAAAAATGTAAGGAGAAAATGCCAGGCCGCGGCAATCACGACCGATAATTTATTCAAACGTGTCTCTACTGAATTACCTCCTGTAGCATCATTTGAGGAGGACTAAGAGAAAGCACCCATTTGATAAATGATCCAGTGGTGGAGAAATAATAACTTTTAGAAAAGAATCTTTTTTGAGTAAAGACCCCAACACTGATTATGTCCTTGCTGGAGTGTGATGTGATTTGTGTCGTGTGCAGGTGTGATGGATCGCATACAACCTAACAGGGTGTCGGAATCGTACATCTGATCCAACCACAATCACCCTATTCACCCTATCCAGATGTAGCCATTTATCTGGATAGAGTTTTTTTCTTCTTCTTCTTTCTTTTGAACGATGACAAGCCGGAATGAAATAATGAGGCTATTTTTCAAATGACAGGAGTAGAAAGTACAGATAATTGCGTGAACATGTAAGGAGTCAAAGTGGCTGAAAAATAATTACTCCAGCAAAGTATAAATAACCCAGATTTCTACTAGAGAAAGATAACAAAATATTTGTATTTTTTATACTATTTTTATACTATACTATTTATACTATTATAATATTGTATTTGTATACTTGGCCCCCTTGCTAACCTATATGTCTTTTCGAAAAAAAAAAACCCCAAAACATCCTATTCCTAATTCCATCTCTCCGTAATAACACAATCATTGCCACAGGCCTTCCACTCGATTTTGGAGAATGTTTAGAACACAGGAATATTACTGCGATCACCCACTGATATTATGTTAGGAGGTCTGGAGTGCAGTGTAGTTTATTCAGTACGGGTTGAGATCAAGGCTCCTAAGTTAATTCTACTCCATTGACAAATCTGGAACGAGGCTCTTGGTTGGAATGAAAGGTAATTGTGATGCTAAAGCAAACACGGGCATACTATATAAACTTGCAAAATGATGCCAACAGTTTGCAGAACCTCATATGGGCTTTGTGTTCACATATCTAGTGTATGGCCAATAGGGTCAAATCATTTATATATTCGACGGCCATTGAATAAATGTTTCCACGTGGAAGTATCTAGAGCAGGGATCACCAACCTTTTTGTAACTGAGAGCTACTACATGGACACCGAGTCATATAAAGGGCTACCAGTTTGAAATACTCCTCTGAAATAACAAATTTACCTTTAGTTATATATTATTATTATATTATTATATATTATTATTATATTATTATTATATTATTATTATTATTATTAATGATACTCATTTATCTATGAGTTATAGATAAATACTCATTTATCTATAAGTGAATACACTTGTGATTTTTGACAGTGACTATCAACAACGAATTAACTACATTTTACATTATAGACGCATCTCACTGATGAGTTGTGCACTTTTTATAGCAAGCCTGAGAGCTACTCATGTGCTCCTTGGGGGCTACCTGGTGCCCACGGGCACCACGTTGGTGACCCCTGATCTAGAGGAAGGCTATCTATGCAAAGTACCATTTCAGTCAAATAGAATAGTGTTGTACATTAAATCTTAAATCAGGGATTGTCAGGGAAGCCATGTAGAAAGCCGTTGTGGTTTGGGCTTGTTCGATGTGCTTTTTAATCCTTGGATAATGCAGGCTACTGCCTTTTGTACCTCTCAGATTACAGATGTTTATCAGGCTTCATTGCCATCAGCTTCTTGGCTGTTCATTGTCATGTAAACGCAATGATCGTGAGCTGTACAAGCTCACAGGTTTACCATCACAAAAAGTAACCTTGCCCAGAACACTACTGATATCAGTTTCAGTTTAACGGACACTTGACAAGGATCCCTTGACAGATTGGGAATTGTTTTATCATGTTCAAATTTGGTGCTGGTGCTTTTTTTTTTTTAATGTCCATTTGTGTAAGCACTAAATAAAGGGTTGTCCAAAAAAAATGTTACCACTTACATGGGATTTTATTTGAATAACATAATGACACACACATTGTACACATGGTACATGTCCAAGCTGCTCCCTTCCTTCTCGTCAGGTGGTCATATCTAGTCTGCAACAAAAGAAAATTATTTAGTACCATATAAGTGGTAACATCTTTTTGGACACCCCTGTATAGTACTGTCAATGCAATTCAAAGCAAATGGATTGTTATTATTATTATTATTATTATTATTATTATTATTTTACCAATTAATAGGCTCATTATCTATTAGTCCATGTTTGCATCACCATCCTGATAACAGGGTCATTTAAGGCTTAAGGATTTCTCACGATAAGCGACGAGCTACAGCAGGCTTATCATTGGCTGGCCTCTGAGCTCTTGATAGTGTGCAGGGTTCACAGAGGTCATATTCACGGTGGGGTGAGCTCTAAAGTTCACTGAGTGAAAAGGTAAAACGATTGTTTGCTTGTTTGTTTGTTTGTTGTTGTTTTTTTCCTGATCCTGGCCAAATACAGAAGGTTCCTGCTAGATACAAGCAGGACTGCTAGTACTTTTGTACCTGCGGAAATCCATTGCAATTGGCAACCGGTATTAATAATACCACGTCACCCCAAAAAAGTCTGAAAAGAATGATTGTTTCATTTGTTAAAGACTCCTCCTGTCAGGATTTTGTGTTTGACAGACGATGTAATATAGAGAAATAATGGACGCGTCGGACACGCGGCGAAAAGCTTTCCTGGGGTGTCTGTTTAATATTTCCTTCTCATGTAACAGTGCTTTGTGCTCACACATGATTGGTGAGTGTTTGCATTAAACGAGAACAATAGAACAAGCCCAGATGTTCGGTTCTGGCTGTATTTGATGTTTTGTTTGTCTTTTTAACCCACAGAGCAGAATGAGCCGAATGAATTCCCTCACATTGAGGTGACACCAGTCATTTACAAATTTACAAAGAAGATAAGAATAGCAATAGAACAACACCAGGAACAATGGAGCTGGGTCATGGCTTGACCCTCTTCTCGTTGTGCGTCTTGTCAGCTGTGTTTACAGATTTAAACACACAACGGAAGACACTGCTTGTACCAATATTAGTAAGAATCAGCAAATATAAAAGAGCCTTTTTGTTATGTTTTTTTTGCTTTCTCGAACCCCTGTGCAAAACATTCCCTGCATTTGCACAGCCGTCAAGCACATATTTGCTTTGCGCATGGTACAATGCAAAGCCGTGGAGGTTAAAGCAAGGAGTGGCACAACCCCAGTGGAATACAGCTTTTTGTTTTTTACCTTCGATATTGTCGAATATTGTCCTAATACTGATACACTTTTGGACACCTGATTATAAGATTTGCATAAACATAACATTCCACATTTACTCCTCATTTTCGAATGACCTCCACTGTTCTGGGAACACGGGGACACGGTGGCTTAATGGTTAGGATGTTCGCCTCACATCTCCAGGGTCGAGGTTCGATTCCCGTCTCGACCATGTGTGTGTGTGGAGTTTGCATGTTCTCCCCGTGCCTCAGAGGGTTTTTCTCCGGGTTCTCCAGTTTCCCCCTAGTCCACAAACATGCAGGGTAGGTTGATTGGGACCTTGGAAAATTGTCCCTAGTGTGTGAATGTGTGTGTGCCCTGCAATGGGTTGGCATTCCATCCAGGGCGTGTCTTTGTGACCCAAGGGAAGATCGGATATAGCGGTAGAAGATGAATGAATGAATGAATGTTCTGGAGATTCGCGCTTATTCAGCCACAAAGGCCATTCCTCAGGTACAGATCTCATATTGTGAGGAGGCCTTGTGCATTCAGCATTTCACTTCATCACAAAGATCTCACTAGACTCTGGAGCGCTTAAGCAGGTCACTTAAGATCGTCAGTGGCTGTCAGGCTAGAAACAGGTTTGCTTGTCCTGTTTCAAGGGAAGGGAGAATTCAAACGCTCCCATCTCCGAAGGCATTAGATACAATTGTTTTGTACCAACTTTGTAATAACAGCTTGGGGAAGAACCACATGTGGCTGGAAAAGTCAGGTGTCGCAATCCTTTTGTCCATACAGTGTACATTATATCATATATCAATCTCTGATTTTCCATTTGCACCGACTGGTTACAGGTTACAGCTACAGGGTGAAGCTGCTCCTGATTCATGTTTGTGTGTGTGTGTGTGTGTGTGTGTGTGTGTGTTTGTGAACTGGCATCTGTCACAAATTATAACTGATGCAGTTCATCAGTCCTGTCTGTAGTAAATGTTCTATGTGATGGGGAAAGCAGACTAAACAGTCTGCCTGAACAATGGAAACAGTTGCTCATGTTGTCGAACTTGCTTTCTCTTCTTTTCGTGGGTCTCAGTATTCGTTCCTGTTTGGACTGAGTGTGGCCATATGTTGGAGCGTTCTGGTGTGCATAAGCAGAATCTACATGGGAATGCATTCTGTCTTGGTGAGTAAAGCTTTCCACAGTAAAATGGGACATTTCCTATGTCCCATTTTCACAAATGTTTGTGTGATTGCTCTCTCTCTCTCTCTCTCTCTCTCTCTCTAAATGTATTCACTTAAATATCCAAGCATATGTTATGTATATTTTAAGACAAAATAACATGTAGAATCTTTTTCTTTTTTCAAAAACTTGGAAATGTAATGTACAGATACAATTGCCCATGAGCTGCAGACAAAAGCTGACTCATAACTGGTATCTTGGGATGGATGGGATGGATATAGATGCTCACAAGCTAAAGCTGTAGATCCGTGAGTCACCACCGCTGACTCATAGCATCTGCTCCGCTCTACTAATCACAGGATGCTGGTTCTGCTCGCGGTTCTTATCAGTTTTCTGCCACTGATCCGCTTTGATTGGGCACTTATCATCTCAGAGGAGTCGCTGACGATCAGCGCTTTGGCCGTCTTGTGAAATCAGTGATCCGGTCTGTCAGACAGCTTTTAGTCAGGCCGCGCTGTGGCAGTTCCACGGTGCATGTTGTCTGCGTGTTTTCTTTCTTTGAACACGTATCGAAGACATTGTTTCCAATTAAAGTTATGCTAGATGGACTCCTCGATTGCATGCTTTTTGACATTTTGTATTTATTCCACGTTTATTATCGCCGTCACTCTTCTGGGAAGATGTTCCACTAGAGTGTGGTTATGAAGATGGAGTATAATATGTTTGAGGTCAAAGCTCTATAGCAGGCCACTTTAAATAGTCCACTTAAAATATTTAATGCTACTACACCCAAAGACATCCCATACAATTGTGTACCTACAACTTTTGTTGGAACAGTTTGGGGAAGAACTACATGTGACATGGGAAAGTTCAGGTGTCCCAATACTTTTGTCCAACAAATGATACCAAAACACCATTGTTGCATTTCTGTTTTATATCTATTGATTGCTTAGTGGTTAGCACGTTCGCCTCACACCGCCACGGTCCAGGTTCGATTCCCATCTCGGCCATGTGTGTGTGGAGTTTGCATGTTCTCCTTGTGCCTCAGGGGTTTTTTCTCCGGGTTCTCAGGTTTTCCCCTGGTCCAAAAACATGCACGGTAGGTTGATTGGCACCTTGGAAAATTGTCCCTAGTGTATGAATGTGTGTGTGTGAATGTGAGTGTGTGTGTCCTGCGATAATAGGTTGGCATTCCTTCCAGGGTGTATCCTGCCTTAATGCCCATAGACGCCTAAGATAGGCACAGACTCCCCGTGACCCGAGGGAAGACCGGCTATAGCGGTAGAAGATGAACGAAATTAATTCATGTGTATGTGTGTATATATATATATATATATATATATATATATATATATATATATATATATATATATATATATATATATATATATATATAGATATATATATGTAGTTCATCTAAAATAATATCTAAAATAATCCAAAATAATCACTAAAACCCAATAATATCGTTCAAGATAACATTGAGCATACACTGATATGCAAGTCATTCTGGGTGGATTTCCTTCCTTTAAAATGTTGCTTTTAGCACATTACACAACACTGGTTTTCACTAGCAAGTTTCCCTTTTTTTTCTTGATTTAAGGCTCAGTGTTAAAGATCTCTAATCATCTCAGCAGTTTTAAAAAATACAGCTGTTTTTACAGTGTGTAATAGGAAAGGTTTTAAACATAAAGTCATTCCATAGTATATTATTTTTAATGTATTTTGATTATAGCCATTTTAAATAGCACATACAAAATAGCATGTTATACTATAGTTCCTGCTCCTGTTTTTGTGTGTGCGAGTGTGTGTGTGTGTGTGTGTGTGTGTTTGGTGTTTGTGGTGTGTCTGTGATAACAGGGTATACAATTTCTTTTCTCACATAATCAGCAGATTCTGGCTGATTACTTTCCAGACTTTTTTTTTATGTTTTTTTATCACTTGAAGGTAATTGGCACCAGATGTTGGTTTGCTTTGTCATATGCTGAAAGTCATCCTGTAATCTGCTTCCAACGGTGAACACACTTGTCATGCATTAGGAGAGAGTTAAACCTGCGTGATCCTGCTTGAAAGTTTAGTTTCCACAAACTAAATGCGTGTATTTATCGCCGTTTTAAAAAACCTTCTCCACTACGGATCACGACTCACGGTTCAGCACACACGTTACCCTCAGATTAGTAAATATATATATATATATATATATATTATATATATATATATATATATATATATATATATACATGTATATTTGTTAATGCTCGCAGAATGAATGCGTTTTTTTGTCTGCTGATATTGTCTTTTTGAGTAATTTCATAACTACCCAGAGCAGTCATGTGTTCATATGAACATGATAATCAGTTAACAACAGAGGCTAGCAGAGGAGCAGAACAAATGTAAAAATGCCTTGCGAATTATTTGACTTATATATTTCCGTACTGTAACTTTCCTTCTTATAAAGGGAAAGCAAATTATTTTGTCTCCTCCCCCTCCGAAAAAAAGTACCCAATTCATTATTCAAAAAATGTGACCTGTGAATATTTTATTTGTTCCATAGCAATGGTGATAAATTAGAATATTTAAAAAATCAATTACAAATTTCGAAATGTTATGTTTTAGTTTGAAGTGATCCAAAATGTTCCTCCACTTTTCCATCCTCTGTTACCTATCCAAGTTCATCAGGTGGTGCGTCAGTAACAATGATCCCTGGGAAATGCAGTGATCCATGATTGTTAAATAGACGAAACAAATCATCGAGGCACATTAATTTACGTCGATGAATTTATAATTGAGCAGTGCACGGTGGTTAGCACGTTAGCCAGTTAGCACGTTCGCCTCACACCGCCAGGGTCCGGGTTCGATTTCCGTCTCGGCCGTGTGTGTGTGGAGTTTGTGCACGTTCTCCCCGTGCCTCAGGGTTTTTTTCTCCGGGTTCTCCGGTTTCCTCCCCGATCCAAAAACATGCACCGTAGGTTGATTGGCACCTTGGAAAATTGTCCCTAGTGTATGAATGTGATTGTGTGTGTGTGTGTGTGTGTGTGTGTGCGCCCTGCGATGGGTTGGTATTCCATCCAGGGTGTATCCTGCCTTAATGCCCATAGACGCCTGAGATAAGCACAGGCTCCCCGTGACCCGAGGGAAGATCGGATAAAGCGGTAGAAGATGAATGAATGAATGAATTTATAATTGAACTATTGAGTTATTTGAAGAATCTTTGTATTTGTATTGATGGAAGACAGAGCCTGTCTTGGAAGCTTGTGGATAAATAATAATACAATTATATTTTTTTAGGCATGCACATTATCTTCTTTTTGGTTAACAAATAATTGTAATTATATGTTAAAATATTTTTTCACTTTATTTTTTTTTTTACGTTTTGCCACAGTAGATGTGATTAAAAGTGAATGGTGTGAAACCATTCTAACAGCACCAACATATTACTGTGAGTTTAATATGGGATATAATCTTTCATCTTATTTCATTCATGTTTCCTTAATTTCATTCATGTTTCCTTTCCCTATTGCATGTATAATGAATGTGAAGTAGGTGGATTATTTATCCGCATATCTCATTTCCCAAAAAGTGTATTTGATGGATAAACAATCTGTTGGAAACACTTTGTCTAATCGATGTACAAATGTTTCGAAAGGACAGTTAATGGAAGAGTAGGCGTTTTATTTAGTATATATTTTCTTTTTCATTTATATTCCATCTAACAAACACTTTTATCTTCTGCACCATAGCCAACCCTAGAAAGCGGAGTAATGAATTGGCCCACATAAAGAGGAAGTCCAAATTGCCATGTGAGAGTGAAAACAGGAAGCTGTTATGACAGGCACATAATTACTTCTCCTTAGCTATACAGTAGGGCTGGCCGTAGAGTCGCAGACTAATAAAATATTTCCATGACCGATAAAAGATGAGGCATGTGAAATTTGGTTTATTTACCATCTCCGGGCCTGTGATAAGTTTTATGTTTGCCAGTCGAAAAAAATCGCCGGTAACGGAGTTGATTAGGGAACTTCTGCTATCGTGTCATCTATGAAAGTGTTGTTAAAGTGGTCTGAGTGGGTAAGAACATAAAACAACACTTCTTCTGTGTTGAGGCTCTGACATATACACTGGGCTTAAAAACCACTTGCTTGTGCACTGTTACTGTGATTTATAATCGGTAATAATATAGTGAAGTATTCATCATTTATTAATATTATCATTTCATTAACCAAATGAGAATCTGGACATCCATACAATTGATGCATTACATAGGAATACAGTATGTGTGTGTGTGTGTGTGTGTGCGCGTGCGTGCGTGCGTGTGTATGTGAAAATGATTATTGAACCAGTGCATCTAATTAACTGGAAACAATTCACATTCACAATTTGAGTGTTAACTGAATAATTTAATAAGCCTGAATTATTAAATTCAGGCTTATTAAGACTTACACTTCAAATATTTAGAACTTATTACTCAAATTCCTAGTGACTATTACACATATTCTTAGTGACTGCTTTTTGTCTTTTTATATCTTTCAGGAGGTGATTACAGGCTTCCTGTATAGCTTGCTGATCCTGGCTTGCTTTCTCCCTGTGCTGGAAGACATCGATACGTTCTACTTATCAGGCAGTATGGCTCCAGCACTTATTCTGCTGCTGCACGTGGGCCTGGCAGTGCTTGCCTTCTCTCTAGATTCTTGGAGTACATCCCGCGCAGACACCGCTCAGGCTCTGGCTACCGGTGCAGGGGGTGCGCTGGCAAGCAATTTCAATCAGCATCTGGGTCTGCACCTGGACCCCCCTGCCTCCTCTCTACCCCTAACGATGCCCTCCGTCACTAGGGCACTGCTGGGACGCTCTCTCCTGCGCTTGCTGATCGGCGTGGCGGTTCTGCTTGCCGTGCGCGCAATCATGAAGGCCATCGCCATCCCATTGGCCTGCCAGCTTTTCGGCGTCCCCTCTAACGACGTGCGAAAGGCGCGGCAGAACCCCCGCGTGGAACTCACCTACCGCTTCCTCGTCTACGGAACTGTGGCCTTTTGCTGCGTCTTCCTCGTACCTCTGCTCTTCTTCTGTCTGAACCTGGCGTGAAGACACTATGACTACTGTCGTAGTCGTTTATGTGTTTATGAGGAAAACACTTTTGGGAGCAAGTTGGTATTTGAAAGAAACCACTAAACTTTATTAACTATATATGTTTTTGTTTTCTTGTTCCTTGTCTTTTTGTCTGATTTTATTAATGTGTTTTAAATGTTTGTATCCTCAATTTTTTTTTTTCAATCACACAAAGTGGCATTGATTTTTGCCAGTACACAGAGGACACATTAGACATGGCAGCCTTTTTGCACAACTGTTGGGTTGGGTGGGGTGGAATCTGTAATAGTGAATTTTAAAACGAAATGTACAGAAATTCATGGGTGACTGTTTAAATACTGTAATTGCGAACACTTGTCTTTTAGTCTTTTACATGCTTCAGCCCAGTCCGGAATATAATCCACAATGTTAATTATTTCACCAACATGCGAGCCATGTACACGTACACCCTAAAGACATTTACATTTCCTCTAACACAAGCCTGGGTATACAGGTTGAGCTCAAAATTGTGCCAAGCATCGTTTCTTTAAATGCAATCACACATAATCAGACTGCATAGCGTCACGTGACATGCACTATAAGGGACACGGGTTTTGTTGTTGAGTCACACTGTTTGGTGGTGAACTTCTCCAACTAGAGCAACACAATGTCTGTAAATGTATGCCTAAATGGTACATATCTAAGGGTGTGGTGTAGCTATAACATATTTGCTCGTAAAACTCTGGCCGCGATCCAGAGATGAACAAAAGCTTGAGCTGAAGAGCATAATATTTGGGTGCGTTTCTGTTTTGTCATGTGAGGATCCTGTTTGTTTTTATCTCCACCCATTCCTACCTACACCCATCCTGCACCATTGTCTTCTACAGTACATTGGCTCTCCACCAAATTGCACTCACAAGCTTTGCCTGCCCATGTTCAACTTGTATATACAATCCCACTCCTGGGGTTTTTCCCTTATTAGGTCTTTCTTTGTTTCCACAATACTTCATCCTGAAGCATATTTTTTTTCATTTAAGAGCAGCTCAACGCAATGGACTCTATGTTTTAAGAGCACTGTTCTCAAACTAGGTACCTGTGGTTACACTTGATTGATTGTCAAGTGTTGATGAACAAGTGGAAGGGTTAGTGGTATGGTGTGTGTATAATATATATATATATATATATATATATATATATATATATATATATATATATATATATATATATATATATATACTTACATACAGTGTTGGGAAGGTTACTTTGAAAAAATGTAATAGGTTACAGATTACAAATGACTGTATTCAAAATGTAATAAGTATTGTAACTTTTCAATTACTTTATAAAAGTAAAGAAACTGATTACATTTGATTACCATTGATTACTTTCATTTTGGAAAAAGTGGGATGTATTTTTGAAAATGCTGCTTCAGAATCAAATTGTGTGTGTTTGTGTGTGTGTGTGTGTGTGGGGGGGGGGGGGGTTGTTAGGCGCTGGTCCTTTGCATTTGTAATCTTCAACATTTTCTAAAGTAACAGTAACAGTATTTTTCAGTGAACACAAATTATTTTATTTTGTAATTAAATTACGTAACACTGTTACATTTAACTAGTTACTCCCCAACACTTACTCTACCATATATATATATGGTAGATAAATACTGTTGTAACATTCAAATCCAGTCTAAATGTAAAGTCTGGTCAAAATAAATAAACCTGTTCATTGAGCTGCCTTGAGATTTGATAGATTCATATATTTTGAAACACCCCATTACTGTCTTAAGTCCATGGTACTATAGTTGTGTATCATTTCCTACATTAAAATATGTTTTTATTGTTTTGTTAAGCATATCTCAACCCCTTGCAAGTAGACTCACAAAGTTCAAAAAATGTCTGCATTATCCCCCTTACAGCCCCTTACAGCCGCAGTATTAAACAGTGATCTTTCTCAGTTACGCACAGGTCAGGTTTGGAGATTTAGATTGGGTAATAGAAGTTTGTTGGTGGAGATTAAACAAAAACCACATAATGTGTTTTACTTGAATGACCAAATGTCTTGATGTACTGTTTATTTCTTTTAATGCTGCAGATGTTCTGTTAGTGATTTTAATCACATTGCACTAATCACACAGCTCAATGCCACAGCTGTATATGTTTATGTGTGTGTGTGTGTGTGTGTGTGTGTGTGTGTGTGTGTGTGTGTGTGTGTGTGTGTGTGTGTTTGTTTGTGCGTGCTTCCTAATCGGTCTGAAAAATGTAACGAAGGGGGAAGATTTTCATGGAAAAGTATTCATTGATACTTTGTATATAGTCTTATTCTACATAAATAACATCAACAATCTCATCTCAGTCTGTTTCTATGTGACTGAAACTTTAAGTGATTATAGTGAGTGTTTTTTTTTTAAAGACCGGTTCAAGTGTCTTGTAAGCAGCACCTTACACCACTGACCTTATGCCAGTAAAAAAAAATGTGTCACTCACTCACTGTGTGTAGTCCAGGTCTTATGGATGCACTACAACATCATGTGCTTGTGCTATACTAAAGCCATAACTGGTGATAAAGAGTTAAACCTGCAATGCCTGTTGTATGCACGGCTGTTAATTTGGGCAAATATTTCTTTCCCAGAAAAATGTGTCATTTGCATTCAAAGTCAATAGATAGTGATTGTAATTTAGGTTAATATGACACTGATCTGAATATTAGATCACAATAAATATTGTTTTGGAACATCTCAATATGCATTCCTGTGTGTATTTTGCGGCAGGATTTCTCGGTGTAAAGCATGTGATGTCACCTTTGGTTTTACAATCAAATACTTCCATTTGTACTAATAAACTTTTCAAACTTAAATATTTGTTAGAAGTACACAAAATGAAAATTCTAGTGTATTCTAGCAAAATGCTTTTTTTTGTGTCATGAAGAATTGGGGGTAGTAATATTGTTTGGAATGTATGTAGCATTTTTGAAGTGACATAATGCATTCTTTCAGTTTTTGTTAAGACAAGAAGTTACTAAATGTTCAAAAATAACTGGCCCAGAAAATAGCACCTATTTTCCATTGTGTCAACTCTCCCCCTGCTTACACTCTATATGCTTCTTATCACTAATTAATCACCCATACATCTTTAAATAGCCCAGTTCCAGCAAGATGATCTTAGGTCAAAGATTATTTTCCACAAACATGGGATTGGGTGTGTTTGGGTATTTTTTCCCGAATCACAATTGACCTATATAGGACCATTTATTACAATAGGTGTTATTTCTCTGTAGGTTGTCTTCATGCTGTGACATTAAGACTTTCCTTCATTGGAGGGACCCATACAGAACATACACGCTTGATCATGATCATGACAGTAAGCGTGAGCAGAGATGTTACTGCTTTCCAAAGTTCACATGGAAGAACTTGATTGTGCTGCACAATCCCTCTGACCACCTTTTGGGATGAACTGTACATTGTAACTCGTCTTTGTGGAATATAACCTGATGTAACCTGTTTCTGGAAACTCTCAATAATGATTTTGCAGTTTAATAAACACTCCCCAGAATGCCACCAGGTTCACTTGGACTGGGACGTTCAACAATGGTGTGATAGTCAGGTGTCCACAAATGCAGTCATTTTTTTGTTTCCAGCGTTGTATTTTGGATAATAAACTGTTTATACAGTAGTAGTAGTAATAATAATAATAATAATAACAACAACAACAACAACAACAACAACAACAACAACAATAATAATAATAATAATAACAATAATAATAATAACAATAATAAAAATAAGTATTATTATTATTATTATAACGCCACCTTGTGGTGATGAATAAGTTCCACTAATAATTTTATTCTCAGTTTCCACCCGCGAAATTGTAATGAATTTAATAAACGAATTTTATACGAATTTCTTCAACAGATTATTTTGCAGACATTTGGGGATTTAATTTCATCATATCCCTCAAATGAGATTCTGTATCACTAATTATATTATTCTAAATTATCTTAGAAAATTAACCTGTAACACACTGTGCACACATCATTATTTTTTTTTGTGTGTGTATGTGTGTGTGTGTGTGTGTGTGTGTGTGTGTGTGTGTGTAAATAAAATATATAAGTCTGTGCTCAGGAACTTCGTACTTTAAAATAAGTAAAAATACTTCCTAATACTTAGGAAAACTAATTCAAAAACCGTTTGATTTTACGTTTGCTTCTTTTTTAGTGCATATATCTATATAAATAAACAAAGAAAAAAAAAAAAAAAAAAAATAATATATATATATATATATATATATATATATATATATATATATATATATATATATATATATATATCTATATATATATATATATATATATATATATATATATATATTGTACGGCGTTCCTCTGAAATTGCGTGGAGTTATGACATTTCTCATCCGGGCATTTTTACTCCGCTCACTTACGCCGCGGCCTATCTTGCTAACACACTTTAACGTCATCGACGGTCTCCTTTTCTAGGCGTGTCTACCCCGGCACAAGAGATTGGCAATAGTTTACACCAATCAGTAAACTGAATTTATTTGTCACTAACCAATCATTATGCGCAAACTTGATTAAAAAATAGTTTGTTGCCGCTGTGTCTGTTTTGAGGTAGAGGGGAAAAGAAAAGAAAAAAAAAACTTCGGATGTTTGCATGTTATCGTTTGCTTTAAATAAACCGATATAGATATAGATATATATTACGAAAAAAAAAAAACAATAGAAGCATTAATGAAGATATTAATCCTAAACGCATGTAGAAGTTAATGTTAGAAGAGTAGGAGATGTAGCCGGGCGGTTGATTCCGTGTACGTTAAGCTGCTCGGGGGTGGGGGGGTAGGGGGGGGGGGGGTAGGGGGGGGGGGGGGACCGCAGCCAGTTCGGGACGGTAGCGGAGGGATTAGCTTCTCCAAGCGGGCTAGCCTGCTCGCTAGCTATGCCGAGGCGCGTTCGGGGCGACTGGTAGCTGGCTGCTCCGCGAACGCAGGCTCGCCTGCGCGTGTCTTTAATCGCAATAACTGCACGAGGGTTATTGCGCTACAGCTGCCTGGATATTCTATTCCCGAGCTGGAGGTTGGATGCGAATAGTGTGCGTTAGTCCTGTGAACGGAGAACGCTAACATTCATTTCACAGCGGCGCTAGCTACACCGCCCTGAACACGTTCCTGGTATCCAGCCAGCACGATAGGAAAGCTGACGGGTTGAGGTAAATATCGCATGTTTTCGAACTCGGGTGAGGTTGCAGGTGGGAGATCTGGGGGTGGATAAAAACTTTCGACATCCCAACTCGCAATCAGGCGTCATTCTGAAGAAGGCAACTGCACAGCCAGAGTAGTTTTCATTTGCATGCTATGCTTATAAACTTGTAAAGAAACGAATGATCTGGTTGCATGGGGTTTGCATTTGCATGTCAACTTTATGTTGCACAAAGAGACTGGACTGGTGTGTGTGTGTATGTATCTATCTATGTATGTATGTATGTATGTATGTATGTATGTATGTGTGTGTTAATCATCAGTGGAGATCAGATTTCACCGTGAATGCTTCATGCACAGCAATTCCGCTCACGCTGAGTTTCCCTGTAAAATGCTTGAGTATGATATTCCTTATCTGATGTGGTGTACATGTCTAGGGCCTGGATGAGGGATGTGACGGCAAGTTCTCCACTCACCCGAAACTATTGTATTAATAGTAATTCCGTTCTGGAGGTATTGGTATCAAATTAATATTAATAGATCACAAGTAGGCTACAGAAAGATTTGTGGCCCTTGTTTTAGTTATGAGATGTGCAAAAACAAATGTTGCACAAGGGATGACAAAAGACAGAATATTTCCACTTACCCAAAATGCTTAATTTGTTTGTTATATGAGGTTCTTAGGAGTTTATTTTATGCTGAACTGTCTGTATGTCATCATCTTTATATTTATTTTGAATACATGCCTGTAATATGTTTGCACTGGATATTTGGATGTTTGTTTTCTCGCTCGAGCAAGAGGTTGTTTTTGTTTTCAGTGTTTCACCGAAGAACGATTTGCACCACCACGAAGTCCATCCATGCACTTTTAGCCAACTTGTTTCCAATGTAATCATATAAACCAATATACATTTACACTTTGATATCAGCAGATATGGGGTCATTGGTCATTTTAATCACAGAATCCATCAATAATTATTCAAATAATCCATCAGTGTGATGTCTATGGTGATTTTAATAAAAGATCTAAATGTTAGTATTAATATCTTAGAAGCTTACTCACATAATTGGTAATACTTTAATGGACCTAATATTAGATTAGCATTTGAACGATCAGCTTTTTGTCAGACCAGATGATTTTGTTTTTTTCCTGCACCTCAAAGCATAATTTGTTCAATTCCAGTCATACACGTTTAAAGAAAATCATAAATATTTGCTGGCTTTCCCAGAAGCTCTAGTCAAACAGGGTTCGATTCTATTTGTTATTTTCTATGGGTAATTTCCTGTTTTACAGGTCCCACTATCTGATTGATTTTCTCCTGTTTTTTTGTTGAAATGTTTTTCTTTATCATGTTTTTAGATAGAGAAAAGTTAAGTTGCCTACTTGTATTGTTTCCCAGGCATCATCATTATAGTCTAATTGTCACGCATCATTACCATTTTCCCTGTTTTATATTCAAAAGGTTTATGTTAAAAACTGAATAATCTCTACCTCTTATTTTCACATTAAGAATTTAATCACAATCTGGATATTTGCATATATTAACATGCTCAGCTTTTTTTTATATACCTAAGTATATAAATAGCTGACCATGTTGATGAATATTCTATACCTAAATGTATAAAGAACTGACTGTGTTAATGTATGCAATCATCCAGGTTTATGGGAAATGCAACCCACTGCCAAGTGATCCCTCTGCAGTAATTTCATTGCTGTTCTGATATGAGACTTTTATTATTGGAGAGGATGGTAAAAATATCATACTACCTATACTCATCTGATAAACGAATACAAGCCAAAAATGCTTTTATTACATCCTTTTTTTCCTTTTTTGGGGGGAAAAGGCTAATTATTCAGCCAAGGTTATTTTTAATCCAGTAGATTTTCAATGAAAGCATTTTACTATCAAACAAGCCCAAAATTTTGTATGCGGCCAGTGGCATAGTGTGATATTTCCTGTATTGCATAGGAATAGCTTGTAGCGTTTGTCTGGGCGTTTGTATTTATTTATTTATTTATTTTTTAGTAGAAAGGCTGTTAATCGCGCATCTTATTTGCACACACTTCTGTCATTTGTCTGCATTTAAATTTGAGAGTTCTTTCTTTTTCTGGATGAAGACGAAATCATGTGTTCTTCAGCTGAAGTTTTTTCTTTGCTTTCCAGGACAGGCTTTTTAGCCATGTTTATGTGTTTTTAGTACAGCTTGCTTCTATCATGATCTCTGTTTGAAGGAAATGCAGTCGAGTATAGCCGACAGTCACAGACTACAGAAATCAGGTTGCATTTTTTTATGCCTTTAGTACATCTTAAAACCCAAGATGTCTTTGTTTTAAAGAGCCTTGGTAAGTGGTCCATTTTTAGTGAGTGTGTCCCCATGGTGGCCTCCAAATATCTACCTCGGTTGACAGAATCTGCTACAGCAAGATTCTACTGGTTTTGTTTCATGATACTGTTTCCAAATGTTTCACTTTCTCAGATTAATTTAATATCTCTCTTTCAATGAGTTTATGCATTATGGAAGAAAACAGAGCTGAGCTGAGGTGACTGTAATTTGGAGAGACAGGTCCTTTGCTTCTCAGCCAGTAAACAAGCATTGAATTATTTCTGTCAAATGTGCTCTGCATAAAACCCACAAAAAAACCACTATTTGATCTGTCCTATGAGAACATGTGACAAATTTTATGCATTATGTGACAAATAATGCAAATTGATAAAAAGCCATTTTCATGTTGATAAGAGACCAAAAACACAAATTGTGTGTTTACTGCAAATCTAGTTCCAAAGCATTCATTAAAGCCATGTTAAAAAATGTTAAATATGGATTATAATAGTTTAACTTATCATTCTGTCACAGTTTCCCAGTGGAAACATGGAAACGTTTCTGTAGTTTGACATAATCTAATTTTATTAGTCTACACTTTAAAAATTTGTTTTATACATTTTATAAAGTTGGTTATACCATTTGTCTTTCTGCATAATAGATTATGTTGGGATTGAAGGTGTGTGTTTATACCCTTGAGTATGCAGGCATTTTTTTGTCCATTTAACCACCACTCAGTATTAATGTGCTGCCTAATTAAAAAAAAAAAAAAAAAACTGTAACTATAGTAACATACTGGCATAGTCGCATACAGAATGAGGCTTCTATCCTTTTTGCATTTAATTTAACTTGCATGGCAAGTGCATAGATTTTTGGTGAGTGGACAGAAGCTGAATAAGATGATATTAAAACGAGAAATATAACAGAAATGCTGCAATCAGTTAACAGCAACTTCATCAGAGAAGTCAGGGACACTGACGCATGTAATACTCACTGACTCACTCACAGGATAATCCACAGCCAGATGTTATAATTTAAACATATTCCGTAGATAGTTCTTCACCATTCGTCTTATCATTCACCAGTTAACAATGGATTATTATTCACAATTAGTGATTGTGAAGTTTCGGTGTGTGTGTTATGTAGATACTTGGCTGTCTTTGGTAAGAACCAAAAATTTCACCTTGATTTGTATGTTCTTTAAGACATTTAGTTCAAATCTGACTCTATAAGAATCTTCCGGTCTTTTAAACCCTTTCATATGATTATTAATTTGAGACTTTTTGACTTTTCTGTGCTTTCCTGCTTCCATAAACAGAACCCCAGACCTGTATTATTAATCTTTGGCTAGAGTCCTTTAGTCTGGAAGTAATCCACTCAACTTCCCCTTTATTATATTTAATAATGCAGAGGGTTTTGCTTTAAATTCTGCCTTGAAAACCACTCTATAGTTTTCACCGAATGGCCGTATATCTTGTTCAGTCTTTTTGCGGGTGTCTCGATAAGCTCAATAAGGTTGGTACAGATGTCCAGAGATTGTGTTTCCGCATCAAAGTAAATTTTTATGGTGTATATTATCATCCTTTGCAAATTGGTAAGCAGTGCAGGATCTATTAAAGAATGACTTGTGTATCTGTTTACCAACACCAATTGTAGGTGTTTATGTAAAGAAATGTGCATGATGATGAACCTTCATAAAATTTGTTAAGGACAATAGTGTAGTCCATTGCGGCACAGGCAGACTGTTAACCTTGATGATGAACATTTTTGGCTTGGTTGAGGGTCTGTTCTCCTATTAAAAGCATGTCCTTGGCACATAGCTTTATTCTCTGTGTGTGTGTGTGGCAGTGTGGAGTTCCTTCCTCCTCTTCTGCCTGTGACTGTGAGGAATGAACTAACGCAGGAAAACTTCCTGTCAGGCTAGACCTCTTTAATCCCCACCGGGCCTGTGAGGATGTGTACCGAGCTGTTATATAAGTGTTGACAGTCGTAGGGAAGACCTACATGCAGCTAGCGCCTCCATCCTTCAGCTGGATCGCTTCACTCGATGCCTGGCTTTTAACCTGCCGGCGGTTTTGAATTACATTGACCTGTGTTTGGCATTCATGTGGCCATTGTATAGTATGCTCTTTTCCACATAGACAACAGTGCTCGGTTTTACCTCAGAGCTAGTTCTTCTGCCTAGGGTGAGGCAACCCTGAAAAAGTGTAGCTTCACTCTGACACTACAATATGCATAAACCCACAATAGTAGTAATGTACATTGCAAACACTTGTGAAAGAGATGCAGAGAGAACTCTCTATTTATTAACATTAATTTTGTCAATTTTTGTTTTTGTGCGTGGTGGTCTCATTCTGTGACATTGTTTGATAGTTAATATTTGCATGATGCCTGGGAAAAGTACTTCACGTGGTAACATTTTATTGACTTTTTGGAAAATACATAAGTCGTACCTGCTTGTATACTAATCTTGATGAGGCAGCAGTTTTTTTTCTCGGGTAGAATCCACTAGTCGGGTTTTTGTGAATCTTATAAATAAACTTAAGTCTCTTTCCCACATATATGTACTTTACTGATGTATTTCCATTATGGGAGACTTTTACTTCGCTACATTTCAAAGTCAAATATCTTACACTGTACTCCATTACATTTTGCGCATTCAGTTGTTCCTGTTTATTTGTGAGTGGATTTAAGCATGACTGGTCAAGCACGCAACAAGCCTCCAATGAGAACACGGCTAATTGTGTTATTAACTTGTGCTGATTGCCGCGCTGTGGTATCCCCTCAACACGACCATTCATTTCAGCATATGTTCAACAGCAAGCAGAACATTTTAGGGGAATAAATTATGGAAAAATACGCCATACTGAAAATACCTTATTTATCTTTTGAAGTAGTTGACAGAGAGGTTTTGGCTCATGATAATTTTAATAAATGCCGATCAGTGTTTTGAATTATTATTAGGGCTGGAACAATTCATTGTTTACCTCGAATAATAAAAATCTGAATGTGCCTCGATTATTATGCACCATTATTTCTGATGCATCACCTGCTAAACTTGGAGTGCGGTGGACGTTACAGAATGAAAAGGTGGAGGAACATTTTGGACCACCGCCGACTAAACAAAAACATTGATCACGGGTTGGATAATTAGAAAAAGGAGAGAGGAGAAAGATAATTTGCTTTTCATTTATAAGAAGAAATGTTGCAGTAAGGAAATGCACCCATACATAAGTTTGAGTAATGCACAAGGCATTTTTAAACTTCTACTCCTCCGGTTGGACTGTAATTCACGAGAGGGAGAAACTGCTTAAGGAGAAATTAGAGGAGAAAGATAATTTGCTTTTCATTTATAAGAAGAAATGTTGCAGTAAGGAAATGCACCCATACATAAGTTATGAGTAATGCACAAGGCATTTTTAAACTTCTACTCCTCCGCTGAAAACTTCTATTTGTTCTCCTTCCGACTGTTAAGTTGTAACGTCCCACGTTCACGACGAGTGTTGACACTGCTTAGTGTTAGGTAGTTAAAAAACAAATTACTAGGATAACTTACCTCGTTTGCTTTGGTAATATTTAGACATTCCCCTTCCCCAACAATAAATTATGTACTTAACCGGTGTTTTAGACTTATCAATTTATGTATAGTTTCTTACATATCGAGAAGGAGATATATTCTGGGGGGGATCCGAAGGGACGAAAGAGAGAGAGAGAGAGAGAGAGAGAGAGGAGAAGAGCTAATATATATATATATATATATATTTTTTTTTTTTTTTTTTATATACGAATCAGGGATAAACTGTGAACCGTTACACCACTATTACACTGCTATATACATGGACACTGCGGAAGAGCTTTTGAATGCACAGTATTTGTATTTTGATGTAATATGGCAATAAAAATACACTAAATGGGTTTTCACAGATATATTTGCATGCAATTTCTGCAAAAAAATACAGATTTTTCTAAAAAGAAAAACAAATTAATTGTTCATTTTAAGACCTGTCTTTTCTCTGTTATTATTTAGTATTGCTCTTTAATAAAGAAAGTTTTTTTTTTCTCTTTTATATTTCCTCAATTAATCAATAACTAACAAACAGTCCTAATTAATATTATTCTTTCCAGAGATTGGTGTTCAAGAGTCTTTTTACATAAACCAAGTTAATTAGGCACGAGTCTTTTGACAAAAGTAATGATAGGACCTTATAGCCATAATAAATCACAGTACTTTGAAGTACAATTTTAGGCAAATTCCTTTGTCCTTTTACTGATGTGAAAGCTGAAATGGAGCACTTTCACTTGAGTAATAATTTAGAGTGTATCTACTTTAACTCAAGTGCATGGTGTGTGTACCTCATCCTCACCCCGCTAATTCTGATCACATTTATACATGTCTTCTTTTTTCAGTGCTATGTCTTCAGCAGCCACCACGCCCCCATCCGTAGATAAGGTGGATGGCTTCTCCAGGAAGTCAGTCCGGAAAGCTAAGCAGAAACGAGCCCAGAGTTCGTCTCAGTTCAAGTCTCAGGACAAACCCATCGAACTGGTGCAGCTGCCACTACTGAAAGGTATCAGACCCCACCATGTTTCTTTGTCGACCATTCCTATGAGCTCGATTTTGCATGAGAGTCATATTAGAAATGACTTGTATGTAGGCCTTCTTAACTGTTTCAAACACTTTTGTATATGTGGTAGCATTAAGGTTCACTAGAACTAAGAAGCCCAGGCCTGTTTCCACATGACTATTCCCATGTGTACAAGGTGAGGACTATAAAGGCAAAACATTCCAATGTTATCAGTGCCCTATTTAACTATTCCTACCCACAGCCAAGCTGCAGAATGTAGTGGAAACTATTATAGCTGCAGAAGTGGTGTGGTTCAAAGACCATATTAATGCCAATGTGGTATTTAAGAGTCCACATGCTTTTATCCATATTTTATCTTGGATGTCTGTTCTCATTGTTCTGAGGCAGAAAATTGTGTTTATGGTTTCGTAAAAAAAAAAAACAACAAAAAGATAAATGAAAACGGTGAAGACACAGGATAAGTGTCTTTTAGTGGTTCAGGCATGGTTTTTACTAACACATCAAAGCAAAAAAGACGCTGATTTTGTACAATCCTCCGGATGTGCATGCACGGAGAGAGAGAGAGACAGCACGTAGTTCTGTTCTTTTCCTCTTCTTTTAATTTCACACACTCACTCTCTCCCCCTCCAGATGTGTCTGCCCAAGAGCAGCCAGAGTTGTTTCTAAAGAAGCTGCAGCAGTGTTGCACTCTGTTCGACTTCATAGACACACTGTCTGACCTCAAGATGAAGGAGTATAAGCGCTCTACCTTGAACGAGCTGGTGGACTATGTCACGCTAAGCCGAGGTTACCTCACAGAACAGACCTATCCAGAGGTTGTCAGAATGGTTGGTGCTACAGTCACGTTGATATTGTTGTCATTTCATTTGCTTGTCATTTGTAAGCGCTATGCCGTCAGGGTGCATCACCGTGTGTCCGTTTGTCTGGTAGGTGTCCTGTAACATCTTCCGGACCCTCCCTCCGAGTGATAGTAATGAGTTTGATCCAGAGGAGGATGAGCCTACGCTGGAAGCCTCATGGCCCCATTTGCAGGTAGAATGGAGTGCAAGCATTTCCACCCCTGAATCTCTGCATCCAGACCTTATCCTGCTTCCACACACACGCACACACACTGCTGTTTGTTTAATTATGATATCCAAATGTTTAAAAAAAAAAAAAAAAAAAAAAAGGTGACCCGATCCTTGTCTGTTTCTCCAGCTTGTCTACGAGTTCTTCATCCGCTTTTTGGAAAGTCAGGAATTTCAGCCCAGCATTGCCAAAAAATACATCGACCAGAAATTTGTACTACAGGTGTGTGTTGTGCAAATGGACGGGTTTTGTGCACTTTGCGCCGCTCGGCTTTTGTGTGTTCAGTGTTACCAACCGTGTATTGCCAGTTGTGTGTTTCTGGGTGCTGCTAAATAAACCTGCCTGTTGACCAAGTGCCCATGTCCTCCCCTGCTCTGTTTGCTCATAGCTCCTGGAGCTGTTTGACAGCGAGGACCCTCGTGAGAGGGACTGCCTGAAGACTGTCCTGCACAGAATTTATGGCAAGTTCCTCGGTCTTAGGGCTTTCATCCGCAAACAGATCAACAACATTTTTCTAGGGTAAGAAAAGCGAAATCATTGTCTTTATTTAATAATGAGTCTGAATATGAGTCTGCATATGAAGAGGAATGTTTCATAGATGATATGCTCGGTTACTCATTGCCTTTTTCTCAGGTTTGTGTATGAAACCGAGCACTTCAATGGAGTAGCTGAGCTGTTGGAGATCTTGGGAAGGTTCGTGTCTCTCTGGTCTTTTATAATAGTGTAGAATATATGCTTTTATTCCACAGCTAGATTAATCCTTTTCTTCTTTTTTTTTTTCTTCTAGTATCATCAATGGATTTGCACTTCCTCTGAAAGCTGAACATAAGCAGTTCCTGGTAAAAGTTTTACTGCCTCTGCACTCAGCAAGAAGTCTGTCCCTCTTCCATGCACAGGTATTCTGGCCTCTGTGTCTGCTTCACCTATTTGTTTGTCTGTGTGTCATCTTTATCCATGTGCGTAACTAGAGTTGACATGTAATGTGAGAATTGTAGTCCAGATAACGAGAAACACTCCAAAGCAACTGAGGTAAAAAACGGTAAAAACCCCCTACATCCACTGTGTATTCCGTACGGGTGAAACGGATCGCAGTTGATCCATGATCCCTACGGATCAAGAACCCCGGATTAATTGTTTAATTTTCTTTTAAAGATTAAATTTGAATTTCCTCCCCCCTTGCAATCCTAATGTGAAACTGTACTCTTTACTTCACCTTGTAAAAAGCAACGGGCATTTAACACATGGAAGGGAAACAATCTTAAATTGGTGTTTTGTCAGGTTTTAGTGTTTTGTTATTAAAGGAATTGTTCAGTATCTGAGCAGATTTCTTTAAAAGAGGTTGAAACTGAGGACACACAAAGTAAATGAGTGATATGGAGATTGCCTTGAGGGAGTGGAGTGAGGGGACTGTGTAAATTGTTCACTGCTGCTGTTGTCAAGCCAGCACACACACTTATCCACATTTGTGTCTCTTGCAGCTGGCCTACTGTATTGTGCAATTCCTAGAGAAAGATCCTACGCTAACAGAACCTGTAAGTGACAGCCTGTGTACACAATCTTTTCTGTTTGTTTGATAGATTTCCCCCCCGTGGTGTCTCATTTCACGTTTTAACTTTTCAGGTGATCAGGGGCTTGTTAAAGTTTTGGCCCAAAACCTGCAGTCAGAAAGAGGTAAATGGAAACTAAATATTTCTGTGTGTTTAACACTTTATTAGGTGCTCTTGAGTAATTATTTTTTCCCCCCAAAGTGACACAGTTTGTAATTTTCGTTTCTTTATTGAATAAGATGCCAATTTTGTTTATTGAGCTCATGGCTAAGATCAAAACATCAGAGTGTATGTTGTATCTGTTGTGCCAGATCCACAACAACAGAAACCAAAGTGGCGATAAGCTTGTGTGTGATGATTAGCCGCTGTTTGTCGTGTGACGGCAGATGCCTGTTCTGTTTTTACGACGCTCTTAGGTGATGTTCCTTGGTGAGTTGGAGGAGATCCTAGATGTGATTGAGCCAACACAGTTTGTCAAGGTCCAAGAGCCTCTTTTCAAGCAGATTTCCAGATGCGTGTCCAGTCCTCACTTTCAGGTCGGTGTTTCATACACAATTGCTGTAAAACTCGAACTGCAAAAATCGTGGCCGTTTGGAAAAACAAGGTTTCCTGTCCATTCTGTTTGGCAGGTGGCTGAGCGAGCCCTGTATTACTGGAACAATGAGTATATCATGAGTCTGATAGAGGAGAACTCCAGCGTCATCCTGCCCATCATGTTTGCCAGTCTCTACAGGATCTCCAAAGAGCACTGGAACCCGTAAGTTTACTTCAAATTCTGGGTCACGCTGCACTTCATTGCGTTGGAGCAATTTCCAGAGCATTTCTGATGCCCTAACCCATCCCATAGAACTCGATGTGTAAGCAGAACAGGACCAACATGATATTAGGGAGGTGGTCGTAATGTTGTGCTTGGGTTGGTGTATTTAAAAGTGATTTTAAAAAATCTTTATGACTGACCTGTTAAACTTTTTACTTGCCCATATTCGCGTTATTGTAATTGATAAGGCTCCCGCTCATGGTGTGCGTTATCATTTAGAATAAATAACTGGAGCAGCATCTCTGCACTCAGGTTGAGGTTGATAAAATCAAATTGTTTCGTTGCTCTAGTCCGTCTGGAAATAAGTGTCGATTGACCTGAAAGTTACATATACCGCATTTGTGTATTGTGTAATGTGTGTTCAGTGTGAATTCCAGGTGGAAATAAAAAATCCCAATGCTGTTTGGTATTTAATATAATATAAAAAAATTTTCTTGTAGTTGGGATGTTTAAGTAAATAAATATTTATGGCTTTGTGGTTAGCACATTTGCCTCAAACCTCCTTGGTTGGGGGATCGAGTCCCGCCGTGTGTGTGTTTTGTGTTCGTGTTCACAACACGGTAGGTTGATTGGCACCTTGTTAAATTGTCCTTTGTGCCCTGTGATGGGTTGCCATTCCATACAGGGTGTGTCCTGCTTTGATGCCTGAAAACGCCCGAGATAGGCACAGGTTCCCCGCGACCAGAGTGTTAAAGCGGCAGAAGATGAATGAATGAAAATATTTATTTAATTTCTGCAATTTTTTTTTTTTAAATCCACAGAGCGATATCTGCTTTAATCTACAACGTGCTAAAAGCATTCATGGAGATGAACAGCGCCCTGTTTGACGAACTTGCAGCGACTTACAAATCAGAACGGCAGCGGTAAGATGTTTGTTTATTTATGGTCTACACTGGTCCTAAACGTGACCATCACCTACAACTCTGTAAAGTCTATAAGTCTACAACTCCTGTGGGTTTTTCAGCGAAAAGAAGAAAGAGAAGGAACGGGAGGACTTGTGGCAGAAGCTGGAAGAGCTGGAACTGAGGCGAGGAATTCCAAACAGCGACGGCATCATTCCCACCTAAACGCGGACTCGGCGCCATGCTTATGTCAAGCTCCAACCAATGTTCTGCCACAGGGACGTCACAGCTCCATGATTTCTGTGCTCCGTACCTTACTGTACACTCCTGCATTTGTTTCTATGTTTATTTTTTTCGTCCCCACCAGCACTGTAAAAACTTTCCATTGGCAAGATCATGTGAAATTCGAAAAGGACAAGGCGTGCTCACATTGGGGGAGAATATACACTCCTCGACATAAAAACAATCACTGTTAAGGGATGTATTTTGAAAAGCCTGCATCGGAGAGTTTATTTTCTTTGCTATATATTTCTGTAGAGAGTGTGGTCCCAAAGACGCTCCATTATTTCATTCACTCTTGAGGCCTTCATTTAATCTTGAATTTCTTCGTCCCATGTCTCTCCCCACCCTTCTTTTTCCCTTTTTTTTTTTTTTTTTTTTTTTTAAAGAAATCTTTGACCATCCAAGTTTAGAAACTTGATACGCAAAACGAAAATCGATTGACGTTAATTCACCTACATTCTTTTTATCCAGGTTATTAAAAAGTGTGCTCATTGTGTATGGACAGATGTTGGGCCACCTCTGGTACCATCAATGAGCAAGCTTCAGCGATCTCTCATCATCTCGCTGAAGTATTCCATTGTGAGAATTTCGTTCTGGCAGATCACTGCTTATGAAGAATTTAAGATGATTGAAAGTATCAAAAAAATGAAACCATTGAAGATCATCTTTGTGCAGCAGCGTTCTGTATTTTATTTAGTGTACTGGAAAAGTCGATTTGTTTAACTTGGACTCATAGCCATAGGCAACTCGGGCGTCTCCTGCTTGTGTCTTTGGACTATAACATGGTTGGAAGCCCGTAAATTCATTTGGATTATGCTCGACTATTTTTTAAAGGAGTTTTTGGAATGAAAGCCTGCATATGTTGCGTATTTCTAAATGCTGAACCAGTCTTATTCCTCAATGCCATCCACTATAGTGGCTTAAGACTAAAGCACTTGGAGGGTTTGGTTTTTTTTCGTGCTTAAAGGACTTAAAGATCCTTGTTTTTATCTTATTCTGTTTTAATTTCAAAATTAAAATCATGGGTGAGGATTTCAGGAAGATGTATTTTTTATTGCTCTATGGGCCTCTGTCCCTTTCATCAATCTTGTGTGATTTTATTATTATTATTATTATTATTATTATTATTATTATTTTGGATGATCCTGCAATGTTTATGTTGAACCCTAAAAGAAATGGTTTGATGAACAGAATAAATCTTAATTATTTTAAAAAAACAATAGAGACATTAAATAAAGCCGTTTTTGTGATAAAATGTTTCTATTTTATGTTTCTTTTAGTTTAATAGGTGCTGTTAATTGTCGGTATAAAAGTCCATGTGATTGACAATTTCTCTAGTATCAGCTTTGACACCATGCTGTGGAAAACTTCTGACCGCTTTTGCAGTTTTCACACAATTTGGACACCACTAGAGGGCAGTAAACACACAGGATTGAATAATTGGAACGTACAGTAGAGCCGTGTTTCACCTAAATTACATTCCGTCAAATAGGTATGTAAAGTAAAAAATAAGTACTTTTTTCTTTTGTTACATTTACAGCATTTGGCAGCGGCCTTTATCCTGACTTACAACAGAGCGTTAAGAGCCTTGCTCAAGGGGCCAAACAGTGGAAGTTATTGGTGGTGGGATTTGAACCTGCCGTCGTCCGGTCTAGAGTCCAAAGCCGTAACCACTGCGCTACCTCCTGTCCACATACATGTTCAGATAAATGGTTTGAAAGTTTCATTTGACAAAAGTATTGGGACACCTGACTTTCATTCATCTTCTACCGCGGGGGAATCTCAGGCGTGTCGAGGCAGGATACACCCAGAATGCCAACCCATCACAGCCGCGCACACGCACTCAGTCATTCATACATTAGGGACAATTTTCCAAGGTTTTAATCAACCTACCGTGCTTGTTTTTTGGACCGGGGGGAAACCGGAGAACCTTCCCCTGAGGCACGGGGAGAACATGCAAACTCCGCACATACAAGTCGAGAATCGAACCCGCAACCCTGGAAGTGTGAAGCGAACGTGCTAATCACTAGCGCCCGACACGTAACTTGTCCAGCCATAAATTGTTCTTCCAATCTCCATTCATTCATTCATTCATTCATTCATCTTCTACCGCTATATCCGATCTTCCCTCGGGTCACGGGGAGCCTGAACCGTCTATGCATTAATGCAGGATACACCCTGGATGGAATGCCAACCCATCGCAGTACACACAAAATATGTGTTTACACACTCACAAAAAATATTTTACACACCCACAATCACATTCATACACTAGAGACAATTTTCCAAGCTACAAATCAGCCTACCGCGTATGTTTTTGGACCGGGAGGAAACCGGAGAAAATCCCCCCCTGAGACACGGGGAGAACATGCAAACTCCACACACACATGGCCGAGACGAAAATCCGAACCCAGACCCTGGCGTTGTGAGGCGAAGGTGCTAACCACTAAACCACTGTGCCCCCAATCTGTGCTACCAAATGTGGTTGCATTAAATATTTCATTATGACACCCAAACCTGTTCCAGCATGACAATGTCCCTGTGTACACGGTGAGCTTCCTGAAGACATTATCTACATGGTTTGGAATGGAAGGTCTTTAGAGGTCCTTCAATCCTAATAAACACTTCTGAGCTGAATTGGAACACTGGCTGCACCTCAGGCCTCCGCACCTTACAGCATGACCTGACTTTACTCACACAACCACTGTGCCAAATCTAGTGCAACAGCTTCCTAGAAGAGTGCAGGTTATTATAACAGCCAAATGTGATATTCATGTATCCTAAGTCAGGTGACCCCAAACTCTCTGTAAAATGACTTTTGACCATATCTTAATATCTTTGACATGACTTTGAATGCTCAAAGAATTTTACTATTACAAATTATTACCGAGAATTATCTGCTGAAAAAAACGTAAGAAAAAACAATTCGATTTCTTCTGACGTTTTTTAATCCATGAGAAGAAAAGCAGTCATACACAAAGTTGACAGTTTATTATATATACTGACATAGTAACTAAAACTGTGGTCTTTATGTATAATGTACAAACAAATACATATACATATCATTCTCACCATAATCTATCATCTATACACATATACATATACATATCTATACCTATATATATATATATATATATATATATATATATATATATATATATAAAGGATACACAGTTTATTTTAAATGTGTCCAGAACTGATGCTGGTCGTATAATTAAAATATACAATTTGTTGCATAGGATGATGTAAGGCACAGTGTCTGAAGAGAAGAAAGAAAAGAAAGCAACTTCTGTGCTACATAGAAGGCACGTGGATTCAGGCTCATTCCTCCTGCGTTTAATGGGTCTGTTCGTTTTGGCGAGGAGTTGGCACGCTTCCGAATTCGTCCCCCGAGGTGCCACTTAATAGCAACCAGTGTACAACAGGGCAATTGGGTTTAATGCCAGGAGTGCATTTAAGTAGTACTGAGTAAGGATTTGTGCGTTTGTGGTTATTTCAAGAGCTAGAAGTGAATGTGAGGATGCATCTGCACCGTTCTGGTTTTAGTTTCAGTTGACGGTCAAATTTGATTAAGAAGGAAGACACTAAAACTAATTGAAGGGTAAAAGTACAGAGATTTAACATGATGTAGAGCCCGGGCTTTTCTATAAGACCTTTGGAAGAAAAGGAAAAAAAACATGAGAGAGGAAGACGAAGCTGCATGTGATCAGGTAGTTCTTCAAAACAGGAGGTGGATTTGGCAAGAGGGAGCACGAAACCGCTATATGACTGCTGTTGGAGATTACAACAGAGATTTTTGGTAAAAAATAAAAATAATAATAATAGGAAAAAAAACCAATATTTTATCTTTCTTGTTTGACATACAGATAATTGTAAAATGGAGTTTTATAGCACCGTTATTGCAGGAGTGCGAAAAGAAATCCAAGTGTTAATTGAATTTGATCACAAAAGCCCCGTCAGTGAACCTATTGTCCATATTTATATCTAGATTTTATATCTAAAAAAATTAATAAGCACCAACCAGATACAAAAGTCTTATCTTCATTAAATCGGTTTGTGATTTGAAAGGTCTAAAGGCGAGTTTGAGTACTGATGAAACAGAGATCTATAACTAGAAGTCAGGGAGGTGGTGGGGGGGGGGGTGTTGTTCTCCGGGTACAGATATGGAAAGATTTTACTGTGCGCGTGGGAATTACAGCATAGAGGGGGACGGACAGAGGATTATCTGGTGGTTCTTTTACCTCCATTTTAATAAAAGAAAATATGCTACGGATAAACTAGAAGTATTGGCTGTGATGTTTAGGTTTTTCGTTACTGTGGAGGATTAAACTCCAGATCCATGATGATGGATTTGGACTAGTTAAAAGAATCGGTTTGCTACAAAAGGAGTTCGGTCCACGATTACCCTTAACAGCTTTGCGCTTAAGCGCCCATCAGCGAACAATAATGATGGAACTATAATGAATGGATATTCGGTGTCACCCGGATGAGGATGGGTTTCCTTTTGACCCTGGTCAAGGCTCCATCCACAGATCCGCTCATGTAATTATTCCCTTGACGCCTTTACCACTTGTTTGCTCATTAGGGATGAACTTAAGGTTGTTGTTTTTTTTTGGATGGTAAAATTTACATTCATAATCTGTGTACTTCTGTATAGCTGCTTCGGGACAATGTCCATTGTTGGCACAAATAAAATCGAATTAAATAATGTCCTGCATAGCACCGATGGAGTAAGTGTTGTTCCAAACACATCTTAAATGCTAAATTGTTTTTCCCATTTCCACCATTTCCTGCCTGTATCTGCTCTCCTATTGATCATTTCGCCGAACCTCCTGAGAATTTCCCTTATTAACTCTCTCAGACCGCGCCTGTTCAAAAGAGCACGTTATTGATCCAAGGCAAAAAGCAAGACAATCAGGCTTTTACGGAGGAATGGATTTCCAACATTTGCTTCACAGGCCTTCAAAGACCTATAATGTAGGAAACTAAAAATAGCTCATGGAAAACAAGACTTTTTTTTTTTTTAGTCTGGTAATTGGTGGGATGAGGAATCTTCCTGTGGCAATTCAGAGACCTGTCTAAAGCTTAAGGTGAGAAAGACACTGTTTTTGGCACGAGGACAATCAGAACAGTGGGCTGTTGATCGAGGCACTTGCAAGGCGCTTAAACATAAATCAATATAGTCATCTATATAAGAAGTTTGGAGATTCCAAATCCCAACAGGATAATTCTTTATCACGCTATTACAATTTGAATGAAAGCAAAACTAATATACGCATTGCTTTCACTTAAATCACCTCCAATTCAGTAAAGCATGTCTTGTTTGTTCATGTCAATGTCTGTTCAAGTCCAGAAAATGTGCATAACAGAGGAAAAAAAAGAAAGCATTAAACCCGGAGGGAAGAAAATAATTAATAAAGGAACTGGAGTGTGATTTTTTTTTTGTTTTTCAAGAAAATTGAGGTGATGCAGAATACTGAAGGTGCTGAAGGCCCTCGGCTGTGTGTCATTTTCCCCCATTTCAGGCATGGAAGGGAATTGGCCAGCGATTTCAAGGGTGATGTGACTTACGGCGCTGTGATCATGCAATAGTACAGCAACTCCTGCATGATATACAGCATTTCTTCTGTTTCTTGGGGCTGAAGATTGTTAGGATGGCCTCGTCGAACACCGTCTTTAGCCCCTTCTGTGTTAGTGCCGAACACTCGAGGTAGCACTGCGCTCCAATCTGCATAAAAACAAAAAACAAAAAACATGTACAAACATGAGTGAGACTGCGGTCGGTATGCGCCATAGATAAGGTATGTTGGAGATGAGATGAACGAGATTTTCATACCTCTCTGGCCAGTTTCAGGCCTTGTTCATATGTCAGTGGTTTCTCCTTCATTTGGAGTAAACGGGAAAGTGTCTTTGGATCGTCTCGCAAGTCAATCTGGAACAAAAAACACAACACTATTTAACGTTACGAATTATGAATGTGAGACATGGCAAAAAAAAAAAAAAAAAAAAAAAAAAAACCCTTAATACAATAAGCTTATAAAGAGCTTATATTGTCAATACAAAACAACTCATACTAAATTGTATGGCTTTTCTCAAGCTAATCTTTATAATCCTAATAAAGCTTTTCTTCCTTAATAGTTCACATTTCTTCTTGTTGAGACACTGATAGATAGTAAGTAACATGGACAGTTTAAGGCCAGAAAGCCTGTCGGTAAATAATCTTGAAATGCATTTTATTGGATTTATTTCGTAGAAAAAGGAGACAGGAAATTCTGCAGACATAGACGCTGCATCACTACACTGTGCACGATTTAACAGTGAGTTTAATTAAACATGCAGTTTGACATGACTTACAATACACGGACACTATGTGGAACTTTTGGAACGCACTTCTATTTGTATTTTGAGGTAATATTTTGAGGTATGCAATTGAAGCAATAAAATAAAGATTTTTTTTCCTAAAACAAAAAACAGTTATGAGAGAGCTGGCTGTGGGTACACAGTGCTCACCTGTGTGCCTATAAGGATGTATGGCACATGAGGCATGCAGGATTTGAGCTCGGGGACCCACTCCTCCTGCACGTTGTAATATGAAGCCGGGTTCACCACAGAGAAGCAGATGAGAAACACGTCGGTGTTGGGGTAGGAAAGGGGCCGCAGCTGGTTGTAGTCTTCCTGTAACAATGGAGGAGATGACAAGTAGTGAAATCCATTTTTTCATTCAAAGCACGCCTGCTGCTGAAAATGAAAGCGTACAATACAGGCAAGGTGAAAATTAAATGTTGTACACAATCTATTGGATAATTAGAAAGTGCTGGATTTTCTCTGTTGGCTCATACTGGCAACTTCAATATGATGCAATTATCCAATAAGTCAATCATGTGGCAATCACTGTAATGCATAAAATCCTGCAGATTATAGGAATATTGGATTAGTGCTTAAAACACTACTGTTCCTGTCTTGTCTTGCAATTTCTCTGCACTAAATCTTTTTTTTTGCACATGTGCGCTTTTTTTTTTTAGTTATTTTCCTTTTTTTTTTACTTTAGAGTTATGTGTAGTTCTGTGTTCCGTTTGTTAGTTTACATTGTCTTGTGTGGCACCTTGGTCCTGGGGAAATGTTGTCTCTTTTCACTGTATATTGCTGAAATGACAAAGCCTACTTGTCTTGCCAATCATTTCTATTTTTGTATTTTTGTCTAGACGTGACATTTAACAGAAACATGTCAGGAATGTTATCTTCTTATATATTTACTTTTCCCCGCACAAGAAAAGTAGTCATCATTTTATTGAGTTTTTGAGGTAGTGCTGAGTTGGGGAATTTTGCTGAAGCCTGAGATGATAACACACGGGGCAATGAAGTGGACAGATAAAAAAAATGTGAAAAAAGGAAACATTTTGCCAATCTTGTTCAGTTTCAGTGCACATGCACCCACTGATGCCTTAGATTCCTGTTCTTTCCTGAAGCTTATCTTATAGTAGTCCCTCCACCTCAAGGTTCAGTGTGTTGTTTGTTATGAGATGGGGTTATTGGGGTTGTTCTGAGGGGGTTATTTTAGTAGCCTTCCCTCCACATTAACCACCATGGTTCTCCTCCCAACAAAAACATGTACGTGTGTACATGTACATAATTTCTGCAATACACAAACAAGCCTTTGGCACCTCAATCATACCATCTCACTGAAATTACATTTTGTCCCTTTTGATTAATGAATGGGAAAAAAATAACTCTTCACCCATATCTGTTTATGTTCCGTACATGGATGAATTACCAGGTGTACATTTGCTCCAAATAAAGTGACTAAAATAGAAAATAATATATTTAAACAACATTTTTTACAGGGCAACATGGGAGCTCTGTCCTGGTACTGTCTTTTTTTTTGTATAAGAGCCAGACTCTTCACCGTTCAAGTGCAGTTGATCCCAGGGTAAGTGTTTATTGTGGAAGAGTACAGCATGCTGGAGATGCTCTTTGGTGAAAAGCACAAAGCTGGTGCAGTGAACGACGAGCAACAACGAGTCATTTCTTACCGACTTCATAGGTGTGAAGACTATGTTGAAAAGTGTCATCTACACTCTAATGATATGAGCAGTCTGATAGCTGCTTAATAAACTGCAGGTAATGTTGGGTTTCCATGATTACATTCTATGTGTTAAATAGTTTTATGTTTACACGTGGCTTGCTCAACGTCATGGTTTCAAGCACACACACACACACCCCGGCCACATTATTATACAAGAGGTGGATGAGCTACAGCAGTAGAAAACTACATTAAATTGTACTTCTTTTCAAGAATCAGCTTTTATTTATTTGTCTGTTTGTATATGTCTGTTGCAGAATCTCCACTGACATTCGAATCTCATGCTGTAGCTCATCCATCATGAGGCCATGCTTTTATCGTGAACCATGGTTGTAAAGAATGATTATTTTATTATTTACTATAACCTTCCTGGCAGTTTGAGCCAATAATACCATTGTCCTTTGACCCCAATGTCACAGAGATCACAGTTTTTTTTTTATGTTACTATAAACAAACACCTTTAACCTGAATCTGAATATGTTTTTTTTTTTCGAATGCACTGCTCCACATGACGGCCATATACTGCTGATACAGGAACTGCATGTTGCTAATAAAGTGGACAATGATTGTACATCCATCTAACAAACTATTTCAATGAAGAACAAATAAAAGCAACACATCTTCCAACTCCAAATAGTGGTCTAATTGTGCGAGATCCTTTCATATGGGAGACCATATAATGTCTTTGACTTGAATAAATAAACTTGTGACAGGAGCTACAGGCGGGCGATAAAGAAAACAAACGTTAGCTCTGTTATTCCGTAAAGGGAATTTTACTGCCGTGTTTTGGGTCCCCTTTAGAGTTTAAGTTTTACGGCAAATCAATACAATGTTATTCTGACTGATCTCTTTTATCCTGTGATGAAACGTTTCTATGCTGACGGGGTGTCGTCTCCTCTTAGATATTAATTCTTTCTTCCTCAAGGCAAAAGGGGATAGGGAGTTTGAAAATCATCTACTGTATATTAGGAATATAACGCAATGCCACTATCTGCAGCTGTTTAGCCCTTAAAAATTCAGATCTTGGTCTGTACTTAACATAACAGGTTTTCTATCTAATGTGAGTGAGTAAGCAAGAAGCTAACTATATTCCAAAAAAATCTACTGCATTAAAATTGTATGCTTCAGAGGACGTCATGTAGTAATATTTAATCAGATTTACTTTACTTTTTAGGTTTGCTTCAGAAAGATCATATGAGTTCACCTTTACAGGTTACCTGAATCTTCTATTCAGTCACACCTCTATACATATACTGTGACCTTTGCAGTCTTCAGATCTCAAAAGAACTGAATGCGTAGAGTGATTGTGTGTAGAGTGATTGTGGATCAGTGTGTTAGACAAAGCAGTTCATTAGCAACAGCATCTACAAGTGAAATAATAAATATTTTTAAAATAAATGCTGTTCATCCCTTCAATAGTGTTCCAAAAATCTGCATTTATAATACTTTTCGTTCTGGTTGCTACCCGCCTATAAATCCAAACTAATCCATATTAAATCCAGACTAATAATTATCTTGATGCTGGTGGTATTTGGTGGTGCTGGTATTTAATCTCACAACCTTCCCATAAGACGTCCAACATCTTGACCACGGAGCCACCGTGTCACTTCCACCAAAAACGCAGAAGAGGAAATCATCAGTTGTGTTCATGCTATACTCCTATCCAGCGAATAGGCACTGCTCGCTTTCATTATATCTCCCATTATGGTGTAGGCTACTGTTATGCTCGAAGTCTTCCTGACACCACACTTTGTAGCCTACAAGCACACAGCAGTTTGAGTAGATAACACCTGACAGCTTCCCTCTCTTCCAGATGGATGCAGGCTGCATAATATTGCGTGCGCCTTTCTTGTGTTCCCAATTATGAGACATCTGAAGAAGCGTATTTACAGTGGGGATATTGAGTTATCTGACGCAAAGCAATAAAACCATCAATAACAGTTTGATGATGGAGCCAGTCCAGAAAAATGGTTAAGGTCATCTGTCAAAATGTCAAGTTTATTTGTGAAACACTCATTATGCATTATGTACAACGGAATGTACATTTATTTGGGGCTGAACAAAGTGTATATGCTATTAGTGCAATTTTAGTCTAAAACAATTCATACAAAAAAAAAAGATGAACTGATAATTAAAGATGTAATCACTTACCTGCCCAGCTGTATCATATAACCCCAACAAGTGCTGTCTCCCAGATACTGTAATATTTACTGTAAAAGAAGAAAGTAATGAGTTTAGTAGCATGCAGGAATTGCAAATAGAACACAGCATATGGTTACTGGATTAACCAAAAGGCCTTTACTTACCACTTAAATAACCTGTTCTAGTAATACAGGTTTTTCTTTGTGGTATTCTTTCACGAGCACGTTAGTACAAACATGGGGTTATGTTTTTTTTTTTTATTCGAGGCTACTGAATGCCTCCTACTGTCTGCAGAAACTTGTGACCAAAATGGCATCAAACAACAACATAGCCTCAAACTATTTTATATTGTGAGTCTGTCATGCTTCAGTTATAGCAAACAGCTACAGATTGTTTTAAAGTAACCTGTAAAAGACAACTGTAATTATTTACACCAAATATTCATAGAACAGAAGGATGGACCCGGGTATAAATGCCCATACGCCAAAACCCTGACACAGAGTAACCGGTCAATCCCAACACGCCTGATTTAACTCGTCGATCTTTCAGATGTGCGAATCTTTTTTTCTTTCCAATCTTGGCTAATTGTGGTGCAACTGTTGCAATTATGATCGTTTCTGATTGCTAATAATTGCACTCCAAAGACACATTAACGCTCTAGCTAGTTAATGAAATTGCTAGATTACAATGTAGATTAAACTTGCTAATCACATCTTTTATAATCAGGAAAAGGGCTGAAAATGTGAAGTTAAACTTGTAGCACAATAAAATAGATTGTAAAGGAATGTATGCGATAGAGCAATTTTATGGTATAGAAAGGATACCATAATTAACTGTCCAGGCTGATGCTCCTCCCCATTCATAAACAACAGACACATGTCCCAGTGGGCCCCTGGAAGTCATTGTTGAAGTTCCCATTTGTAACAATATGGATCTGAAAGGGGCAGTTCCACAATTGTGCTGCTCCACAATTATCTACACATCTACTTAAGTGCCCAAATATATAGATAATTGGCTTATATTTTTTTTCCACAGGTCACTTAAAAATCGATAAAGGAATGCGGAATTTATGAAGATTAATGTTGTTTAAAAAGATAATACAGTGTATACATGTTCCACCTAACCTTCTATATGAGCCATCAATGCCTATTTACACTGTTTAATTGTGTAGATTGACTGCTTTTTCTATATAAGTTTTGGCTGAAATTTATTTTCTAAAAAAAAAAAAAAAAAACAAAACATTTTGAAACTGTTGTTTAAATACATTGTTGATCTGTTTGGTCACTTCATAACTTGTACATTCAATATACGTGGCGTACAAGACAGATATACAAGCGTTATAGAAACAGGATACATCCTTATGAGGAATAACAGGACACTAGGGTGATTGTAACAAAGAAGGAAAGACACAATGCTACTTTTTTGGCTTATACTCTCAACGACCAGCATCCAGTAAAGTGTGGTGTGTGTGTGTGTGTGTGTGTGTGTGTGTGTGTATGCACTAAGCACTTTTTTGGCTCCTTAGTAGGAGCACCACAGGGCTTAGTGAACCATTTGAAACATAGCCTGTTTCACATCTCATTAAAGCTGTGAATAATAATTGGAACTATCATAACTTCTTTAGTCTTTAGTGAATTCCAAATCAAATGAATTTTTATTCTAAGCTGTTAAGCATTTAGAGAAATAATGTTTTCCCTATTTCGATGAAATCTGCTTCCAACACTGGGAATAGTTTTGTGAGGAATGGTGCGAGAGTGCGATTTCTTACAAGATAGTTGTATCAAGTGTTTTCTGAAATATATTTAAGAATTGACACTTTTATCAAGCTGTAAAAGCTGGAAATGGGCATAAGGAAGGGTGTGTGTGTATAGAAACAATATACATCCTTAGGGTGATGAGGACATAAGAGGATAGTTGTTTTTTGCTACAACTCAGAGGAAAATGACCAGACACAGCCATGCTTTTTTTTGTGTTGTCAACAAACAGCACTCAGTGTGTCAACTGAGCACTTTCCTGTCTCTTTAACTACATACTATGCTGTCTCTATATTCCCTAGAGTTTTCACTCTGGGCATTGACACTAGTGCAATCCTTGTAGAAGGCAATATGGTAATTTCATTTTTTTTCCATCCCCCTCATCTGCAGTAGTAATGAGCTGAAATGCTAGAAGCTCCACAGGGCTGGTGAGAAGCAGCAGCAAAATGAAACTTCCCTGCAGATCATGCCGTTATACGTCAAGCATTATTGTATCCCTTGGCAGCATGTGGCATAATCTTGAAACATTAGAGATATAATTGATGAGTGACTATGCACAGTGTGAGACTGTAGAGCACTTCAGAAATTTCGAATCAAATCTGTCGTGTCTTATAGCCGCTGATACGACTGCTAATCGGGAGGCTAAATTTAGATTCCTCTACAAACGCAGGCGAGAGTTCGATCCCAAATACTGCAGGCAAACAGCACGCTGAACGCCACTAAGGCAGTGAGGAAGTGCTGAACTCTGCTTCTCAGGCACTTCTACACTTTGCGGTTATACTTTTTTGTTGGAAAGGAAGTGAATGGCTGCAGCTGTAGCTG
This sequence comes from Kryptopterus vitreolus, assembly GCA_030449085.1. Classification (NCBI taxonomy): domain Eukaryota; kingdom Metazoa; phylum Chordata; class Actinopteri; order Siluriformes; family Siluridae; genus Kryptopterus; species Kryptopterus vitreolus. Next base: position 22,982,661 of record JACRUU010000007.1, read on the forward strand.
AAATGACTGGTAAATGGGTGCGAGTTGGGGGGGTATGAAACTGAGGCAGCATTTCATTTGGACATGCTTTGTAGCTGAGTCTCTGTTGCAACATATCAGCTGTTCCTGACAACTCCCTATAGAAGCAGTGCTCTTCTCCTGAGACGCTCTGACTAAATAAGGAGTAGATTGTTCACATACACAGACACAGACACACACACATACACACACAGCCTTCCTCTCCTGTGTCCCTCTTTGCTGTTTCTTGTGAAGCAGGAAAAGGACAAAGACAGAGAGGAAGAATGAGGGAGAAAAATATTGTGGTTATCTGGGGGTGGTAAAGGGGCCCTCAGCTGTTCCATCCGGTCAGCTGCCTCTCGTCATGGGGCCTGCCTGTTGTACTCCAGGGCTTGGAGAGAGAGAGAGAGAGAGAGAGAGAGACACATGGTGCTGTTCGGATCATCCCCCTCTGCCCGAAAAGCTCCACACATGTTGTGTAATGTGATTTGAGGTGTGGATAAGTCTCCAGGCCTCATACAATGTGGCTCTGTGTAATGCGAGACTGCTTAAAGAGCCACCATGGCTTCTTTAGCTGACCAACCCACTCAGAGGGAAGCACCATAGATAAAGTGCTATGAACAGTGCTATTAGAGTAAGTAGGAAAGTCCCTGACATTCCAGTACAGCATCAACCACTGTAACAAAAAAATAGAAAGCACTAGTGATCAATGATCACTGGATCTAGTGCATCTATACCTCAAGCACATAATCTATGATTAACATATTTTGTTGCATTTTAATTCAACTTGTTTTTCATGCCGTCGTGCTTTTCATCTCATATATGCCAAGTTGTCGAGCCAAATTTCATAGTTAGGCGAGATGCACTGAATTCTAGGGTCCAGACTACAGTTATTTTCTCATTAATTAATTAAAATTTTAACTGCAAAAATGGTAACTGAGAAAAGAGATGCCTTCTCTCATGTTATGTGCTGGTGAGACCACATCATTACTGGAATTGTTCTAGCTAACTCGCTACCTTCTCCTGAGAGTATACCCAAAGCGTATGTGATGCGTTTTAGGGGTGGAGTTTTCTGAGTAATGTGATTAAGGGCGGTCACTACTTCCTAAACCACACTTGTTTAATGCATCAAATCCACATCGTCATAACTTTTAGAATAATAATTACATTTATTATATAATATTTTTTATATTAGTTTAATAGTGTAAAATGTAACATCATACAATATGCATGCACGAGAGGCACCAAAAGTTAGTTCACTTCTCCTGTTTGCTTTTTTCATGTTCTTGAAATATTCATTCCAATATAAGTAGTATTTTAAGCACTATACCACATACTCTTCCAATGTATATGGAAATCTGTTTATCCACAAACAAGTACATGTCCCGGAAAGACGTTGATGTAATTAATGAAGCTAAAACAATTATTATTATTATTGTAATTTATGTTTTGTATTTAATAACAGACAGTCTTTCGGGACGATACAGAGTGCATGAAAATGAGTGTTTCACCTCATTGTGTTTCACTGTATTTCAGTACAGTTGATTAAAGTGGCTAAGAGCAAGACCCAGGTCAATTGAGAGCACAGTTGCTGCTAATTATGCATTTTAATCAAATCATGTCTGCTCAAACTGTAACGAGGCAAAGCATTTGATTAGACCGTGCACTGCCTTTGCTTCACCAATGTGAACACATGACTCTAAGACTCTAGTAACTCTAAGGGATGTTGAATACGAAATGAGTCATAATTAGTTGCTCTATTTGGCACCTTTCTTTTTTGTTTGCAAACCTCTGCCTTTTGAGACGACACCTAGATACACAGCTGGCATTTACTTCACGCTCAATTTGCAAATGTTCGTTACTGCAGTCTGGCACATAAGCAACAGCGGCGTATGCTATTCACTGCTTATTACCTGTCTATGGTACGGCTAGACAGGCTGCAGGGACCTTGCAGGCTGCAAGTGTGTTCCTAGTCATTTCGCTTTGATCTATTAAAAGCTTGAGTTTATCAGCGATCTCCGGTGTCTAGATGTAGTGCTTGTGCAAATTAGGCAGAAAATAAATGTTGCATTAATGATGCATAACTAGTGTGGCATGATGAAACTCAGACTAAGATATAATACTGATCTACATATGGCGGTGGAATAAATAATCAGCATGCTGCAGCTCCTAACGCACTGTATTACGTCAAACAAGGCCATGTTTATCCAAATCAAGCAACACTACAAAGCCTGAAATTGCGTGGATGTTGACGACAAGATTTTAAGGTGCCAATTGCACTTCGTATCCCCCACTTTTATTTCACGGGTGAACTTTACTTTATATACAAACTTGTGTATACAGAAAAGAGTGACTTGGAACCTTCTCAGAGACTGAGAAAAAGACGAAGTGACCTTTTTGAAGAGAAGAAAGTATGAGAAATGCAGTATGATGCAAAGCATTTGAAGTATACTTATTTCACTAATACAATAGCAATTTTCCAACAATAACACTTTTTCCACTTTGTAACAGCATATAAAGATGAATAAAATAAAAATAAATAAAACTTAAACGTATGGGGAACGGTCGCTTAGTGGTTAGCAACGTTCGCCTCACACAGCCAGGGTCCGGGTTCGATTCCCATCTCGGCCAGGGGGTTTTTTCTCCGGGTTCTCCGGTTTCCCCCCCGGGCCAAAAACATGCACGGTAGGTTGATTGGCACCTTGGAAAATTGTCCCTAGTGGGTGAATGTGAGTGTGTGTGTGTGTGTGCCCTGGGATGGGTTGGCATTCCATCCAGGGTGTTTCCTGCCTTAATGCCCATAGACGCCTGAGATAGGCACAGGCTCCTCGTGACCCGAGGGAAGATCGTATAAAGCGGTAGAAGATGAATGAATGAATGAAAACTTAAACGTGTGACAAAAGTGAGATTTGAGAAATACAATTTCCATGTTTTTGGATTAATAAAGTGGTTGTTGGTTAGAAAAAATCTGAAGTAATGTAACAGATGGCACATCACTGGCTGTACGCGTTTTTCTAAAAGAAGCTTGACATGTTTTAAGAGTTAGAGCACTTGCACTGCTTGAAATGGTGATTATGAAAGCCTTTTGACAAACTTATTCTTAGATACCACCAATAAAACCCCAGAGGCCTGAGTCAATTGATTCATCCTCATACATTTAACCATTTGTACTTGTTTAATGTTGTATAACTTCCACAAGTACATAACTCCAGACTGCTAAATGACCACAAAAATGCATATTATAATGTTACAAACAATGAACAATGGACGAAATGGTCTGTTAGACTCTTCTATGGTGAAACAATAAAATAAAAAAGTGCTTTCACAGAATAACGCTTTTTGCTAGACATAGATTTTATGGAACGCCTGAATATCCATGTGACCAGTGTAAGAGCCATACAGTTATCAAAAAGATAAAACATGGTCGGATTTAAGATTTCACCAGCCATGTGGAATAAGGAGTTATAATAAAGACCAAATTGTCATGCAAACTGTGCGTTCCAGACATCATCCGATCTTACATAATAGATATTTGTTTTGTAATATTTTAGCATCTAATTGTATTTCCGTCAATAATAAGGCTTGTACGTTAGCAGGAAAATGAGATCCTACTCTTACATGACCTGACAGCACTGAAATGGTGTTCTTCATCAAAGATGGATATTTTAATTAGAATTTTTTATATTAGCTCCACAATGGTCCTCAATGTGCCCGTGACTTAACAAGGCAATATCAGTGGTATATTAGACGATTTGTGGGGAGCCACATGAGACGATGACTCATCTCGACAGCGTTAACAGTCTTTATGCTGTAGACTGGGAACGCAATCTGTTTGTTTTGGACAAGGGAATTTTGATCCGGTGGGATTTGTGAGCGGAAACCACAGCCTCTCTTAACAGTGGAACTTTAACCCTACGTCCTTTACAGTCCATGACGTGAGCAAAGGGACTCAGGAGTGATCCTAAAGTGGAAATTTGTTTTAACTGATTAAAAAAGTAAATCAGACTTAAGGAATATAAATAGGAGTTTTTCTTTGCCTTTATTTTTCAATAATACATTCGAGAAACTTTTCAGACAAAAGTATTAAGCAGACATTGATCCATCTGTGGAGCATTTATGTGTATTGTTTCGTCCATTGCTCCATGTGTTTAAAAAATGCTGTGCCCACTACAATTACTGCAGTAAACTACTGCTAGTGGAATAATGGCCATTTCTTGTTTAACACTAATACTGCTATATCAACAACAATGGGTGCCATTCAGGACCATACAAGAGAGTGCTGTGTTCCTTGGCCTAGACATTAAGGCACTGTGTGACAGTTCACCCATTTTATTATGATGCTATGTCGAGGCCCTCTCCATGTGGAGAAACTGATGGGGCTAGACCTAAATGGGAACGATTGATAGGGCCAGTGTTTTCACTCAGCCCTGCTGCGCACGTCAGAAGAATGTCCCATCTTTTCTCTCTTGATGTTTGTCTTCCTCTAATTCCTCCGGATCCGTTTTTTGTGTTTGAACATGCCTCTGGTAGGGTTTCTAACATGTAGCACATATGAACAAGAAGACGACGACCATATTTACGACTCTTGATAATTCCAGACTGGCTAATTTGGTTTTCCAAAAATACCTGTGAACGACTATTTATAGCTGGACTGAGCTGTTTGTGATAACACACTTATGCGATTAGATAATATGAATGAGCTAAAAATTATTACAAGTTGTACACATAGATAAGCAGAGGCAAATCTTAATATGGTTACACAAATAAACAAAAAAATAAAAAATACACAGACAGTTAAAGGTTGCTATTGTCCTTGTATTAACATTCTGGTTAGATTCAATACCCCTCACAGATGCAGGGTCATTCCACCGTTTGTGTTATCATGAATGTGAAGTTTCTCCCTGTGACTACATTGATTTACTCCAGGTTCTCCAGTTCTACCAACCAAAAGTGTAAAATGCATATTGGCTATGCGGTATGCGTCTAAGCGGCTCAGCGCAATACCATCCCATCTAATGTGCATGCCTGACTCGTGCTGAATATTCCAGGAAGTGACTCCTGAGCCTGACCCCGGATAAAGCAGCTTTCTGAGAATGAATGCATATGTAAAAACCTTTGATTGACAGTGTATATATTAAATCGGCCCTGCAGTGAGATTATACAGTTGCTGTCTTAGCAAAATTTTTGGCAGTAGATTTGAATGCTGTCATGTTGAATCTTCAACAACTTCATCCCAGCAACTCCGTAATCTATAACAATAAACTAATCCATACCTCACATATGACCATGCTTGATTTTTTCTTTGCTTATTATTCCAAATAACACACATATCGATTTAGGTCCATTTTCCATGGGTAGTAGAATGAGAAAATAACAAAGCTTACATACACAGCATCCTTTCTACATTATGATTTGACTACATAACCACCGGTTTGGTTTTAAGTGCCAATAACATTTTAAAGAGATGTTAAAAATCGGTGGTGTGGTCACATCTGTTTGGCAACGCAGTGTAACAGAAAAAAAAAAAATTCTAGTACCTCAATTCTCTTTCTCTCTGCCACATAATGTACATGTGACAACAATAACAATCTCCCCATATAGTGTGGCAGGATTTCTTTCTTCAGCTGTGCAATATAAACAGCACTCCAATTTCAAGCCACCACGATTTGAAACTACGTGGACATGCTTCTAATCGTTACTTATCTGTCTGTTTATCTAAAGTAGGAGTCACCGAATGAGCTGGAAGGGGAGTCACGTTTCTCCTGAACATATGGTCTTCTCATCACTTTTCAACAGATAATCCCACTAATGTTGAGGCTTTGTGTTCGCCCGACTAAAATCCTGGAAGGTTGCAAGAAACCTGACATTTTTAGTATATATGAGATTAAGCAGCAGTGTTCGAAACCACTGGCACTATTGAAAAGATAATATCAACAAGGGTTAGCATTTCATGTCTGGGCCACATCTGCAACTCACAGCTTGCTTCATACAGTAAGTGCTGGGATATATCACTATTGTGTGTGTGTGTGTGTGAACCCCCCCCCCCTACACCTTGTCATAAACTTACCCATGTGCACAGGCAACTCAAGCCAAAAAAAAGTTCACAAATAAAATGATGTCAAGGCCTGGGTGTAATTGTTGATTGTTCTAAATTTATTCTGGCTCTGGACGTACTTCAGACACAACTCTGAATGTGAAGACAAACAGGTGCTCTTTTTGTCAAGTGTGTGTGAAGATCACAGAGTAAGTAACTTATTATTTGTGGTTTAGATTATAATTAGAACACTGTACAAAATTTTGTATTCTTTATAGGAATGTTTGTAGGAGAGAGGCTGGAAGTTTGGCAAATTTCTGTCCTTTTATTCACTGAGAACTTTTTTTTTTTAACAGTGATGTCACTTTTTCCCCGTGATGTCACCAGCATGCAAAGAAATGACCAGAAAAACAGACACATCAGACTGTAATCACATCTAAGCAGAAGAGGAATCCAGAGTGGTTTTGTTTAATATCTATATATTTGTTATGGCTGAAATGTGCTAAAACACTGGCTTGGAAAGTTTTCTCTTATTGAAAAAAAATTTAAAGATTTATCATTATTGGAACATATAACAACATATCTAATGATGGTGTTGATCATGCTGTCATATAGCAAATCTTCGGGAAAGACTATACTCCACTACAGCACAATTGTATGGTGTCACAGACGGAATAGTAAATAATTTTAGACTTTAATATGCCAAACGCTTTAATTAAACTACTACTGCACCAAAGTTTGTACATAGTTCCACATACTGTAGGTTTCCTTCCTCCTCTAAAAACAAACCCCAAAACAAAACATGCAGGTTTTGGTATGCATCAATTTGGTCCTCACAACTGCCTTTATGTGTAAATGTGTATATAATAACCTCAGAATAGATTGGCTTCCCACTTCTCAGTGTGTATGGACCTACCATAACACTTACATGGGGAAAAGAAGTACTTGATAAAGAATGAATAAAAAGTATTCAGAGTCTGCGCGTCCCGTTTTCACGCTGGAAGTTTTCTGCCTTAACTTTCTACCCCCTCACTTTGGTCGGTTCTGTATCGATATCATGTCTGAGCTATGCCTGAGCTCAGCTGCCATTTCAGTTCTGTTCCTTCCAGAACATTCCCCCAATGTTCCCCTGCAGTCCGTTTGAAAGCAGTGTGAATTTGTGCTAATAAAGAATATGCCTATTTAATTTTGCACTATTGGAGTCCATAATAATGGCAATACAGTTTGTAATCAACAGGTAGCATGGGGTAAGTCCCATGTCAATCCTTTTGTGAATAATGTGCAGCTGTTTCTAAACATTGGCTTGTTTTACTTGTGGGTTTCAAGCCTTGACTCGGGATTATGTGTATCCAGTAGCAAACAGTTCCTATATCAAGGGGCAAGGGGCTATTCTTGGGACCCTGGGGTTAAGTGTGTGCGCGTGTGTGTGTGTGTGTGTGTGTTCGAGAGAGAGAGAGAGAGAGAGAGAGAGAGAGAGACCGGATACAGAACACAATACAATGAATTACACTAGTTACAGTAAGAGGGATGAAATATTTGTCCCACCTGCGTAGTGGTCGAACACAGTCGGTACATATTCCTCGGGGAAAGCGTCATTAGCGTAGCTCATGATTAAGCAGGTCTTGCCAACAGCCCCGTCTCCGACCACCACACACTTCAGCATCTTTTTAACAGAGACAGTGAATGGCTCTCCACTGTCCGCTCCGTCCTCTGCCACGGTGCGCTGCTTCCTTCTGGAACTCCGGCCGGGCATGATAGTGCCGTCTCTATCTCTATCTACTGTACGCGTCTCTTCCCTTATAGTGCACGGACCAAGCTAATCTCTGTCCTCCTGTAGTCTGTAAAAGCACCTTTTGTAAGAAGGGCCTTCGGTTAAACCAGTCCAAAAGCCTCTCAGGATGACTTCTCAAGCCTCGCACTAATCCGCCTCCTCGGTGAACCGCACTGTTTTGCGTCGCGCTTCCAAAACAAACCGCCTGCGGATCCGCCTGCGTTTACACACACTCGGTCTGCCAGTTCTCATCCCGCTCGGCTACACGCTCTCTGGGTCCGCCGCTCAGGCGCGTTCTGCGGGTGCCTCGATTTTTCCCATTTTGTCCCTCACTCTGTAGGTCAGCCTTCGCCATTCGCCGGCTCCTCGTCGCTCGTTTTCAGGAAACTGGAGCGTTCGTGGAGAATGCCATATTAGGCAGGAGTGGGCTGGGAACAATAGGGGCTCTGTCCAAATCCACGTAACAAGGGAGACTAGGCAGAAATACAGCCGCGACAAACACAACGAGGGGACATAGTCTGGGTCCCCGTAGTTATCAGTGAACTACCTCAAAAAAGTTAACCACTGCAGGCAAAAGTGTGTGTGTGTGTGTGTGTGTGTGTGTGTGTGTGTGTGTGTGTGTATGTGTGTCCACCAACTTATCTGCTCTAACCTCAGACTGTGTTCATAGAAAGTATGTTTGGCGCGTAAGCACGAGAGGGCGTGGCTAGGTGGCACATGGTGTCATATGCCACTTTTGAATAAACATTGCCACCCCACATGCCCACTCCAACCCTGACCTCAAATCAAGTCTTATGTCTTCCTGTACGATCCTAATGCAAACCCAATTAATCATATCTATATAATATCAAATGTGAAAGTAGTTTTACTGGTATGGGGGTAGCACCGGGGCTGGAGGTGATGCCTTTGTTGAGATCAGGTTACTACCTGAGTGTGTTGTTCTTGTGAATTATAATATAAATGATCCTTTATTGTGGATGTGGATTTGTCCTGTTGACTGACTGGTTCCAATGTTCCAGCATCACACACTGTCACAACACAGGGTGAAGAGGATCCAAGGTTGAGAAGGAGCCTTACATAGGGAAATAAGGATACAGGCTGAGAAATGGGGTCATGAATATCCAATTGATAGGCAGAAATCTTGAGATCTGAAAGGTTAAGGCAGGGATAGGGCTGGAGAGTCTTCACAGTAATCCGTCTGGCAAGGGAGGACTGGTTTAGGAGTCCCTTATGTACAGGACCGGAAAGTATGTTTCAAATGGGCGTTGTCCCGGAAGGGCTCGGGAGACATGACACATGGTTAGCCATCACAACCGGGATAAAAATTCTCACAATGGTCCATTGTGATAAGGTTCTGGAGGCCTGTGATGACCTCAAATCATGTTCTAGAAAGTTTTTAATAAATGCTTCTTAGAGTTACCATTTTGTTTCAGGAGGCCAATTAGGTCCAAGAAATTAACTTCTTTCTGAATGCTCCTGAGAGTCATTCTATGTTTCAGGCCTGGGAAATATCATATAATGTTTCATCAAACGCAAGGGCGAGGTGTCTTAGTGGTTAGCATGTTCGCCTCGCACCTCCAGGATCGGGGGTTCGATTCCCGCATGCAAACACATGCAAACGCCATGTGTGTGTGGAGTTTGCATGTTGTCCCCGTACCTCAGGGGTTTTTTCTCCGTGTTCTCTGGTTTCCCCGGTGCACGATAGGTTGATTGTCTCCCTAGTGTATGAATGTGTGTGAATGTGAGTGTATGTGCTCTGGGATGGGTTGGCACCCCATACAGGGTGTATCCCGCCTTGATGCCCCAAGATGCCTGAGATAAGCACAGGCTTTTTGCAACCCCAGGAAAGATCGGCTAAAGCGGTAGAAGATGGATGAAAGAATGAGTGTTGCAGCAAACACTCCTGAGGGTTAGTAGATTTATTTTAGAGGCCTGTAGTGACCTAAAGTCAAGTCCAAGAAAATATCCTGATGGTTCACTCTTTCAACATTTATGGCATTTTGCAAACTTCCATATCCTGAGAAATGTACAATTAAACCTGAGCACTTGAGGATTAAGGGCCTTGCTCAAGGGTCCAGCAGTGGACCCTTTGTTATCCAGCACTGGACACTTTGACCCCTTGTCATGAGTTGATTATTTGAACTCATGACCATCTGCTCCATAGTCCTACATTTTTACCAGTGAGCCTATCACTTACCCCCAGAGGACTGTGGAAACTTCAAATCAAGTCCAAGAAATCTTGCAGTCAAAGCACCCGAGGACTTACAGTATGGTTTTATGCAGTCTTGTCTCTAGAAAGCTTTTCTAAGAGACTTTATGTTGGAATTTGTTTTAATTTGTGAGCCCTTTGCCCTGCTTTTTTTTCTTTTTTTTTCAAAAAACACAATGTAACGAAGTTTGAGCAGATCTCTGAAACCAAAAGTATAAGATATTAGATCTACTATGATGCTATAAAGAAATGCAAATCTGACCACACTTTCGGATATGCCTTGTACATATTAAGTGGCGCCTAGTGATTATTGCGCGTGAAAGCAACATTTCATTATAAGAGACGCATTCCTCTGCACCAGACGATGTGTCATTCCAACAGTTTCTTTTCCCTCTGACCGCACGTGTGCGAGAATCTGTGCGGCGCGCGCGCTCCCCGTCTCCATGGCACCGCGCAACGCTCCGCGCCTTCGAACCCTGTGCCAGTCTGCGCTCGGCGCTCGCTCTCAGTGCGCACGCGCGTTCTCGCGGGGGAGCGCGGAGGAGCTCTGCGCGCCTGGCAAGAGTCCTCCGCGCTACAGACTAGCTCGTGTAAGCCAGGCGGCAGGGCGCAGCGTTACCATGGTCTTCTCCATCCCGCCGACACATCCCCGGCCGGTCCGTTTCATTTCCGCGATCAGCTTCGACAGAGTGTGCGAGCGTGAGGGACCTCGTAGGTGGAGCGCAGAATGCACGGGGGAAGAAGAGGACTGGTGGCTCCGCAGAACACTTTTTTGGAGAACATCGTCCGACGCTCAAGCGGTAAGCGCACCCGATTCTTCAGATCGCAGGGATCTGAAAAGGACACTCGTGGAGGAATTGCATGGGGTCCTCACTGGGCATCGAGCATCTGACAGTCTGAGATGCTTTTTTGAGGTGATCCGACCTGAAACATTCCCCGATCACATTTCACATTGTAGCCTGCACTAATGATCTATTGGATGAAGAATTCAGATCGTCATATAGCTTTAGATTCTGGTTCTAATTCCGGAAACTTACTTTTTTTTGTCTTTGTAAGAAGATAATGTAATATATGAACGACATGACGTTTTCAGGATGAAGGCTCGGCAGAAAAAAATGCTGCGTAATTTATAGCCATTTAGTCCATATCACCGAGAAAAGTGCGAGCGCATATTTTCCTGTCACACCTCGCACCGGGGTGCTCTCTGCTTTATTTCTGACACTGCAACAACCGGCTTATCGTGTTAATGGAATATTACATTGACATTTCAGAGCTTTTTTTTTTATTATCAAAGTTATTTAGTTTAGAGTTTCTTATTAAAGGTTTTCCCACATTAAATATAAAGAAAGTTTAGTCACTGTAAAATCCAAGCCAAAAATAATACACAGCGATAGTAATTTTAATATTAGTCATATAATATTAATGATATATTCTTATTTAGTTATTATAATTATAATGATAATTATCTTTATTATTTTCATTTTAAATTTGTATTTATGTATTATTATGATTATTATTATGATTATTATTATTATTATTATTAGAGTTGTCTTGAAGAGCTTTCTTTATTTGTTTAATATTGGAGATGTGGGTGATCTCAATGCAGACAGTATTCATGAGCGATGCATGATGAAAATGCATAACGAAAAAGCATTTTCAGTACATCAGTAGGTAATGTACCTTGCACAGCTATGAACATTAGTATGTGTTTTGAGGTTGTGGTTGTAATAAGTTCTCCATGAGCTGCAGTGTTACTGTATTATTTGGTGCTGAGGCTCTGCAGTGGATCTGTAAATGCTTCTTCAGAAGAGTGACTAAGTAAACCCCGCCGAGAAGCAAAGCGTTTTCACCATTAAACCCCAAGTCCCTTCGGTTACTCTCCAAGACACAAAAAGCAAAGAAGAGAAGCAGAGAAGTGTGTGCGTGTGTGTGTGCGTGCGTGCGTGCGTGCGTGTGTGTGTGTGCGTGCGTGTGTGTGTGTGTGTGTGTGAGAGGTATGCGTTCTACAGAGCAAATTACAACTCAAACCATCTGAACTTCCTTTCATTCTAATACAAACAGGAGAAATTTATAACAAACTGCAAGAAATATAAAACATACATATATAGACATACATATATAGAAATTTATATTAAAAAGTAAAAAAAAAATTTGCTTATTTCCAGCACCTCAACTCTGTGTAATACTGTAGGTGTGTGTAGTTGTACTTTTGTCATTCGTCATTTATAGGCACTTACCAGTAGATGTCACACATGTTTACCAGTAGAGAAACTGCCTTTCCTTTCCTTTATACACCCCTTACCACACACACACACCTCTCTCTCGCTCTCTCTCTCTCTCTCTCTCTCTCTCTCTGTAGTGAAAACATCATTAGAAGCATGGAATAAGCAGACCAAGGAACATAAACACACACACACACACACACACACACACACACACACCACACACACACACACACACATATATACATGAGGGCATGTCAAGTCATTTTTCCCCAAGTAAGACTTTGTGTTCATTTCCCTCACAGATCTCTAATTTGATCTCACAATAAATGACAGATCCGGAACCATCATGTTCCCTGCAGTTTAGGAAACTGGTCAGACTGAAACTAGTACCATTTTTAGCGGATACCTACCCTTTAATCTTGAAACAAATTCAGCATATTAATATTCTCAGATATTAATATGTTACGGATATTAGGGAAGTAACAAGGACTATCTAATTATTGTATATACAGTAGTGTGGTAATTTTTCCCATACTACTGTATATACGTTCCCAGTCATCTTTCGGATGATCCCATTAGGGGTCGCCACAGTGGCTCACTGTTTAGTGAGCGGCATATGGTTTGGCAAATGTTTTCTTCCTAACGTAACCCTCCCCATTTATCCAGGCTTTGGACTGGAAAATGACCATGAAAAGAATCATTTAGACGAGCTGTTAAAATACCGAAGAGATTTATCCTGTTTTGTGTCTAATGTTCTTGTTCTTATATATGCTGCATCACTTTTTATCAGTGTATGTGACAGCTGTATAGTCTAAAGTGTAAATAAGTATTTAATAGGTTTTCTGATCAAACTTTTCCCTGAAAGCTTAATATGAACAATTTATTCTAGATCCTTAAAAATACCTTACAAATATTCAAATGAGAAACATTTTCCCTCTATGTATACACTATAAAGTGCAGTTACTGCTATCTTGTAGCCTGGTTAGAGGCTTTGTGTAAATGTGTTATTCCTGTTGTAAAGGCCACAGACCAGGAACATTTTGGGACAAAAGGCGTACAAAGCTATAACAAAGCAAATGTCAGCCCAAGGCAAGTTGCCTTTACATAACCTTTTCCAAGCAAGGCGAGAAGGCTTCCAGTGCATGTGTTTATTTAAGGAGAGTAATGATAGTCACTGGATGGTTAACATAATGAGTCTCAGAGGTGAGAGCATGTAAAGCCTTGACTGATGCGAGGCGCCGGGGATTCTCTTCCCCTAGATAAATTAAATAACCCCGCAAGGCAGAACAACGTGTGCTAGAGAGTCGGTTATGAACACAAGTTGATTTTTTGCAGGCTCTCGACTCTTTTATTTAATCTTTGTCTTTTGAGTTTCTTGCCAGCGTGTCCTTATCTCCGGCATTGCTTTCGGCATAGCGCGTGTGGCACACACACACACACACACACACACACACACATGAATGAAGACGGAGATGCTGGAAACGAAGAGACGGATGAGTGACACTGGAAATGTAGAGTATGTGTAGGGGGGTGGGGGGGGGGGGGGGGGGGGGGGGGGGGTCGGGTGGGGGGGGGGGGGGGGGGTCGGGGGTTGGGGGGGAATCCAAAGCCTTAAAAGTGTGTGCAGAAAGAAAAGCACAAGCCAAGGAGGAGGGAGAGTGCTGAAGGTTGAACTGGAGTAAATGTATCCATCAAAAAGACTAAAAGAGTCTTGGAGTTACACTTTGAGTTACAGAGACACATTATTGATTAAAAAAAAGAGGCCTGTTGTCAATAATGAGGCTAAAGGAGAAAGAAGGAAAGTAATGGCAAAGAAGACAGAGTAACAGAGTAAGTTTGGAGAAGTGGAAATGTTTAATGAGAACTTGTCAATTCCGGTTTGCTCCTGATAGTCGAGAATGTCTGGATTTTTTTTTTTTTTTACGATACGTTTATTCACATCTTCACAAACCCTGTGCTATGTACATATGCACAGACTTTGCTTACATATGGTCTACAGTCCCAAAATTAGGCTTAATAAGGAAAATAATCTTATCGAAAACAGCATGCATGTTATCATTTTTCTGACCTTAGACCTGACAAGCTGTTCTTTATATTATATATATATATATATATATATATATATATATATATATATATATATATATATATATATATAGATATATAGGTGTAGATGATAATTGCTTTGGAGTCTAATTGTACACGCAAATGATTCAACACACCATCTCACTGCAGTTTGCTGTTCTTAAATTGGCACTGGATAAAAGATTGACTGCTTCCTTTTGCACACGCCAGCAGACCTTTCTTCTTCTGGAGTGCTGACACATGTACAGGGTCAATTTTATTATAAATAAGGAATTCACTTTTGATTAATATCGAAAGTTAGTCAGGTGATTTGACCTGACTTGATCTGAACACATGAGGAGTGCATAGTTATGCACAGTGTTATGGAGTAACTAGTTACATGTAACGGCGTGACGTAATTTAATTACAAAATAAATGTAACAGTTATTTGTTAAAGATACTGAGAAATAAAAGTGTAATTACATTTTTACGAGTTGCATCTATAGGGTTGCATCTGAACAATTTCATGCTAAATCAGTGCTTTAGTCTACGGCATGTCTATGGCATCTGCTGCAGTTTCATTTCGAGTTTTTTTTTTCTTAGAACATTAACTTAAAGTGCCACCTAGTGGACAAATGACACTATTCAATAAGTAATCAAATGTAGTCAGCTACTTTACTTTTATAAAGTAATTGAAAAGTTTCAGTATTTATTACATTTTGAATGGGGTCATAAGGGGCACGGTGGCTTAGTGGTTAGCACATTCGCTTCACACTGGCAGGGTCTGGGTTCGAGTCCCTCCCGTCTCGGCCATGTGTGTGTGGAGTTTGCATGTTCTCCCCGTGCCTCAGGGTTTTTTTCTCCGGGTTCTCCGGTTTCCCCTGGTCCAAAAACATGCAAGCTTTATTGGCACCTTGGAAAATTGTCCCTAGTGTATGCATGTGTGTGAATGTGAGCGTGTGTGTGCCCTGCTATGGGTTGGCATTCCATCCAGGGTGTATCCTGCCTTAATGCCCATAGACGCCTGAGATAGGCACAGGCTCCCCGTGATTCGAGGGAAGATCGGATATAGCAGTAGAAGATGAATGAATTTGTAATCTATTACATTTCCAAAGTAACCTTCCCAACACTGCGTATGTAAGGTTTCATGTTAATGTTAGGTTCCTTTCGGGGAGATGTGTGTTAAAATCGATAAAGGGACTCCATGACTTCATTTTTTGCATATCACCATTTATAGAATATGTACTTAATAACGGTAGGAATTGCTTGGCAAGTGTACACGTATGTGTGAGGAAACCTATGTTTTTTTTTTTTTTTCTTTTTAAACGAACTGTCAGTAATGGAGAGCTGCCTGTTGGCCTCCCACATGAAGCAAGAACCGATGGTGTTGTGTCTTTCATCCCTCTCAATATGGCTTGTATTCACAATACAAACGATAAGCTTTTGCCAACATCCCATCTGGAGGCCGAACATACTTCCTGAGTGTGCATAAAAAAGCGCCTTGAGCTGAAGGACAAGACTTGCTATTAGTACATACGTTAAAGGTTTATTTTCAGTAGACATCAGGCGGTATGAGAAGACAGTGATGTCTGGAGAAGCCGAAATAGACTGAGGTGATTCCGGGAAAATACAGTTGTCGATTAAACTGTATCTGTATTGTATGTATTTATTAGTTTCTCAACTCCAGTTCTTTCCCCTCTGTCAAATGAAGTGATATTAACCACTTTGTAATCGAATGAATGAATGTGAAAGGGGCTGATAGTATATTTCACAGTAATTAATGCAGTTTGAAAAGATCAATTTGACTGGGATATCCTTCATCCTTCAAGATGAAGCTAATTGGTAAGTGGGAAAATAGGGGGAAATGGTTTTTTGTGAATTCATGAGAGTCCTGAACCTGAGGTTACATTGTACCAGATCATCTGTAGTGCTGAGGTCCCTAACCCTATATGACCCTTCGTCAGTGAACTTTCACTGTGTTGAACTGTCTCTTCCTTTCCTTTCCTTTCCTCTGGTTCATGACTCTGCTTGTTTAAATGGATTTCTGTATATCACCAGTGACACAGTTTTCATATCACAGGGACTGAACTTTAAGCAGGATTTGGATCATTCAGGCCCTTAAGGAGTGCTTTGTTCCTACTGGTGCATGACACTTGAGCCCTGTTTGTGGCGGCCCCTATAATGAGCCCCCGGCATGCATCCATAGCATCACTTTGCCCCTCTCGGCTTGGCTTGCGCCCGCTGAGGGAGGTGGAGAACGGAGAAAATAGAATTTATTCACCCATGAAGAAAAGCAGCCACCTCCACTAATGGCTGTCAAGGGCTCTGCATTTTCTTGCCACATCTACCTCTCTCTATTTCACATTGTTTACATCTTTTACTTTATCACTCTCATACCCATTCTCCCTGCACCTTCTCTTCTTGGCAAGGATGCGACTCAGCAGGTTGCCTCTCTGCACTGAGGCTCCTGGCCAAGCTGAGTTGAGAATATTTACACTCTTTAATGTCTCTGTTACAAAAATGTGCACTGATTGTTCCCTTTTGCCACGGTGTCTTCCTCGTTTGTCTATTTTTACATCGTGTTTCAGAAGGGTGCACTTTTAGGCAGAGCTCAGCTGTAGCAGGGACATTTGTACACCGTCCATCCTCTTTTTTTCCCCCTCCGTTACTGTTTAATAGTTCCCCCTGTCTTCAAAGGCTGTGATACCCAATAATGACATAATGTGGATACATAAAGCATTAATTATAAGTGATTCATTAAAATCAATAAATGAATTCATTAAATCTAATAGTCTAAAACTGTCAGGCAATGAACATGCTTATGTGTGTGTGTGTGTGTGTGTGTGTGTGTGTGTGTGTGTGTGTGTGTGTGTGTGTGTGTTTGTCTACATGAATATGTTAAGCATTTCTCCTTGCAATACTGAGACTATGAATGGTACTGGCAGTTTTAGAATGGATGTTTGAGCTCCAGTGAAACACCACAGCAAATCCCAGCAATTTAATTGCAGAAGCTCCGGATAATATTTCTTTTATTGTATTGTGCGCTTCACATTCAAAGACCAGGTGCTTACTGTGCGCTCTTTCCCACATAATGCCTCTGAAAAGGTGCTTCATTATCAAACAGTACCAGCAGAACTATTGTGCAACTCTATTGTACGTTGCTTAATTCTCCACTTTCTTTTGCAGAGACCAGTTTTCTCCTGGGTAATGCTCAGATCGTTGAGTGGCCTGTAGTGTACAGTAATGACGGATTCTGCAAGCTGTCTGGCTACCACAGGGCTGAGGTCATGCAGAAGAGCAGTACCTGTAGGTGAGTGTAGTCCATTATTACATCACTAGAGGGATGTACAGGGGACATGGTATTCAAATATCAGAAGGATAACTCAGTGATAACCCTGTCAAATCGGCACTGAAAGCTGATTCAGGTTCTAGGGTATTAAGCGATTGTCAAAAATGCAAAAAAGTATGCATTCCGATGTGCATCTAAAGTTTTAATTCTCTCCTATCCAAGGTTTTGAGAACCAGTTGACAAATTCTCATATGTCTTGATTAAAAGATATAATTTGTACAGAAAATGAGCTTAATATTTGTGGGGCGCTTTTGAAAGGAAATTACATTCATCATAGTATTATTATTATTCTTATTATGCTTATTATTATTATTCTACTTCTACAACTACTACTACTACTACTACTGCTGCTACTACTACAACTATAATAATGATAATAATAATAATAATAATAATAATAATAATAATAACAACAACAATAATATACATCTTACTAGTACTGTTATTATTTGTTAAAATCCTCAGGGGCAATATAATAAACATATTCCACAGAAAATGCTTAAAGAAAGCAGCAATTCAGACCTTCATCATACACAAAACCTGCATTTCGAAATGAAAAAGAAAATCCACAAATCCACACACATAAGAATACAAAGGAGCGGCACTAAGGAGTGGACGAAGAGTTTCCAACATTAGATTTTACAGGAAGAGGCTGTTTTTTTTCTCCAGGCTAAGGATAATTTAAAACCAGTGTCGTCGTCGTTCCCCCCTCACAGACGAACACCTTTTTTATTATTAGAAAAATGGCCTGGTTTGTTTGAGCTAAGAACAAACCAAGCAAACCATATTGCTCATTTGTTATAGACTCATTCTTCTCATTTTCACTAGAGGTGCCAATAATTCTGTAAGCACTTTGTGAATATTCTGCACAGCATTCAACTTTAGTTATTAAAATATTTAGTAATTTTCACATGGAGGCATTCCCCCCCCCCTCCTATAAATCCATGTGAAAATACATCATCGTTGTGCCTTGCTGTGATTTACATTTTTATTCAATTATAGTAAACGAGTTCAGCTGAAACCTGCTGTTCACATAAACCCAAGCTATAGGAGCGCTACTCTCCTGCTCTATTCCTAAATTTCATCCCGGTGAGCGGTGCTAATCCGGTAAATGTTTCCGATTTCTGCAAAGACGGCGATGGATGTTACGCTTAAGGTTTGCAGAGTAAGTGTAGGGGTTTTAAAATAGCAACTCGGTTCAGCACAATTTCTCCGTGTGGAGTGGAGTGGAGTGTGATCCACTGAAGCGGCACGTATTATGTGTGCCATAGAGCAGCACAAACATTTTAGTGTTTATTTAGCCAGAACAAAATGGCCAGATTATATATCCCTTTAATTAAAAAAGAAGAGCTCACTCACTCTTCTATTGCGGTGGCACTGCTAATGCTGTCTACACTACTGCTATTAAAAATCCTTTCAGGTGATTGGAAAAAAAAAAACAAAAAACAAACGGAGAGAGTATCATTAAGCTCCAATCAGGGTTTGATATGGAGAAGCCAGAAAGGGGGTGTTAATGCTTCATTACATGTTCCACTGTATTTAAATAAAAAGTGACCAATTTCATTGGGCACGGATTCTTCAGGTCAGCGGTGACTGGGTGAGCCATAATTAACACTTTTCTCTGCAGTGCTGAAGGGGAAATGCCACACTCCTCACCGCTTTTCTCAGTAGGTGGTGGTTCTAAATGCCTCACTGCAGTCCTGCAATATTAGGAGCCAAACTTGTACTCTTTCGATTCACCTGGCCGTGTACCTGCTAAATTCCTCAGCCCCTGTTTTACAGCCTCTCGGGGTGCCTTATTATTGCCCAATGAGACCAGGAGGGGTGGAACCTCCTACTGAAATGGATAGCCTTCCCAAGTAGCTTAGGGTGCAGAGTGTTTTTTTTTTTAAGATGGAGCTTGTCAGCTAAAGCAATAAAAACTAATGTGGATTTGATACTGTATCCCACCAGGGAAGCCCCCACCAGTAACAGCTCACTGAAGTCATTACGCCTGTATTTTCAAGCTTAAAGAGGGCAAAGTAATGAGCGGAAAAGCAAACGCAAACTTTGCCAAAGAGGGAAGAAACTCATAGGGTTTAGTGCTAACGAGTGCAGTAAATCAGTGCCGAATCCTGTAACCGCTCACCTGCCCGACCATAATCAGGCAAAACGGAGAGAAAGAATAAAAAGAGAGAGAGAACAAGATAACTGTGTCCCTTTTTAGTGAGTCATAGCCACCTGTCTGCAGTCACCGACTGGCTCCTAAATCTCTTTCTCTCTCTCTCTCTCTGCCCAGTTGCCATGGGGACAGCAACTTTCTGATTTCTTCCTTATAAAACCACTTGGAGAACTTTGTGACAGATCTGAAGGATGGCTAAGCTCAGTAAGAAGTCCATCACAGAGCATTTGTGTTTCTCACGCCGCCTTTGCATTTACTCCTTAGTAAAGAAGCGTATTTCTGATGCCATTACATCTTGTCTACGATAAAGAACAGCAGTCTAGACTCTTTATGAACTCTTTATAAGCAACAGTTCCTGTGTGTGTGTGTGTGTGTGTATACATGCCTATGTAATTGATGATGGTTGGTGAGGCAAGTAATTTGTTTATACAATATAAAATTGGACATTTTTGGAAGCTTCAATGTGGTCTGGATTCTGAAAGGGAGAGCACACCCTTTCTGCCTTATTATTATCAAAATTTGTCATAGACACATTGAAGTCTGTGACATGTAGGTACAATGTTTTAGTATTAAATTAAATCAGACACTAAATATATCCCTTTCAGTCATTTTTTTCCTTATGGAAATGGTAATAGCTATTATTATGGAATAAGGATTTACATTACACAACAATGGTAATACTTACGGCTGTGACCTGAATTGTAGTTGAAATTTAAGGTTTATAGTAATGGATGATTAGTGGTTAGCACGTTCGCCTCACACCGCCAGGGTCCGGGTTCGATTCCCGTCTCGGCCATGAGTGTGTGGAGTTTGCATGTTCTTCCCTTGGTTTCCCCCCGGTCCAAAAATATGCATGGTAGGTTGATTGGCACATTGCAAAAAATTGTCCCTATTGTGTGAATGTGTATATGAATGTGTGTGTGTCCTGCGATGGGTTGGCATTCCATCCAGGGTGTATCCTGCCTTTATGCCCATAGATGCCGAGATAGGCATAGGCTCCCCTCAACCTGAGGGAAGATCAGATATAGCTGTAGAAGATGAATGAATGAATGAATGAATGAATGAATGAGTAATGGATGATTTCAACTTTGTCATTTCTACTTTACTTTTTTCAACAATGTCAGTATAATCTAAATAGACATTAATTTCGTATGTATTTTTTTTTTTAGATGGTGCCTCAATTGTTAATGCTTTGGAACAGTGAAAAGATTTGAGTTTTAGGGAACTCTTCCTGGTTTCTTTCTGCTTTGTAGTAATATAACAAGCTGCATTTTTTTATGTCTAAATAACTTAAAGTGAGGAAGAAAGCGAAAGGCTTTGAGTGAACAAGTCTTTGTAGCTACAATAGCAATAAGTGCTAAGAACTATAATTTACACATTTTTTCATTAGTGTTGGAAAATTGCCACGGTATGAAAAAAAAACCGAATAAATTCGGATGTGCGGTTATTGGAAAATAATTTGCTTTAAAGTCTAACGGCCCACAACACCACAGTATCACCAAACCGTGTTGCTGATTATTTCTCTCTTAATAGCACACCCTGTAGAGCCTGATTCCTTATCTAATCAACACAATATTAAGGACTGTGCATTACTGTAGCATAAAACACATTAAAGAGGCAGTGTAAATCACTAATTAATTGCCCATATATCAAAGAGAATCACCCTACATAATTACAATAAGCCTTAAGGAATAGGAATATAAAAAGTACGGTTATAGAAATATTAATTTGATCACAGAGAGTTAAAAATGATCCTTCTTGTTTTTTACTCCAATGAACTTTTTAAATCTCTATATAGATCCCCTTTCGAAAGCCATCCAGAGAATCCGTTGATACTGCAGTCAGTTTTGTTACTATACTACTGGCTTGGTTTCATTAGTCGGTATTGGTGGCAATGAGAAAGTTCTTTTATATGATCATAAAACAAAGCCCAGCTGGTAAATAAAGAAGTTACAAGCACCTGTGTAAATTAAATGAGTGAGCTTGCCTTACTGATTTATTACACGATTTATTGCGTACTAGTGTCAAAATAGGCATTTAAAGCGTGCTGATTCAGCCGCGTCCACGGGGGTTTCAGCAGCGACCCTTCGACGGTGATTTAGTTCAGCGCTAGGCTTAAAGCCAATATCTGGAAACGAGCCCATTAAGTGGCTTAGGTGGGTTCAAGAATTAAGAGTGAGACCTGTGTGTTATGAGCAGGCTGGCTTGTGTGCGTGTTTATTCGACCCCTTATTTGATGAAAACAAACAGTGGGACTGTGGGATCATTCAGCCAAGTGTCATCACCCACCAAACCCAGCGCACACCCACACACACACACTAAATTAATTGACACTGACAGACAAAGAGTTTGTTGAGTGGCTGTTTGTGTGTTTGTGCTATGCAGCTGTGCTCACTAATCTCTCCCTCTCTCTTTCTCTTTCTCTTGTTCCCTGTACCCTGTACCACCCGAACCTAACCCTCCCACCCAAAATTGCTCCATCCGCCTTCCTGTTTTTTTTTACCCTCCTTTCTCCCCACATCCCTCTCTCTGCCCTTACTTCACCTCTGGCAGTTTCATGTATGGCGAGCTGACGGACAAGAAGACAATAGACAAAGTCAGACAGACTTTTGACAACTATGAGTCCAATTGCTTTGAGGTTCTGCTCTATAAGAAGAACAGTGAGTATAACCGGACCCCATACAGGCAATCATCGCGTTTAAGGCTTTTAGCCAGCTCTGGAGTGTACAGCGTTAACAAGCACACACTCTTTTAAAGCACTTTTAGAGCACAAACCGTCCTTTATTTATTATGTACTTTAGCAGTTAGAGTAAGAGCTTTCTGCCTTCTAAAATCTTGCACTGGCAGACATAAGCAAAAAATAAATAAATAACAATGATTCAATTTAAATTGATCAGCATACCGAGCGGTATAATAAAATGCCAGAAGAAAAGAAAACAGGAGCGTTTCCAAAACACTGAATATTTGCAAGAAATAAAAAAAAAAATCCATTCACGAGAGCTAAACTGAGATGTCTTTTCCTTTTATAGTGGCAGGAATTATTGCGCAGAATCTTATTACTTAGGCTCTTTGAAACTATTTCCCTAGTAATTGATGTGCAGTACTCATCCATTTGCACCGGTAGATTTATGCGTTCTCCAGGGTTTAATCATTTCTCAATTAGTACTCAGTGGGTATAGCTCAGAGAGACTCGGTAATCCCGACGCCGAAGTTTCATAATTCTTCATTGTGTATTTTGTGATGCGGTAAGAAACATGCTGTAGACAGTCAAGCCTACCAAATGCTTTTAAAGAGGGGAATTGATCTTTAAAGGCATTTCCTCTTTTATATGTGTAGGCATATCTAGTCCTAAAACACTTTTTACAGATAAGTCATTTGGGGGAATCTGTGGCTTTATGATCCTTTAGGCAACTACACCGCAGATTTCACATATTAATGATTCATGTTTCGTGTTCCTGCATTTAATTTCTCATAGCGTTATTCTCAGTATCTCACCCATAAAACCATGCATCAAAGTTCTCCTTCCTACTCCTTTTATTTTTATACACTCTGGTTCTTGTCCGGCCTCTCATATCCTCTTTGTTTGCATCCCTCGTCTCTTCGGCTATATCAGGAAGTCCGGTTTGGCTGTACATGCAGGTGGCCCCGATCAGGAACGAAAATGATAAAGTGGTCCTGTTCCTCTGCACCTTCAAGGACATAACTGTCTTCAAACAACCCATTGAGGACGAGACCACCAAAGGTAAGGCTATAGCAGACAATGAGAAAAGACTTGAAACGCAATGTTTGATGTGAATTTTGCCTGAAGCTGAAGGTTTCTGTGCTTAGAAATATAAAATGAATAGGTTTGAATCTGTTGTGAGTGGAATATCTCTCGTGGAACATTCCGATCTTGACTTCCCATTGTCCGGTTATTTACTACGTATAACACAGTCCATACATATATCCAGTGTTGGGGAGTAACTAGTTAATGTAACAGCGTTACTTAATTTACTTACAGTATAAAAGTAACAGTAATTCGTTGTAGTTACTGAGAAAAAAAAACCTGTAATTAAATTACTTTCGAAAATGTTAAACATTACAAATCCCAAAGAACCCCGCTCAACAAGCCCCCCCACCCCACCCCACCCCCATCAACAATTTGCTTGTATTGACATGCAAAAACCTTCCCAACACTGCATATATCTATTGATCATTATTGACATGTTTATAATTATGAGTCTACTGTGCATTTTCACATTACCTCTCCTGCAAATCCAGATCCGTCTCGATAAATACAGCGTTCCATTTTTAAAAAGAGATACCGTGTGATTGGGACATTACGAGGTCAATTAGAGATGCTGTTTCCGAGCTAATATGTGCACTGATGCGAAACGTAGCCTGTGTTAGCAGCATAGAGAAGGAAATGGAACGAGCTGTCACTTTGTGTTTAAGAAGGCTCTCTTCTTCCGGCAGCACAGGGATGAGCACTGGAAAACTCCACTTGTGCGTGTGATTGATTGGGACATGTCAGATCTCGCTATATATATATTTTCCCCCCTTGCTTTTTGATCTCCAAGCCACCCCCCCCACCCAATCCGATGGCTATGTTCCTTATCAGCTTGTGGCACTGCTAAGGTTTAAACACAACTCTGACATGATCCTGGCTTCCAGGAGAGCCTCCCCAAACCTTAACACACACACACACACATACACATACACATACACACTTGCAGTTTTTCGGAGTAGGCTGCAGGCTTCTGTCACATTGTTAGATTGGCAGAAAGACAAGCAGGTGCAAGGTGTCAGCTGTGGAGCTGAGGCAAATCACACCTGCTCCCTTCTCAAATAGACATCCAGGGCTAAAGAGGATGAGGAGTGAACCTGGTTTCCCATCCTTTTGTATTCCACCTGCTGTGTGGTGCTAATTTTCTTAGTATGTTTGAACTCTTTGTTCAAATTATCATGAAGAAATGTCTGTGTCATGAAACAGTTCTCCAATCGAAGCCTTTCGATTCATGCATAGACCTTTTGAAAGAAAAAACGAACAAAAAACACCAGTGTAACGGTGCGCTGAAGCAGACACACGATATGGAATGAAACCAAAACAGGATTTATTAAATAATAAACTCGGGAGATGCCGCTCAAATACACCCTGGATAAGGGCGTCTGCTAAATACCGCAAATGTAAATGTAAATGTAAATACAGCACACGCTATTTGTATATACCAGAGTCTGTTGATAAGTTCAGCGTACTCCAACGGAAGTAATGTAAAACTCATGCAAATCACTCAGGAGTCAAGCATGCACATGTATCAAGTCACAGACTTGAGTTACAGACCACTGATGGACTGAGATGCGCTAAGATGCATCTTTACTTGAGAAGAGTATTTTTTTGTATTATTTTCCTTTTATTTGGGGAAAAATTTTTCAATCACTGCATTTGAATGCTTTTTAAATATGTTACACAATATTTTACAATTTCCTACTTTGAAGTGAATACATAAATTGTGGTAAATTAGACAATCTTTCAAGACCCAAAGCAAAACCCCACTTTTGAGAGGAAGTGTACTCTCACTGTGTCTGTAATAGAAAATGGAAATGGGAGACTGGAAATTCAATATCTGAAATAAAAATCAAATTCTTAAAGAATTTTTGTAGATTTACACTACTTTAAACCTTTTTTAAATGATGGTTTCTTACCCAAATAAATTCAGCTTAATTGTTATACGTTTACAAACCGGATTCCAAAAAAGTTGGGACACTATACAAATCGTGAATAAAAACTGAATGCAATGATGTGTAGGTGCCAACTTGTAATATTTTATTCAGAATAGAACATAACACACGAAACAAAAGTTTAAACTGAGAAAATGTACCATTTTAAGGGAAAAATATGTTGATTCAGAATTTCATGGTGTCAACAAATCCCAAAAAAGTTGGGACAAGGACATTTTCACCACTGTGTGGCATCTCCCCTTCTTTTTACAACACTCAACAGACGTCTGGGGACAGAGGAGACCAGTTTCTCCAGTTTAGAAATAGGAATGCTCTCCCATTCTTGTCTAATACAGGCCTCTAACTGTTCAATCGTCTTGGGCCTTCTTTGTCGCACCTTCCTCTTTATGATGCGCCAAATGTTCTCTATAGGTGAAAGATCTGGACTGCAGACTGGCCATTTCAGTACCCGGATCCTTCTCCTACGCAGCCATGATGCTGTGATTGATGCAGAATGTGGTCTGGCATTATCTTGTTGGAAAATGCAGGGTCTTCCCTGAAAAAGATGACGTCTGGATGGGAGCATATGTTGTTCTAGAACCTGAATATATTTTTCTGCATTGATGAGATCACGGGCATCCAGTATGGTTTTACGGCCTTGACCCTTTCTCGCAGAGATTGTTCCAGATTCTCTGAATCTTTGGATGATGTTATGCACAGTTGATGATGATAGATGCAAAGTCTTTGCAATTTTTCGCTGGGTAACACCTTTCTGATATTGCTCCACTATCTTTCTGCGCAACATTGTGGGAATTGGTGATCCTCTACCCATCTTGGCTTCTGAGAGACACTGCCACTCTGAGAAGCTCTTTTTATACCCAATCATGTTGCCAATTGACCTAATTGTGTTAATTGGTCTTCCAGCTCCTCGTTATGCTTAAATTTTTCTTTTACTTTTTCCAGCCTCTTACTGCTACTTGTCCCAACTTTTTTGGGATTTGTTGACACCATGAAATTCTGAATCAACATATTTTTCCCTTAAAATGGTACATTTTCTCAGTTTAAACTTTTGTTTCGTGTGTTATGTTCTATTCTGAATAAAATATTAGAAGTTGGCACCTACACATCATTGCATCCAGTTTTTATTCACGATTTGTATAGTGTCCCAACTTTTTTGGAATCCGGTTTGTATTATATAGGAACTCTCTATCTCTCTCTCTCTCTCCTCTCTCTCTCTCTCTCTCTCTCTATCTCTCTCTCTCTCTCTCTCTCTCTTTCTCGATATATATATATATATATATATATATATATATATATATATATATATATATATGTATAGGAACTCTTATATTGGAACTCACCCTTGGCTGGCATGTTTATGAGGGTGAAAGGGTTACATATGTGTTTTTAACTAGTGTCAGGTCAGGTGACTTGTAGTGCGTCACCATACAGTCACTGTATAGCCACTGAGTGACTGATCCCAAGCACTGCCTCATTTGTTTGCCAATTGATGCTTTGTAACATGCAAGATACTATCTCGTGTGACGTCGGTCAACCTTTCAGCACACAAGCAGGTGTGCCACCGTTTCCCATGGACATATTTTGAATTTGAAGCTCCAGATCTTCCTTTGAAAAATAACTTTTTTGACATTCATATGTGACATGTACAGTTTTTTCGATCCTATGTATATCAGTAAAACACGTGAAAACAATCCCATATATTCCCATAAGAAAGAATAAAAAAGTGATGCAGTAGAAGAGTGTTGTGTTCTTAATACTTTAAAGAATAACATAAAAAAAGTCTGTGTTATACCTTTTTGAGAACACAGACAAATAATCAAATAGGTCTGTCGAATTGCTTTACCATTAATTTTACAATTTGGGTTTGAGATAAACTTTTACAAATTTTAAGGCTCTAAACCAGGAGTGGGCAAACTACAGCCCGGGGGCCACATCCGGCCCCTTGGTCCTTTTAATCCGGCCCGCTGAACTGCTTCGGCTTCTTTGCCGCACCAGAAGAAAGTATAACCGCACAGCAGCGCTGACATTGTTGGTTTATTTTTGTTTGTTTCTTTTCCCTAAATAGAATATCCTTATTCTTTTGGTAGCATAATGCATCATGATATCATTTACCGCTCTTTACAAGTGGAAAAAATTAATATTGAACATAAGTTATGTTCAACGTGATTGTTGGTTCGGCCCACGAACACACCACAGGTTCCTCTTATGTGGCCCTTTGGAAAATATAATTGCCCACCCCTGCTCTAAACCCATATATTATTTTTAAACTTTATAGCCTCTTAATCTGTGTACAGTGCCATGCAATAGTATTGACTCCATTAGCATTGTTCATGTTTTGTTACATTATAACCTGTAATTTAAATGTCTATTAATCAGAATTTTAGTCAAAAAGTTGGTGAAGGGAAATATATACAAAACAGAATGAGAAAAAAATCATCTGAAATTTGCCATGTGCATATGTATTCACCACCTTTACTATAAGGCCCCTCAATAATTCTCATGCAACTAGTTGCCTTGTGAAGTCCACCAATGAAAGTCCACCTGTGTGTTAATCTAAGTGTCACATTACCTGTCAGTTTAAACACACCTTTTCTGAAAGGCCCCAGAGGCTTCAACACAACGAAGCAAGAGGAATCACACCAAGTAGATCTTCAAAATAGTCACGGACAAAATTGTTGAGAAAATATCCAAATGTTTGATGATCCCCCGGAGCACCATCAAATCGGTCATCTTCAAATGGAAAGAACATAGTCTCACAACAAACCTGCCAAGAGAGGGCCGCCCGCCAAAACTCACAGACTGGGTAAGGAGGGCATCAATCAGAGAGGCAGCACAGAAACCAAAGGTAACCCTGAAGGGTTGCAGAGTTCCACAGCAGAGACTGGTTTATGGGATCACAAAAAGTCGTACACTCCATAGAGCTGGGCTTTATGGTAGAGTGGCTAGAAAATAAAAAAAAAACATTACTTATTGTTAAAAAATAAGAAGGCTAAAAGACATGTGGGCGACTCCCCAAATGTATGGAGGAAGGTACTAGGGTCAGATGAGACAAAAATGTAACTTTTCACCCACCAAGCAAAATGTGTCTCTGGTGCAAACCCAACAAATTCCAAGAACACTATCCCCATAGTGAAACATGGTGGTGGTAGCTTCATGCTGTGGGGATGTTTTTTAGCAGCAGGAAATGGGAAACTTGAGGAAAAGGATGGTGCTTCTTGAGCAAAACCTGTTTCAGACTGCCTGTGATTTGGGACAGAGGTTCATCTTCCAGCAGGACAATGACCGGACGCATACTGCTAAAGCAACACTTGAGTGGTTTATTTGTAAACCTTTAAATGTGTTTAACCGTCCAACATGATTGAGATGGAGGAGCTTCCTTAAGTTTTACCTTAAAGAATGCTCTAAAATCCCAGTCGCAAGATGTGGCAAGCTCATAAAGCTGCTTGCAGTAATTGCCACAAAAGGTGGCTGTACAAAGTACGGACTTTAGGGGAGTGAATAGTTATGCAAGTTTTCTGTTATCCTATTTGTTGTTTGCTTCACAAATTCATAAATGACATGATGCAAACCTTCAAACAACCCATTTGATTTCCAAATGATTGTGAGGCAAGCAAACATGAAAAATACTGAATACTTTTGCAAGGCATTGTAAATCTGCTTTGAAACAATGTCCATTTTAAAAAGAGCTGTACGAATACAAATGGATTGATCTGAAAGAATTTTGCACGCACGTGCTAAAGGCTACTGGCCTGTAGCACTTTAGCTCTACAACAGGCTACTGTTGTTCCCCTAGTAAGTAGATAAAGAAAGTTAGCTAGGCCAGCATCTGGAGTTGCATGGGCAGAGCTTGTAATTGGACTGATTTCTTTCTTTCATTCGAGTGTATTTCTTGTGTCATTCATACATTGCAATGGACTAAGATACAAACTGTTAAAACGTTTCTTTTCTCCTGTAAAAATGGCCTGTTCTGGTTTGATCAAACATTGTGAAAACAAAAATATCCTACATTGATATTTGCATGACATACTAAGGCAGGAAAATGTCTTTGCATTTCGGTTCAAGAATCTTGCCTTTTGAGGGATTGTAGAATAAGGAGTTACAGCGTAACATTAATTAACAAAGTGAAAAAGGTGGTTTTAATGTCGGGTTGTCATTGCGATTGCCGTATCCTACTATTGCTTTGTAGTAAACGAAATGTCCTGGAAAGGCTGGTCTGCGTTCTTACTACTGTTGCTATGTTTAAAAGACTCACATAGTGTGCTAAAGCTTCTATTACATGCTCATTATAAAGCTGGCATTGTAATTAGGAAGTCATGTAGTAAAGAGCTATTTTAGGAGCTGCATTCCATA
The DNA here is from genome assembly GCA_030449085.1 of Kryptopterus vitreolus. Taxonomy (NCBI): domain Eukaryota; kingdom Metazoa; phylum Chordata; class Actinopteri; order Siluriformes; family Siluridae; genus Kryptopterus; species Kryptopterus vitreolus. The sequence continues at coordinate 23,012,539 of JACRUU010000007.1, forward strand.
TCACTGTGTACTTTTTTTCTGTACTTGCCTCTGGGTATGCAGGCCTAGATGTGTGTGTTGGTTTTTGAAGCAAAAACAAGTCCCACTTGGATAGCTTGCACAGCTACGATCAGGAATGCATTTAGAGGAAGCTATAAAATATGCACCAGCTTTTCATAACTCTTGAAGTGAATGTACACTGGTGTACAGTTTACTTCATGGTTATGGCTTGTTGTCTGCAAAATACCTGTGTGGGCTCTTGTTACTTTTTACAGTAATCTTTGATCCTTTTTGGTTACCTGATATGATCTGAAAGTATATTCTCTTCTCTTTCTTTTTTTTTCCGTTTTACTTTTGTTATTGTGTAGCCTTTTTACCTCCCACATCAACGTACACTCTGTAACATATAATGGCAAAATCGATTTGTAATCATTTTGCAAATTCTATTAAAACAAAGAAAAAAAGGAAGAAAAAGAAATCACATTGACATCAATGCTATTTTGGCTCAGGTGCACCCCATTTCTTCAGGATTAGAGTGAGAAATTCAACTCGCTGGACATGATTATAAAGGCACACATCTCTCCATATACACTCCGACAGCAGGAAATGCATATCAGAATAAAAAAAAAAGAAACAAGCTATGGGGTCAAAGGAGAACAGGGTTATATTTAGGTACACATCTGTGGAAGGCTACAGAAACTTCTGCTCCACTGAAGAGCACAGTGACCTCTATAATTCATAAACGGAAGAAAGTTTGGAACAACCAGGACACCTTAGCGCTTGCTACCTGGACAAACTGAGCAATATGAATGTGTGGGCTTGTGTGTATCTGATCCTCTGAATCATTTACAACTGGCTATTGGGAGCTGTCGAAATGACCTCAAATGTAGAAATAATATGAAATCTTGACAGAAGAAGCTGCTCCACAACAACAAGCATGACCACTTATGAAGTTAAGCAGCGAGATGGAGAGAAATCTTGAAGGAAAACCCGGAGGGAACAGAGAAACCAAATAGACATTGTTGTCTCTCCCACTCGTTTTCAATCCTTGTCCTTTTCTATCTCGAACACTGTCACTATTTGTTATGACTACTGCTGACCCTGTGCTTAGCAGCCACCCAAACAAAGAAAGCTAAGCTCGACCTAAAGGGAATAGTAGTTCCCTGGTGGGAAGGTATATATAAGGCACTTTATTATCTCCTAGAGTTATCACCTTGCCTAGATTGTTTGGTTAATTTTTCCCTTCTTTCTTCTTTTTTCCATTATTTATTATTTTCCCTCCTTCCTATTATGTCAGTTTATTCAAGTCTCTTGTGGAAATACTTAATTCCTATTCATCTCCTTTAGATTACTCAACAGTAATAGCTGGATACAGATACAATCCTTAGTGCCTGCCAGGCTAAATTCTCTGCTATGCCATACAGCGATTCTTCTTTTTTTTGGCTCTCATGATCTGCTGGAATGACTTGTGCCAATCATTATTCAAGGTTGTGTGACATGCGATTGTGCAGTGAGTAAACCGCCATGTACTGTACTATTTTTCAGAAAATGGTTGAATGATATCTCATTGCCGACGGTCCTCCAATCTGCTTTTAGAGTTTGATGTTTAAATCTCAAGCGCTGTTAGGGACTAAGCAGAGTCAATCTATTGTACAGCAAATTAAAAACTAAAAAAACAAACAAACATGTGCACCAGTTCCTAGCTGATGACTTTATTTGCCCTTGACCGTTTTGGTCCTAACTGATTTTCAACAAAAGAATGTTTTACTAATAGAATGTTAATGATGAGGTACTTGCTTCAAATCTGGTCCCTTACTTGCTCCCATGCTTTTATGTGGTCCATTGCAGCGCTGCTTTTCATTTTGAAGTCAAAAGTTAATCTAATGTTTGTAGAAGAAAAAAGCAGTCTGTACTTTTGAGAAGGAAAAAAAATCCTGAGTATATAATAATAATAATAATAATAATAATAATAATATTCATTTATTCATCTTCTACCGCTTTATCCGATCTTCTCTCGAGTCACGGGGAGCCTGTGCCTATATCAGGCGTCTCTGGGCATTAAGGCATACACCCTGGATGGAATGCCAACCCATCGCAGGGCACACACACACACACACACACACACACACACACACACAACACACACATACACACATTCATACACTAGGGACAACAATTTTCCAAGGTGCCAATCAACCTACCGTGCATGTTTTTTTTTGGACTGGAGAACCCGGAGAAACACCCCCTGACACACGGGGAGAACTCCACACACACACATGGCCGAGATGGGAATCGAACCCGGACCCTGGCGGTGTGAGGAGAACATGCTAACCACTAAGCCACCGTGCCCCCATAATAATAATAATATAAAAAGAATAAATATATATATACTATATCTAACAAAAAATTTAATATGTATAAATATAAATATAATATGCTAATACTAATAGGTTTTTAGGAATATAGTAAGGACTGAGATTTGGGGAAAAAAAGGTAGAAAAGGTAGAAAGCTCTGGATCCCCCATCAGAGGCTCACTACTGAAAACAGGAAAGGTATTAAGAAAGACTGCAGTCGTGGGAAATAAGTTTGGTTTAATTATTTTCTGCCGAAGGACTTTACGCTCGCAACCATGATTTCCTAATTGTTTCTCTGTGTAAAAGCCCCAACAAATGTGATGCTAACAGGGCCAATGGAGACTTGCATATTTTATATGTGCAAAATAGTATGTGTTTTGCCTGTCTGACTTGTGAATATTCATGAATTTATTTGGGGGTGTTTGAAAGATACAAATTACTTTTAATGAAGGGCAGGTGCTGAATCTGTTCTCCAACAGTTAAACGCAAAAATACAATTCTGAAACGTTTTAATGTTAAGAGAGTGTTTCTTTAATTTGCCGAATTACAATAAACCAAAAATTACCAAAAAAAAAGACAATATTATAATTTCTTTCACATTAGAAATTCTCCACATATTTGCACATCCGATGCTGGAAACGTTTAAAAAGATACTTTGATGGGATTTGTTCCTTCCCATTTATTTAATTAACATAATGCACAGATTTACCTTCAGTTTACTGTATCTTGAAGATTCAAGCTTACCACAGATCCTCATTAGTAAATTGTTCTGTCTGGTTTTCATGAGATGTCATTCAGACACGAGATTTGTGTCCCACAGTGCAGTCACAATCACTTACCACACAAAATATATATTCATTTCACAAGAAATAACATGTACATTGCTGTAGTTCATGGCCTCCATGCTGTATATGTCCAAAAGTTTGGGCGTTTCATGAATGCTGGAGAATACCATTGAAAATGTTTGCTTTCTGGTTGATAGGATGGACCAAATTTGCAAGACTAACCAGAGCGCTGACCAACAGCCGCGGCACAATCCAACAACTCGCGCCAATAAACAAAACTGAAGTGAGCCACAAGCACTCACGACTAGCTGAGGTGAGTATCTCTCATTCTGTGTCGCGCTCTTTGCCGGATCCAGACCAGAAAGGTCAGCCTCCTACACAGGACAGCAAAACCACTGATGAGTCACCTTCTTTAAAGGTCTATGCCTTTTGCACACACTATTTTTTCACTTCATTTACCATACTCAGACTATAGAAAGCCAAATCCACTTCTTTCTAAGGTTTGATATATGAAGAAGAGTCGTTATACCCCTGTACTCCTGCTACGTTATTTCCCATGGTACCAGTGAAAAAGAAAGCTAAAGTCATATTGTATTGTAACGATTCTAAGGACACTCACATCTGAGGAACAAATCCCGTTTTCTTTAGAAACGACACTCCCCTACACACAAGTTTGATCTCACAGTTCCTGATTTCCTGTTTTTTCTCCTTGCAGGCTCTGCAGTTAGGCTCAGACATACTCCCGCAATACAAACAAGAGGCTCCTAAAACTCCACCTCATATCATCCTGCACTACTGCACCTTCAAGACCACATGGGACTGGGTCATCCTCATCCTCACTTTCTATACAGCCATCATGGTGCCATATAATGTCTCCTTCAAAACCAAACAGAACAACCTGGCCTGGCTGGTGGTGGACAGTGTAGTGGACGTCATTTTCCTGGTGGATATCGTGCTTAACTTTCACACCACTTTTGTGGGGCCCGGTGGAGAGGTCATATCAGATCCTAAACTCATACGCATGAACTACCTGAAAACCTGGTTCGTCATAGACCTGCTCTCTTGCCTGCCGTATGACATCATCAACGCATTTGAGAATGTGGATGAGGTAAGTCTTCATAGTATTGTGCATCTACTTGTCTATATAGTCTCTTTAGCTTTTGCTTAGCTTTTTCACCTTCTATTATTTGGGCAGATTGAATCAAATTGTAATTAGTGACTGGCCTATTTATATACAGTAACAATAAAAATTTGTATTTGTGTCAATTTAGATAGCAAAAATATAGTCATTCTAAGTAAGGATCTAAGGAAAAATTGGTGTAAATAAAAACTAGATGATTACACTGGTTAGATAAATCCGGAATATTATGTTTTTTGCTTCCCTGTCATAGAAAAAGCTTAAACAATTGACACAGAAAAAGGCTAGTGTCATTTCCTTGTCATTAGTGGTTAGGTTTAGTGGTTAGCATGTTTGCCTCACACCGCCAGGGCCCGGGTTCGATTCCCATCTCGGCCACGTGTGTGTGGAGTTTGCATGTTCTCCCTGTGCCTCAGGAGGTTTTTCTCCGGGTTCTCCGGTTTCCCCCCGGTCCAAAAACATGCACGGTAGGTTGATTGGCACCTTGGAAAATTGTCCCTAGTGTATGAATGTGTGTGTGTGTGTGTGTGTGTGTATATATCCCATTTAAATGATTGTATCATCTGTTTATTTGTTCATGCAAAACAACACAGTGATTATATCGCTTTCATGCGTCTTATGAAATCACAAACTTCCATACATCGAAGCCTGACAAAGAATCTACACGCAAAGCTTTTAAAGTGTGTGCGTAAGATCCGCAGACTCAAATCTCCATTTTTTTCCTCATTATTTCCAAGGAGAAGTGTACATTATGTAGAGTGATCCTGACAGTGGATGAAGGCAAATTGTTACCTGACTTGCATTAGCTGTCCCCATAACTACCAATTTTGATATAGCCCTTAAATTATTTACTAAAGAATTCAGCAGAGGGAAGTAACAGAGGACAAATACTTTGCTTCTGTACTTAAGTAGATTTTTCTGGTAGCATTACTTCATTTCACTATTTATTTTTCACACTTTTTAGTTTCACATTTACATTTTTTTAGACAAATATGTGTATTTTCTACTTCTTATATTTATAAACAAGGCTCATTACTTTCATTTTAATCTTTTTGGTGAAATCCTTTTTCTTCTGTGTGCCATTCGTGCACCATTTCCACTCATTTTCAAACTATCACTGGTGTATCGTTTCCTGGCCATCACACACCACAGACATACAGTAGGTGTGTTTACGTAACAATGAGCAAGGCACAAGACAACAAGAAATATGGCTAATGTGGGTTACAGAATTGTAAGCATTCCTGATCCCATGATCATCATCATCGGTACTCTGCTTGTGTTCTACATGGTGGATGTTCGGTCTGGATACATTAATGAGGTAACAACATTGAAAATGTATTTTGCATTAAAAGATTATAATGATGTGAGGTGCAGTAACCTTAATTACATGTCAGAGCCCAAACTTCTTTACTTTTCATTTGAGTCTAAAAGTGTAGTCAACTTTTACCAGAGTATTTGAAAACACAACTATCTGTACTTCTACTTCAGTGATGGATGTGTGCACTTTTGCCACCTCTGAAAGAATTCCTAGTTCTTATTGAACAGAATACCTGACCGAGATCACAGAACGCACAAAAACGTAAACAACCCAAGAAAACGGGAATCATTCTCTCTGATCCACTTGAGGCGTAAAAATGCCTCTAGTATAAGAACTGGATATTTAATGAGCATTCCCATTTTCAGTGTCTAGATCAGCTACAGGTTATGTAAATGAAAGGTTATGTGACGCTATGGGGCTTTAGTAAAAAAAAATGCATTAAAAAAAATCACACTAGGCACAATTCCATTGTATTATGCTGAGTTCATGCATGCCTACTGCATTTGTATACGGGTCACCTGGAGCCAAATGCAGTGTGATTCTTGGTTCTCATTATTATTCCTTTCACTAAGCTATAAATACACACAATGTTATACATAGATAATGCAAACTTTACATCTTCCTCCCAGTCCGCATCATTTTCGCCGTTTCCCTGGTAACAGGCGTCATCTCCCATCATGCTGATGCCATCAGTGTACATACAGCTCAGCAACAAGATGAACGCAATAAAGCCACCAAATTGCACTGCGCTGCTTTGCAATAAAGAGCTTTGTCGCTGTGGCATCTGGGGTTCTGTCTGCATGACTTAATCAATCTGATGTGCTTAAAGTGCAATAGACTCTGACACAGCGACTGGCATGTAGTAGCGTCTACAAAGGCAGGCTGTTCACAGCTATCTCTGGATCTGTAGTGCTCGCCTGTAGGCTACAGGTGCGGGAAAAGCCAGGCAAATATAACAACAATTTATCATTCTATTATTGTGACATTGGGGCAGAATACTTCGGGGTGCATATCTAGCATCCAGTATCATGACGGCGCTTGTTTTGTCACATCTTCCTTAAGACGGAGCACAAGTTTGTCTGAAATTGAACAGTGAAAAGAAATTTAGATTGTAGCCTCAAGGGTAAAATAAATCCAAAAGCTCTCATTAGGGGCAATGACACTACTTTTGTACTTTTGTAAGTTGATTTAATAGTACTTTTAATTACTCTTCTGAAAATATCACTCATGTTGTGATTGTTTTTTCGTAAGTACTTTCAATGAATTAAAGAATAGTCTTCATATATTTGTTGTATATTATAGTAGTAAATATGCAGTTAAAAGGACACTCTTGGTAAAAAGATGGTACCAGAGGTGGCATAAGTACGCACATCCTTCACTTTTGTAGAAGTATAGATACTCGACAACAGTCGAAGTATTGACAAAATTTTTTTTTTAAAGTCAAATTCAAGAGCACAGGGGCATGGTGGCTTAGTGGTTAGCATGTTCACCTCACACCTCCAGGGTCCGGGTTAGATTCCCACCTTGGCCATGTGTATGTGGAGTTTGCATGTTCTCCCCGTACCTCAGGGTTTTTTTCTCTGGGTTCTCCGGTTTCCCCCCTCCAAAAACATGCACGGTGGGTTGTTTGGCACCTTGGAAAATCGTCCCTAGTGTATGAATGTGTATCTGAATGAGTGTGTGTGCCCTGCGATGGGTTGGCATTCCATCCAGGGTGTATCCTGCCTTAATGCCCATAGACGCCTGAGATAGACACAGGCTCCCCGTGACCTGAGGGAAGATCGGATATAGCAGTAGAAGAAGAATGAATGAATGAATGAAGTTCAAGAGCTCTGACATGTACTTAAGTAAAATCGAATTTAATAAAAATTGAATACTCCAATCAACTTGGGCACAGACAGATTTATATGTTTTAGGCAAATATACAGTTTGTTTATTATTAATGAAAGCAAACTTAATATAGAGCATGAAAACAAAATAATTCCTGTAACTGTTTAAAAGTTATTAAGTTTTAAATTACGCAAATTATTAGGAACTTTTGTGACAGAGCTGAATGGTTGAAACCAGATAAACTGTAACTCTTCTTTAATGCAGATAAAATAATCAGAGAATATCTGTATGTAAAATGAGATGTTGTGATATTTCTATTGATGTATTTGTTATGTCTGTGAAGCAAGTATTCAATGAGATTACAGCAGATAGATTCACTGAGATTCACTGAGAGACGTCAGAGAGTGCACCCTGTTAACTTTATTTTACAAAAGCACATACTTGTATACAAAGTAGACTCTTTACAGAGTCAAATGATGTGTTGCTCTCATCTGTATGATCAAATATAATCATTTAAGTTTGTTTCAACGTTATGAGAACAAAATGTGCCGGTACATTCGTCAACACCAAAGGGTTCATTTCTGGATGTGTGTGTCATGGGGGATTTTGGTGCTTGAGGCTTCGCATGTCAATAAAACATGTTTACGGATTATTTTAATAATTTTATTTTTACCGATTATAACTTTACTGATTAAGTTATTTTTTTTTTTGGTGTTTATTAGTTTTTTCTATCCCAGTGTAAAGAATAAATGTGAATAAATGTGGGTTGCATTGATTAATTTATTTATATTTTTAGTTAAATCATTTATTTATCTATTTGCTTTTTTTATTTTAATAAAAGGTCTAACAGAAATGCGCGCTGCATTATCTATGTGTTAATTTTGACAGCCCTTATTAATACAATAATACAAAATGAATAAAAAAAAATTACACAAGGAGAGAAAAGATGATGATGATGATCAGGTTCTTACGGTAGTCATGTTTAAACAGGAAATGCTAAACGGTAGGTTGATGGGATGAAAATGACATGCAGTGAAAAGAAAAATGATTGACATTTCACCAAATAGGACCCAGACTGGTTTAAAAATGTAAGAAGAGGAAAGTACAGATATTTGTGTAAAAATATAGTGAAAAATATAGTCATATAGTAAAAGTAAAACATTAAAGTACTGATACCAGAAAAATCTACAGTACAGTACAGTACCAGTACAACTACTGGTATCAGTACTTCTTGTATCAGTACTTTAAACTACACTATACTATACTATGCTAGTATACTAGTACTAATACTTTATACTATACTATACTATACTATACTTTATACTACATTACATACATTTTACATACAAATATTATATATATATATATATATATATATATATATATATATATATATATATATATATATATATATATATATATATATATATATATATATAGGCAATAAATAAATATAATGGCTTTGGTAGTAGAAGTGTTCATTTCAAGTGTATCCGTACTAGTTTGATCCCAAACTAGGGTTTGATTCCATGTGGTTTTTCACACATTCTCTGTTTGTTCATGCAGGTTTCAGTTATATTTTGGTGTGAATGAGTGTGTATGCATTGTGATTTTTGATGGGCTGGCACCATCCAAAGGTGTACTTTCCTGCTTTATACCAGGGGTTACTGAAACACTCTTACTAGGAGAAAAGTATTTCAGCATTTCTAAAATAATTCAACTCACACTCTAGAAATTCCCTCTTTTGAGTCTCATATGACAAAATCAATTGTATGATTTTTATATATACAAACTTTGACACAGAATTCCCTTAATACCCCAAATCAGTGCATTTATTAGGTTCTCAGATCTATGTGAATTTAATTTTATGAATATTTACTAACGCAATTTCTTTTGAAATAAATGATAAAATAAAATACCAATGATAAAATGTAATAAATTAATGCTTAATTAATGCTTAATGCCTATAGAGTACATGTAATACATTTCAGTCTACTACATCCTGTATGCGTTCAAGATTGACCTATACTAGACTTGTAATTGAAAAAAAAATCAACTAGTCATAATTTTAATATTTAATTGAAAAAAAAAAAAATGGTTCAAAACATCACTATATTTAGCCTGTTTTTAATTTGTGCCTCAGAGAGCAAGCATTGAAACTTTAATTAACAGCCATTGCTTTTGTAACACAGGCTACAAATCAAATTTCCAGCTTCAGTGCTTTTTAAGCTATACTGTTAATAATGAAAGTAAATTAACCAGCACAAAATAATAACTGTGTATCATCAGGACATTATTTAATCATCATATTTGAAAATGCAATGTCTACATTAGCATTGGGAGGGGTTTTTCATCCATTGTTAGCTGAAAATGAGTTTGAAAATGAGCCTCTTTGAGCTGGCATGTGCCGCAAGTCTGAATCTAATCAGGCTGAGTGCGATTGGACAGTGATATGCTACCTGCACCTCGAAAAGCACTATATTTAACCAGTTTGGGTGAAAATGGAATTCAACTACAGGCCAAGGGTTTTAGTTTTAAATGACAACAAAAATAACAGAGAGAGGAATTCTTTTAGGAGTCTTACACACACACTTCTCGACTTCATGCAATGTGATATCAGAGTGTTAATAATCTACTAGACAAACACAAACAAACAAACAAAAAAAATCACATTTTCCTAGCATGGCCAATTGAATTGGCACATTTTCAAACTGAAACAGTGCATTTAAACAACATTCTTCTTTCATGAATTAAACCGGGGTAGTTAATGTTTGAAGTGACTTGCTAACTAGACTATGGACTTAGCATGCATACAGACAATCTTTCCCATGGTCTCCATATTAAAAAAAAAGTTAAATACATTGCCTAGAGCAGGATGAAGCGAATGTAAGCATGGGACTTTGCTAACATATTAGCAAAACACCCTGCAGAAATGGGCTTAAAAGATTTTGCCTCTAAAACATGCAGACGCAGGGGCTATATCGTATCTTTGTTTATTAAAACCTGAATAAAAACGATATGGGCATGCTGTGACTACAACACATGCTATAAAAATGTCACAGCCTGGTTCACTGCTTGTGACCTTGCTGCATTGTGTTCCCCTCGGTTTATAACGAGTTGTCAGCTTCATCAGCACACTTGTTGAGTTGACAGGTGTTGTGTGCAGCCGCCGTGTGTTGCAATGACAGACCCACATTACGCTCATTCCACACTAGCCCTTTCTCATAACCTGCCCGATCTGTTGCCGATGAATATAGAAAGGTCATGTCATGCACATGTGAACACTGACTATATGCATGTTAAAACAGGCTCTGGGGCGCTTGCACAACACATAGCTTATGTCATCTTCTTGGCATGCAGCTGTCAAATCCTCGCCTGAAATTGTGTTCTATCCCCTTCTCCGATGCACTACAGTTCTGGCTATCCAAACGTTCCTAGAAGTTGCCTGAGGTCATTTTACTGATGTATTAATCATTTGTACTGCTCCCATTTGAACCATTTTTTGATTTTGTTTTATTACATCTGGAGCATCAGATACTTTCACACATCCTCTCATGGTCACTCTATCAAATTGTACATATCAGGGAAGATCAAATGGATGAGTAGGAGTCCACAAAGCAGTCATTCTTCCTCGTGTAAATCAAGTCGTCTTCTCTAGCAAAAACACACCTATCTCAGACCTCTGTGGGTCTGAAGTTCCTCTAGGGTATGAAGTTCTTCATATTGGCTCCTTTTGTGAGAATGTGTATAGTGGAATGATGTGCTGAATCCATTTTGCAGGATCTAAAGAAATATTATGTGGTTTTCACGGACCTTAGTATAAAATTACACTTATACACTTATTATTTTAGCAGATGTCGGATTAGGCATTACTGGAACGCAGTGGGACACTGTGCTTAATTTCTCGTTTACTTTATGTCATTCTTAGTCGATGTATATTCAATAAACCACTATATGCTTTCTTGACTTCTCTGACCTTCAGTAAAGCTTTCCATTATTTCCATTATTTCAGGATTCCATCTCTGACTCCTCTGCAGTGGGCCACATACCATCAGCGCGGAACGGCACACGCACAGAAGATTCCGTGCTGCCGGTAATTCGCTCTTCTCTCTTTTTGTTGTTATTGTCGTGGTTGCCTTCGCCATTCTTTTCCCGAACACCTCCCTGCAGCATGCGACTTCCTCTCTATGCTTCGGCTTATTGAGTAGGGAGGCATTTAATGGTATTGTAATTTTATGCTAATGATGTTTTGAACAATTCACCCATGTGTTTGTTTGTCTAAAGTGATTTTATATGCGAGGCAATCCAAATTAGCCTGCCGCATTAAAACCGTGCTCTCTAAGAAGGCACTGCAGGCACCTGGATGTTCACGCACACACACACACACACACACACACACACACACACACACAAACACACACAGTTATTATCGAAGCAGTGTGACCTGTTCTTGTTCGGCACAAGCTTTATTAATGCAGAAATGTGGTGCATTTGCTTAGTCGGATGTGGTGAATATGGTTGAATGTCACTTGAATGTGATGTTTGTTCATTGAAGAAGATTTAGCTTTTGTTGAAACCAAATATCATCACAATTAAATTGAACAGATTTGTCTGTTTGCTTTTGTATGTGAGAAGGATGAATATGGTTACCACAGTTAATGAATGTTAACTTATTTAATAACTGTTAAGATACAATTTCACGTGGACGATTTCACGATATACATATTAGATAAGTAGGGATCTCTAGGTGCCCATGGAGTATAGCAAGGGGTCCAGGAATTCATTTATTTATATTTTTATCTCATTATAGTGGTGGAAATCAAAATACATTTCTTATGTATGCTGTTCACTAAAGATATTTAATTCAGACCACAAAAGGTTAAAACAACCTGGCCTATAGATACGGTCATTTGGACCTATAAAGCTCTGAATTATAACCTGGTTATTTATTACACACATAAGTCAGACATTACTTATTAACATTAATAATTTTAACAAGTTGTAACAAACAGGTAGAGCATATATACCAAAATAATTATTTTGCCACACACCATAATGAGCACTTATCCTTATCCAATATCCTTATCCTTTTCTCATAATGATAATACAAATACAGTTTTCCATACTTATATCAGATCTAGAGTTCCTTTACTGGGAAAGATAAACAATGTTGCATTTTGTAAATGCTAAGCATGCACAAATGCAAATAAGATCTCTGAATGATAAATTACTAGGCAGAGTTTGCATTTCCATTAAAAGATTCATTGCATGCATAGCATGCACACAATGATTGGCTAACAGAATCAATGACTGTCATGTGCTAACAACAAACAAATGCACTATTACTTTTACTCCCTGGTGAAAACTGGGAAAGTTGCTATTTTTGCATGTTTGAGAATTTACCCTCATGATTATATGAAAGCTAGAACAAACAAAAAAAGCACCAGACCATGGTAGAGGAAATGCTAATTAATGTTGTGAGGTGCACACTGGGGCAGCTATTTATAAATGGTTCCAGGTTGACAGTCTGCCACTTGCTAATGCTAATGAAGACGCATCAATTAGGGTAGCCGCTGCTAGGTCAGTTGTTTCCGCTGTTATCCCTATAAATCTTGTCATTTACACGAAAGCCAGAATTAGCGAAAATGCAGGGATTATGTTTTATTAGCTCGAAACCATTATGTTGTCGGCTTTTAAAGTAGGCGAGCGCAACATTTGATTGTAAAGCAACATTGTGTTAATATGGCTTCTTTAAAAACCTCTTATTTACACGTGGATGAGGCTGGCAAGTCATTTTTAGATTTTGTTATGTCTAAGTATCTATTGTTTTATTGTTTGCAGTAAAGCATTCTTTAATTCTCATCTTCAAACGCTTTGCAACCTTTTAATTTGCGATCGATTGGCTCACTTTACAATAGTCCAGCTTTGCAGATTTTAATTTCACTTTTTTCTACAGAATGTGCTTTGTTTGTCTGAGCTTGACTGAAAGAAATGTTGTTATTTTTTTTACCCAAGCAAGCATATATAAAGCAAACCGAATCAATTATGCAAAACATCAAGTTAAATTCCAATTAAAAACTGCCGTAGTAACAGTGAATAAATGCTGCAAAACAAAAACAAAAAATGCATAAATCACTACAAATCAGGATGGAGTTATGAGGATTTATGGAGTGTAACGGCAGTGAGTAGGTACTATAATGAAGCCATGATGTGCAGGAGATTGTGCATTGTTATATTTAGACGACTGAGAATTGTTTCAGGTCGGTGACCACTCGCTAACACATCGACTTTATGATGATCCGCCTGTTTTCTCCTACATGAAGGAGAAATGGAGACTTTGATGTGACTGGAGAAGGGGAAGTACTGCTGCCTATTACAGCCCGGGCTCTCCTTCTCGGGGTTGAAAACAGTTAGATCAAAGTAACTATAGACAAAAGATGGTGGAACTTTTGCTCAGACTATAATTATTCATGGGTAAAAGATCTAGAAGACACTACGGCTGGATATAATGCTCCAAATCCAAGAGTTTCTCACAATCTAAAATGTCTTCTGGGTATTTTGTGTGGACTATAGCACTGTTCATTCTTTGAACGAGGGGCATTCAAGTTAAACTGGAGCTTTTTTTATTTTTGCAGGTATAAAAATGGATGATAACACGGCAGTAGTACGTGGCTAGTGTGTAATATTACTAATAAGTGGAGTGTAGAGGCTGTTATTCGAGGTAGCTGGCACATTTGAATAGTGTAAACTAGGGCTGTCAAAGTTGATGCCTTATTAACGCGTTAACGCAAATTCACTTTAACACCAATTATTTTATTAACGCAGTGTGCATTACTATGTGAATGATGTGCTCCTTCACTAGCGTTGTGTTGAAGAATGAATAAAGAAACTTCAGTGCATATGTTACCGTAAATAACTTTATGCACGTTGTATTCCCTATTACAGAAGTAAATTTTTCTTTTGTGAATGCAATGTGTAATGCGATGCGCTTCTGTATAAACTAAAAGTATCACCAGTTTACATGGAAAGCAACAACACAATTCTTAAAGAAGCCACGTACATTATTTTATAATTGAGACAAGCACTAAAAAAGTAACACTGACAGGAAATTATTTAATTAACAAGAAATTCGTGTTAAAATATTCGCGAAGGGAGAAATTTTGTAACATTCATGATACAATTGAAAGAGTGATGAATGTGCGATTAATCACGAGTTAACTCATGGCAATCATGCAATTAGTCGCGATTAAATATTTTAATCTATTGACAGTCCTAGTGTAAACATTTCAATGATGGCCATTTGTCTGTCAGTGACAATCCTGTTTCCCTGATGATAAAGTTCTCCAGGATAGTATGAATGTAGCAGGAGAGTGTAATGTCAAACAAATGCAGTTTCCACTCATTCAAATTTTCAACTTGAACCCCGCTCGTATCTACACAATACACACTTCACTACTGTGAAATTGACAACAGCCTAATTTGACTGTCAATTTCAAATATGACATGTAATTTTGCTGTTTGTACCTTACAGGGTCTCAGCAGCCTTTTCAGCTCACTCAAAGTGGTACGACTACTGCGTCTGGGCCGAGTGGCTCGCAAACTGGACCACTATCTGGAGTATGGCGCTGCTGTTCTGGTTCTCCTCGTCTGCGTCTTTGGCTTGGTGGCTCATTGGTTGGCTTGTATCTGGTACAGCATCGGTGATTACGAGGTCATTGATGAAGTCACAAACACAATTAAAACAGACAGCTGGCTCTATCAGCTAGCCGTCAGTATCGGTACACCGTATCGCTATAACGCCAGTGGATCTGGACAATGGGAAGGAGGACCCAGTAAGGACACCCTCTACATATCATCCCTCTACTTCACAATGACCAGCCTGACTACCATTGGCTTTGGCAACATCGCTCCTACCACAGACGGCGAGAAAATCTTCTCCGTGGCCATGATGATGGTGGGCTGTAAGTGTTCTTCAGTACTTTTCTTTACTGTTGACATTGAGAGGAATTTCATAATATGACTGGACAAAAAATGTCTTGGTAATAAGTTAATGAAGTGAACATATAGAACTTCTGAATAATATGCAAACAAATTATTATTTTAGATATTTGAATGCTAGAAGAGATCCCTTATGCTATGTTGAAATGATTTTTTATCAGTCTTAATACTTTACTCTGATAGGCTGGAATCTGTGCCTTCAGTGTCAGAAAATGTTTCGGAAAATGTCTATGGTATGTGTCGGATATTTTATGGCCAGATATGTGCTATATGATGTTAATACACCTCAGTGTGGCAGCCACATTCATTAAAATGCGTTAAAATCATATACCCCACATCTAGCTGTATTATCCCTTACTTAGAATGCTGTAGAACAAACAGGATAAATGAGCTATTAAAGATGAGCTATAAGATGAATCTGTATGGATTAATCCGAGCGCGACTCATGTTATCTTAATGGATAACAGGAAATATAATCAGATATAGGATACTACAACAACAAAAAAATAGTCATGGAAGCAACCAAGATTCAAAGAGCTCAGTACACACTTGGATTTGAAAATCCCCTCAGTGTCTTTCTTTTATCTGCTTTATCCCCCCCCCCCTTTGAGACATTCTTATTCTATGTCTTAAGGGGTAGATGATAAGGATTTTGTGTGCATGTGGGGTTCTGTTTGAAAAAGATTCAACACCAAACTAGACTGAACGAGACCTACCTTCAGTAATTAACGAAACATGCTTTTGTCAGTGGTCACCTTTACATGAATGAACCAACTTACAATTCATTTTAGTGCTGTTGGTGGTTAACTGACAGTGCATTGCAATTTAATGCAAGCGACGAGCAAAGAGGATAGTGTGTGTGTGTGTGTGTGTGTGTGTGTGTGTGTGTGTGTGTGTGTGTGTGTGTGTGTGTGTGTGTGTGTGTGTGTGAAGAGTCAAAAGATGTGTGATGCTCTGTGCTCCAGGCAGCCTCAAGGTTTCTTCATAGACAATGGACACTGCCATCCATGGATGCATCTGTTGTTCCAAATCATTTCATTCTTAGGAAACTGTGGGAAATATAGCCAAACAATAACGAATAAACAGCATTGTTAAATGTCTAAGAGAATTGCATATGCAGAACATACTGTACACTGCAGTTACAGATGATTGCAGGTGTTGTTCATACATAAATTTGGACTATGCCATTACACATACTGTCCAGACAGACTGCCTTACAGTTCACCTGTTTAGGAATCACCTAATAAAAGTCTTGTAGTGAAGAACATGTCCATGTTCATTTAAAGTCTAAACTGCTCCAGGCATGCTACAGTTTCAGTTTAATGAGCTTTATTCGAGACATTGCTGAGAGACGGAACAATGAAATCCTCAGAAATGTAAATAGTCAGTGGCTTCGGAGTAAATCTTTACAGCACATTGTTCTACATTATTATTTCTCAAGGTGTTCACAGAATTATTATTATTATTATTATTATTATTATTAGGCAATAACTTCCTTTATATTCACACAGAAGAGGTTATCTTTGCTATTTGTTTTTCCATTATTCCACTCCCAATCTTATTCCAGACACCATCTACGGTATAATTCCTTTTACAAATTTCATTTTGTCCATTCTTCCCTCTTTTGCATTTTTCTTTCCCTTAAAAAAAATACTGTTTTTCTGATCTATCAATCATTTAATTCTTAGCCACCCCTTGCCTCTCTCTTTTTAAATTTTCAATCTTTTTCTGTCTCCTCATCCAACTCGCTTGTGCTGTCTCACTAAGTTAAGCTGTATATGACTTGATTGGGCTTGGCTGCACAGGTCTGCACCTTAACTGTGGTGTTGAAAATGCTCATCAGGCCATTCACACCATCGCAGTGTTTCTTCTGGCTCTTTTGGGAGCACCCCGTCGACTGAGCAATCACAAGCACTGTGGGATATGACTGGCCCTGTGCTTTGTTCCTGATTACTGTAATTGGGTACTACTGAAGTGATGGAAGGTGTAACAGAAGTCATTTCTTGTTTTATATGTGAGTCAGAGTCAGGACGGTTATCCAGTTAGTACATTGCATTGGGAGAGACAGATTCATGACTTTCATTGTCCAAGAATTGCCCAAGAGAGCATGCAGAGTCTTTTTTTTTTGGTACTTTTCCATTTTAGTCAATTTCTTGGTACTGCTCATAAATCAGAAGGGTATGGGCTTGTTAATTTGGTGCCCAACAGCGATGCATTTCCTGTTAGTCCTGTTAAGCATTGATCTGGCCAGAAGTCTAGGGCATAGCTTGGCTAATTACAGTTCCTGCCCCACCTCTCCATACGGACTTGTTAACATCACCCACTACATTTCCAATAAGCCTCAAGCTACCTCCTGTTCCAGACGGACCTTTGTCTCACCTTTATGTCTGATGGTCTAGAAGCAGGGCAATCACCAGCGAGTAAAGTGAGCTGAAAAGGGCACACATAGCGTCCGGTTCAAAACTGAAATATGAATACATGACAAAAATGTAAAATGATGATGAAACAAGAAGGTGCGTTAAAAACAAGCAAGATCATAAATCATTCTGCTCAATTTACTATATTTATGTGCACATGTGAGGATTATCTGTCCCACCTCAAAGAATTCCATTTTTCCCCCTATACATAAAAACCTTATTTTATTTACTGTGCAGCTGTAAAGAGCTGAAGAAAAAAAATTCCCTATTATATATCTTGTCAGGGAGGATGGCGGGAGGATGGCGGAGATTATGCGATATATCATTATACATGTGGTTCTT
The DNA here is from genome assembly GCA_030449085.1 of Kryptopterus vitreolus. NCBI lineage: Eukaryota > Metazoa > Chordata > Actinopteri > Siluriformes > Siluridae > Kryptopterus > Kryptopterus vitreolus. The sequence continues at coordinate 23,030,701 of JACRUU010000007.1, forward strand.
CTTTTTCATTTTATAGGTATATATGTGCTAATGCAGGATTATAAAGTAGGGAGCAGGGATTAAAATGTGGCCTAATATGTTTTAAACCATTGATTCTATAATTTCAAACAACATCTTCATTTAATAATATACATTTAAAATAGACAGATAGATAGATAGATAGATAGATTGATAGATAGATAGATAGATAGATATTTGCATTGTATTCATACACAGCAACACAATGCAGTTTAGTATCTATCAGTAGTATAGGAGCCAATGTGAAATAGAGAACAGCAGATAAATATGGTGATACTGTATATATATATATATATATATATATATATATATATATATATATATATATATATATATATATATATATAGGACATAACTAATAATTAACTCATTAATAACTAATTAATTAATTTCTAAATTAATTTCAATGTTACTTTTTTAGCAATTGTTTTAATTGTAAAATATGGTACATGGTTCCTTTAAGAATTCTGTTCCAGATCCTTTCCATAAAAACCTGGTGACATGCTTAGGTTACAGAGTGTTTAGATTGCATTCCATATTACGGAAGCACGTTTTTCTTTCTTTCCCTATGGATTTGTGAATGCAATGTGCATATATATATATGATGGTGTATGCTCTGGGCACAGTTTTGGCCAGTGGGCAGTTTTGACCTTTGCAGGACTTTCCATTTGCACACTGTGGTGTCATACCACACTGTGATGGAGTTGGCTACGAGGCTTTTGACGATGCAGCGGTAAAATCTCATTAGAATCCCAGGAGACAGATGAACTTTCTTAAGTTCATATGAAGTATAGACGCTGCTGCACCTTCCTAGACAGGGATCAAGTGCTCTGATGCCAGGAAAGATCCTCAGAGAGACAGACTACCAAGAACTGCTCTCCTTCACTCCTGTTGATGTAAACGGTGATGCACTTGAGTGTATAAATTCTATTTCTATATGCCTGTTAACCATAGACTTTGTAGTAAAGCAAGCCAGAGGCAACAGACTTAAAATGTACCCTGTAATCTCACAATGAGTAATACGCAGTATGTGTGAATAGGATTCCTGAGTGAGCGCTGGACAGTGATGATCAGAGCAGCAGTTCTTAGGCCTATCTCTATAGTATTCACTTCAGATTATCCACTGAAGCAACAATGCATCTGGAAACTGTATTTTGAGAAGTGCAGAATATCCTTGTGAGACCATACACACTAGCAGAAGGTGGGTCACATGTGCAAAAAGCCCAGAGCAGAAATGGAGCATCAGGATAAAGTATAGGGGGCCTGATGGAAAGGGCTTAGTTCAACGTCAGCAAAGTATTAGTTGCGCTTAGATTTACTTGTGAATAGAAAATGAAACTGGGTTGTTTAACAGCTAATGTTGGAGAATGCAGAATACACAGAATTCAAGATGTAACCCCTTGGTCCTTCATATCATTTAGTCCTTAATGTGCCAATTACCACCCACCATCTCCTGCTATTGTACAACACCTCCTAATCGAGGCTGGAAAAGACAAAAACATTCTTTCTAGCCAAAGCTAGCCAATCCTATCTGGGTTATTCCACATACATGAACTCAAAGGCACCCACGATTGGCTTTTATTACAAGGACTGGGAAAGGAGAGGCTGCTTAGTATCCCTCCCACCCGGAGAACATTGACTTCTTTTGCTCCAGACCACAGTTTTGTGTTGGACTGTCAGAATACAAACTTGTGATCTTCCTACACTTTTCTGTTGCAGCACTCAGGAGCTAAGTAGGTGTCATCACTTCTATGATAAAAAAAAAATATATTGCTTAGAAACAAATCACTAGGAGTGTGTATGAGCACGTATGCTATATAACACAAAAATGTGTGTGTTCTTTGTGATGATCCAGTGCCGGTGTGTAAACGTCGTCTGAAGGACGGAGTGGGCATTACTGCTTGTTGCTTATTGGACATCCAGTATACTTTGTATATTTAAACGATTATTGCTAATATGCATTTTTCTAAACACAATAAATAATGATCATATTAAGTCTTAAAAAGGGGTTCAAATCAGATTTCTTGATTAAGTATAGCAGGCTTACGAAAATGCGATGCAGCATTTCTCCATACATTGTTTCCAAGCCAGGGAAGACTGGAATAAATGTGCTTACTCGACTAAGCTCTCCTGCCTTTTAAAGATCAAAGACATTAATGTCAGTATGGTTTAATTTTTCGTACCCTTATCAAATACTTTGCTTTGTTTTAATGCAAATTATTTTGCATGCATATTTACAGCATTTGGCAGGTGCCCTTATCCAGAGAAATATACACATACAGCTTTCATTATGTCCTCATACAACTAAGCATTCTAGAGTTAAGGGCCTTTGCTCAGGGGACCGGCAATGGCAGCTTGGTGTTGCTGGAATTTAAACTCATTACTGAGACTTACTGATTCAAAGTCCGACACACAGCTGTCAGTTTGAATTATTATTTAGACTTATGTAATATATGTATATATTATATATTATGTATATAACTTATAATGCAAATATATAAATAATAGTAATGGGTGTAATGGAAGCTTTATCATTAATTCATTCATTCATCTTCTACCGCTTTATCCGATCTTCCCTCGGGTCACATCTCAGGCATCAAGGTAGGACACAACTTGTATGGGGTGCCAACCCATCACAGGGCACACACACACTCAAATTCACACTCACATTCATACACTACTGCAAATTTTTCCAAGCTTGCAATCAACCTACCATAGATGTTTTTGAAAACATGAAACCGGAGAACCCCGTGAGGCACAGAGAGAACATGCAAACTCTACATACATATTGTGGAGGCAGGAATCGAACCCCCGACTGTGTGAGCCGAACGTGCTAACCACTAAGCGTTATCATATTTAAAAAAGAATATTTTGGTGGAGAATAAAAGTAAATAAACTTAATGACCAAAGTGAAAAATAGCATCCATTTAGCAATAATTTACTGATAATAAACAACAAAAATACTGCTTGACAATTATTTTTGCTGGGCTGTAAATAAATATCGATATGGATATTGAAATAGACGTAACTATTTCTACATACAAACTCATGTGTATGTGTGTGTGTGTGCGTGTGTTTGTGTGTGTGTGTGTGTGTGTGTGTGTGTGTGTGTGTGTGTGTGTGTGTGTGTGTGTGATCCCCAGATCCCACCACCCCAAGTCACCCCCAAGTTCTTATTATACCATCTGTGAGAGTGTTATACGGTGCTATAATGCATCACTCAAATCTTATAGAGCCATTGATATATATTAGATTTGATCCCTCCCCTCTAATATCCTGACCAGCCATCTCTGTTCAAACTCATAAACTCTCGGGATATAGAGAAACCCTCAGACTGTTGGTTAAACTCCTAGCTTGGATCAGTAATGTAGTTTCTGACCTTAAGCCAAAAATATTACCTACAAAAAAAAAAAAAAACATTTGAGTTCTCTCACTTAATTTGATGCAATAAATGAAATAAATGTTTTGAAATTGAATTAAAACACTTTGTAAACTAAGTTATTCCCTGTGTACCGTGATGTGGATATAGATTCCAGGTAAATGGGACCACTCGTTTTACGGAAGATGTTTCATCACTTTTGACTCCAGGGCCTTTGAGAGTGTGAAAGGTGTTATCTGACCCGCCCTGTACATTTGCTCATGTTATGGGAAATCACTGTGTTTCAATTTCCCCTTTCCGTGTGCTGTGCGTGTGGAGGAGTTCATTGCGATGCGGTGTGTAGACATTAAGTTGTGGCTGGAGACATTGGGTTTATTGGACCGAATGAGTCAAATCATCCCAAGGAATCCACAGGAAGTGCACTGAAGGATGGAGACGAATAGAGATGCTGGGTCGGGCCTCGGGGACTAAGTGGTGTGTCGATGTTGTGTATTGATCTGTATTGTGCTGCACAGAGAGAAAGAGAGAGAGAGAGAGAGAGAGAGAGAGAAAGAGAGAGAAAAAGAGAGAGAGAGAGAGAGAGAGAGAGAGAGAGACGATGTGGTTACTGGGCAAAAAGCATTTACAGGAGAGCGAGATAGTTTGTGAAATTATAATGTATTATATATAGGATGTAGCTTATTGGTTTAATATGAAGAGAAAAGCACAGGACACGAAGTACACTATGGAGAGAAGCTTGGTGTGAATAAACAAAACAGCAAGACATCGAACAAGACACAGATAGAGAACATTTTTTCACAGCATACTACGGATAGAATACTTTTATACAAACTCACAATCAAAGCTTTCCAGTGAGATTAGTGCTTATGTAGAATGTCGAGTAGAGTTATTTGTAGCAGTTTTGTATAAGGGGACTTGTATAATGGTTGTTTTAGCTGGTCTAGAGACTAATCTGTACTCAAAGGTCAAACTGGACTGAGGGATTATACCATCACTAATCGCCTTGCTTATGTGGCTTAAGTGCATTCCAATGACTCTGAAACCCATGCGATGTAACACTACTTCCTTCTGAAGCCTGTAGAGGATATACAGTGTAAAATGAGCCTCATATTAACGTCCTATAACAAAAACACAAACACATTAAGCCAGCTTGTACCCTGTGCTTATGACGTAGTGAGCGAGATCACATGACAAAATCACATTACTGCTAACACAGTACACTTTACTTACAGTCTTCATATTCTTTACTGACACAGACTACTAGAAATAGTAGTAAATCATTTTAACCACAAGCTGGTTGTCCAACATAATGAGGTACCAATATTAAAGCTAATAAATTCTAAAGATAAAGATAAAGATAAAATCTTCACAACAACAAAGTAGAGTATGTTTACATACGTTTGCCTGTGTATTAGGGATGCCGATAGATTAAAACATTTAATCATGATTAATCGCACATTTTTCTGTTCGAATTTCTGTTCACAATTTCACTCACAATCTCTCCCTTTAATAAAATGTATAATTATTTAATATTTATTTCCAACTGGAATTTTTTCTTTTAGTATTCATTTCTTGTTCCTTTCAAAGTACATTTTTTAATGGCTGTTTTAATTGTTAAATATGGCACGTGGCTCCTTTAAGAATCATATAAACTGGTGAAAAGAATAATATAGAAATGAATTTTAAAAAATGAATGACTCAACAACAAATTAATATTAAAAGAATCATTTCCAGAGTGATATAATTATAAAGCAATTAATCGTTTACATTTTTAAGAGAGATTTTGAACGAACTTAAACAAACTCTACTTGAAGATTTTATCTTTCTCAAAAAAACAAATGTACAATACATACAAAAATAATTTGCAAACTGCGTTTTAATCATTATTAAAAGTCTTTACTATGACAGAACTATACAGTATACAGCAGTGATCCTGTTCAGATAAAGTGTGGGAAATTCTCCTTTTCTGTATAATGTTTCCAAGTGAGCTTACACCTTACATCATCACCACTATGTGACTCTAATTCAGCTGCAATCATGCCAGAATTAAGAAAAGATTTCAGATTTAATTAATAAAAGAATTAAGAATTTTCTAATTCAAACTTTTTGGAATCAACTTTTTTGTCAGTCATCAGGAAGAACTGGTGTAGCCATCATACAGTACATCATACATGATTAATGACCCTCTGGGACTGTTACAAGATGGTTAACACTATGAATTCTAGACTATGAATATGACCAGGTGACATGACCGTCATGTTCTTTTGGAGCTGGAAGGTGTTGAAAACAGGAGGGAAGTGATGTTTGGGAATAAGCACATGCTGGTAGAGAGAAGAAATGATGATGGACAGAAATGAACTGTGGCTGCAGGCTATGCTGTAATTACTGCACCCGGGTGAATTAGCTATTCTCCTTGCAGGGTGCAGGCATCCTTAGTACCCATGCTAAATAATGTCAGTTTCTCTTTGGGCTATTAAATAAAGTCCACTGAGGAATAAAACTACATTAGGACTGACACTAGAGGATACACGTGTCTAATTGTTTGGGCAGGCAAGTGAGCAGTGATGTACGCTTGTTCTTAAGAGGCTTTGTGGAAAAATCTCTTCAAGGCAAAGTTTTGGAATGTTTGAGCAACAAACTTGTAAGTGCTCTTTTTTTTGCTGATAGTTATGTACGGTTTGTCTGTGTGTTCCACGCTGGGGAAAAGGACCACTATTAATTATCATCAGATGCAGTCACTTCAATAAAATATACTTGAAATCAGTTGTTCATCATTATTCCTGCTAATACACAGTGAAATAACAAAGATATTGTTTTTGATATCAGAGATTGGATGCATTATTATGGTAGAGTGCTTTACATTTACTATACTTTTTTTTTATATATAGTTAGTAAGGCAAATGTATCTATGAGGTTCATGTCATGGCCAAAGATAGAAAAGCTAAAGGGTGTTAAATAAACAGTAAAGCAATTGAGTTTCACTTGTCTACATGAAAAGCAAATGATTGTTTGAATGATGCCACATAAAAGTATACAGACATAAACTCAGTTACAGTGTCATTTTCTACTTCTTACCTACTTAAAGTCTCTACAGTGTAGTCAACAAAGATAGACTAGATTAAAGATAACATGTAACACTCAGTTATTTTTGAGCTGCGCTCCTTTTTCAGCACCATTGTGCTTCAGCACCAGTCCCAGGAGTCCCAAAAATATGAAACGCAACTCGCACGGATGATTAATTGAGGACAAAAGCAAAAAGATCTCTCTTACGGTGTGCCGATTCACGAAATATCTCATTTTAAAGCATGTAAAAGCATGTGCCTTTTAATGATGGGCTTGTTATTTCCTCAGACGAATGTGTGAACGTCTTCATTAAGTGTGAATTCTTCATTTCGCTTCTCTGCACTTTTGCCCTGTTCTCAGATTTATATTATCTGGTCTAATCTGAATCCCAATGCACATTTAGGAAACACCACACACATTTATATAGGATGGTTTATTGTGTATAGGATTCTGTTATTACGCTTGTATACAGTAGGACATTTGGTTTGTTATTTAGTTAGCTATTTTTTTGCATCATGATCTTACACTGTTATAATGACATTGTTTCTTTGGGCCTAGTCACTATTTCCGTCCCTGGACCTTTACTGAGCAGCTTTCCCGAGCGATGCGCTATGAAAAGATACTCTATCTGTGTGAACTAAACAGCAAGACAAATCAGTCAGGCTGTAGTGGGGTTGGCCAACGATGCCCCGGTAAGCTTAAAAAATGCTCACCCTGCTACAAGTTTCACAGCAAGGAGGGTGGAAAGAGGAAAAACTCCCAGCAAGACATTTTTTTTTGTGGGGATATGTGTGGTTATAGCATGCTGTGTAATGCTTAATAATTACCTAAGCATTAATCAGCATCATGCATTCAATAAAATATGAGAGCATATGACCATGCAGTTTTGCTACTTGTAGGTGTAACACAAAATCCCCACTGCCTCTAAATATCTTAACATGCAGAGTGCCACAATGCTGATGAGGCCACACACTTCTGGTCAGGTTGACCTAATGGGCTCTTTTTGAAAAAATAAAATGTAGCAGCTGTTACAATAAAAATCAGAACCATTGCCAGTTGATAATTATAGTAATGTGCTGATGTGCTCATCCTTCGCATGCTGATAAAATCGATGTAAATTTTTTACACTTGCGCACACACACACACACACACACACACACACACACACACTAAACTAGGATGAATAATTTATAATATCCCAGGCCCAAACTTCTGCATGACTATATTTAGAGGTTACAATAAGTTTAAAAGGTTATGACAATTTTTAGTTCAGTAATAGTTGCACATTTTTGAGGCGCCCAAGCAGATTATTAAAATTAATTACAATTTTCTAGTTATTTTCTAGGTTATAAAGTACTAGACTAACACAATTAAACACAATTATTTGACGTTAACAAAAATAGAAAATGAAAGCTAATGAAGCACACCTAGTGTTCTTTACTGTGCATTGTACAAGGCACATCTTTTGTGACCTACTAGGAGAATAATGCTCCAGAAATAGAATTTGATTGCAACGTAAATTATAGTTTAGCATAAGGTAGTTCCTATTAATAATAAGTCAAAAGAACAAAAAAGAAACTCACGGTTTGGAATCACGGATCGGATCGGATCGGATAATATTTTTTTTGGATTAGTAAAAAATTGGGAGGAGATGAATCATTTTGCACAGTGAGGAAATGCTCCCATTCATAAGTTATGGATATTGCTCAAGGCATTTTTAAAGTTCCTCCGCTAGCCACGGTTGTTGACTGATTAACACGTTCACATGATCACATGCCTGTGTAGTTATGAAATTACTTAAAAAGCAATATCTGTAAAAAAAAAATTGTTTCATTCAAAATTTTATGTATTTTTTACAATAATCCGCGGGCCAAGTGCATACCGAACCGTAAAACATGATTCGTACGGATCAGGGATCAACCGTAATCAGCCGTTACACTGCTATTATCTATTTGCTGAGTAGGTAGTGGGGCACGTTTTTTAAACTGTTGATATATACACAGATTTATTTCGTGGATAATTTCAAGCAGCTTTTCTGGAGACAGGAATACAACAACACTATAGTGCACAAGATTCAATAAATAAATAATGAGTGAGAATAATAATGAGTTTAATTAAACAAGTAGTTTCCCATGATTTACCCTATTCAGATACTGCAGAGAAGTTTATTGAACGTATTTGTATCTTGATCTAATATGGCAATTACATACACTAAATGGGTTTAGCTTTCATATATATATATATATATATATATATGTAACAGCCAAAAGTGTTGATTATTATTTATTATTGCTTTAATTATTATTATTATTATTATTTATTATTATTATTATTATTATTATTACTATTATTATTATTATTATTATTATACATTATATTTATTTTTAGTATTTATAAAACTCTCAAAGAATGAAATTATTACTCTTTTTGTTTTACAAACTTCTCATGCATATCTCTTCATCCACATAATTAAAATATTAGGATGTAAACTTTGTTATACTATATTTTACATGTCAAGTACTGTCAAATAATGTATGGTCTATGATGTATGATGTATTATATTTACTGTATATAATGTCCTACTAACTTTAAATGATTTTCACATGAAATAATGTTATCATGCGCAAACAATGTTAATCATTCATGTAGTCAGTGATCCTCAGTACACTTCTCTGAACCACAATTAAGCACTTTATACCTAGATGCAATTTAGAGTTACAAATCCACCTACTGGAATGTTTTTGAGAGGTGCAAGGAAACAGGAGAACCTCAACTGTGTAGAAACCAGTTTTAGAATTAAATTCTGGCACTCGGAAACAGCAATACTACCTGCTTCATTTGTTGCATCTTTAAAATTTGAATAGTGGCTGAGTTGATATCCAATAGTAATCATGTTTCTGTGTAGACATGGTTCGAGAACTTATAATAAACCAGTCCACAGCTGGTTGTAGGGTAATTGAGATGATTCAGTTGGGATTAGGCTTTTGCAATCTGTACACTTGTGTGTGTGTGTGTGTGTGTGTGTGTGTGTGTGATTCTGAGTACGTATTTGTGCCTGCCCAGCAGGCTATCTCAGTTAAAGCCGTACTCAGCAAAATGTTCTTTCTGTATTCTGCCTCTGTAAAAACCCTCTGGCTCTTCTACACGCTTTTCGGCAGCGAGGGTTTCGAGAGAAATCACTTAGAATATGACCTCTGGGCTTAGACATTTTAATGTCCAGGATTTTATTAAAAAGTTTGTTGCACAGAATAGCAAGGCAGGAGCCCGACATGTACATATACTGTATGTCTCTTTTATGTATCATCCCTACCTGCAGGATATCTTCATTTCATCCCTAATCTAGTTATTATGCTTTAGAGTGGAGGTGAATGTGTTTAGGAGCACTGATGAGCTTCGGTGGCTAGTTCTACAAGTGTGCACTTTCGTTTTGAATCTGTCTCAGGACTGTGAAACAAGCCCGCAGCAACGTTGTGCCCGCGTGGTGACTCAGCCTGCTGAATATTACACCGAAACCTGGTTATTAAACAGGGAAATATTACGAGCGCTCCACTTGTGGGCATACTGTCCTTACACGACGACCATGAAACTTTTATACACCCACATTCTAGTAAATCCAAAATGTTCCTTTAGGGCTGTCATAAAGCATGTGTTCAAAGCGAAGAGTGAAATGTTAAATTCTGTTGGTATTGCAATTGCCAAGATTTTTTTTTTTTTACTTCAGGCTGTTCCAGAGAAAAAGCTGATTCCGACACCATTTCTTCTCTTTCGCTCTCTCTCTCTGCCCCACTTTTTTTCTACTCGTTCATCTTGGATAAGTAACAGTTTGGAAGAGTTTGGACATTAGAGCCATCAAAATTTTCTTAAAAGGAAACCTTTGTTGTAAGAGTTAGACAATTTCCAGAGAAGTTGTTCTAATAATAATATTATCGCCTAATATTTATTCAACACCTCTTCTCTATGGACTTGTTTTTTTCCTGATCAGAGAAAAATACTTCTGACTGTGTTTGTATGACCTTTAAAATGTCAGCAGTATCTATTAACACTAATCTGTGGGTGATCCCTGCCTAATTATTTAGCTCACCAGACCTGTACATGCGCTGGGCACTACGGAGATTTGCGTTGCGTGTTCAAATCTCCTCGGCTTAGTGCGGTCGAGGGTCTGTGGGGGTTTTTCCTGCTGATGGCCCTCTAATGTCTGCTGCATATTGGCTAAACTAATATAAAGAAAAATAACAGCTTCTGTTCACCATAAAGTGTGAATAATTGGTTCAGTGCTGATCTGCACTGTTGCTAATTGACAAAGTCTTACTAAATTTATACGCTGCAATAAAAACAAAACCTATTCCTCATCCAGTCTGCACTACCATGTGAAATGAGTTAGTGGATTAGTGTCCTTATACGGCAAACACCAATAACTCTTAATTAAACTCATGCTGAACTAAAGCTGAGCTGTAAAGAGGATACATTTTCTTTGGTGCAATGCTGCACATTTGTGTATTCTGAAAAACTACTAGCTACAAAGCTTTAAAAAAATTAACACAAAGTAGGGTGTTTTGCAATATTCAGAAGCAATTTGTGTTAGACAGGAAAAATTAAACACAACTAATTTTGTAAACAGTGACCAGGCCACAGACAAAACATTAGGAGGCCAATAACATAAGCCTGCTATTGTCGATGTGTTAAAATCAGTATTGTGCCTGCAAATAGGAGCATTCCGTTAATAATGAGGTAACTCTGATGGCGGCTATGAGTTCGACTGGAGGTCATGTCATATGTGTGTGAGGATGATGGGAAGTGTGAGGAGCATTTGAAATGAAAAATAATGTACTAGACCTTTCTTTAATGTACTAGGCACTTCCCTTACTATGTGACATTTTAACACAGCATATAACAGTAGTATTGCCACCAGGGTCAAAGCTTCAAGATCCCGGGGTCGATTTCAGATTAATGTCTGTGTGGATTTTCTGTGCATGTTCTCCTGGTTCTCTGGTTTCTTCATACCTCTCAATACATGTCAGTGAACTGTGAATATATATATATGTGTGTGTGAATGTGAGTGTGTGTGGTGCACTGTGATGGACTGGTCATGCATCTATAATGTATTCCCTGCACAGTGCTACTTCTAGAATCACTGAGAGTCTGGAACGGATCAAAGCACTTATTGAACAGAAGTGATCTTTGAGAACAAAGAATTAGGTTCTATTTCTATTTTACCTCCTCGCTTGAATCCAAAGGAGATTAGCAAGAAGAGAAAAGGATACTGAAGACCAGAATATTATAATGCATAATATTCTGGTCTTCAGTATCCTTTTCTCTCCTTTCTAGTTTTTAACTGAAGAGAAACTGGTTTGTAATAGAGGTAGACTGTAATCATATCTGCCACCCAATGTACTGTCAATGTGAGTTTTTTTTTTCTTTCTATTGGTATATTGACACATTTGTGTCTTTTTATATTTATCTCCTCTGTGACTAAACTCTTTCTTTTGCACCAGTAAACATACTGGTAATAGCACAAGCACAGAGCTCAGGAACTATTTTGGTCTGGGTTTGTTCCCATGGAAACGTCTTAAGGATCGCCACCAGTTACATACTGCAGATCCCATATACAAGCTGACAGCGTATATGTCCTGTTTTTAGTGGTTTCCAAGTTATTTATACAATTGGGTATACATACAAAAAAAAAACACACACACACACAAAAAAGGAAAAAAAGGAAAAAATGGAAAAAACTAAAAATAATATAAACTATATATATATCTATATATATATATATATATATATATATATATATATATATATATATAGTATATATATATATATATATATATATATATAGTTACTTTCGAAAAGAACTCTGCCAAACAATATATATATAGATATATAAAATATTGGGCAGGGTTCTTTGGGAATTTGAATGGAATCTTGAAATCTTTATCATTTCCCAAAAGTAACTGTAATTAAATTACACGTTTTTTTCTCAGTAACTGTAACGAATTACTGTTTTTTTATTTTGTAATTAAATTATGTAACTAGTTACATAAATGTATATATATATATATATATATATATATATATATAGATCTATATATATATATATATATATATATATATATATATATATATATATATATATATATGTTAATTCATTCATCTACCACTTTATCTGATCTTCCCTCCTATCCCCGCCATCTATGGGCATTAGGGCAGTATAAACACCCTGAATGGAATGTCAACCCATAGCAGGGTACACGCACAGCACATTAGCTTGTACACACTTTAAAATATGGAGTATCTGATATCTCATTCATACCACCATGTGTTGGACATATATTGTATACAATAAAAACTTTAGAGTCACAGTGTTCCCCCTACAGCGACGGCAAACCTAATTTATTTCTGAAGTCTGACTTTATGACTAGGTTCCACATCATTAATGGCAAAAGCTGTTGGTCTCATATGATTGCATTTCATTGTTAGACACAATAAAGGCACAGTTATGAACAAGCAAATATTTAGCCACTATTACTTCAAAAAACAGTAAAAGAAATTGCATGATAGATTAGATTAGATTTGATTAGATTCAACATTGTCACTGTACATGTACAAAACCATTGAAATACAGCTAGCATCTAACTAGTAGTGCATAAGCGGCCTATTTGCAATAAATAACATTATAATAAATAGGGTATGAAGTCCATTTGGGATTCTTCTGTAATGATCAAGGTTCAGCAAAATGTTTCTTATGAAGGTCTTTTGTTGGCCATCTTTCTTTCCCAGCTCTCCTGTATGCCACGATCTTTGGAAATGTGACCACCATCTTCCAGCAGATGTATACAAATACAAACCGCTACCACGAGATGCTGAACAATGTCCGTGATTTTCTGAAGCTTTATCAGGTGCCCAAAGGCTTGAGCGAAAGAGTAATGGACTACATCGTCTCCACCTGGGCCATGTCAAAAGGCATCGACACTGAGAAGGTCAGAAAGCATCTACCTTTAGTGATTCATTCGTATCACATCCTGAACACTTTTCTTTGCACTGTTATTGCATGAACCTGTTCAAATGAATTGAATAAAACTTTTAAAAAGCCATTTTTTTTTCAAGTGCAGTGGGTCACCGTGACCAGCTCCAATTAACACCCAAAAAAAAAGCCCTTATCCTTTAAGCACCAGCTTTTTAGGCTACACATAGATTTTTCTTGAGAACTTGAATTTCATGGCTATTTAGCTAAAGCAAAAAAAAAAATAGTAGGGCTACGTACATTTAGCATATCAATTTATTTCTATAACGCTTTTCACAATGGATATTGTCTCAAAGCAGCTATACAGAATTTGTAATATAATTGAATTATGGGTGTTTAACCCTGATGAGAAAGCCTAGGTTGACTGTGGCAAGGAAAAACTCCTGTAAATAATAAGATGAAGAAACCATGAGAAGGGACCGGACTCAAAAAGGGAATCCAATTCATGCATATATTAGAATTTCTAAAATAACACACAAAGCATATATTCATGCACGTGAGCCATGTTCTTGTTTTTCCATTAGCTATCTCCATGCTTAATCCATAATCCTTAAGTGATGAATACAGCCATATCTCTTTAAGATTGCAATAATGCCAAAAATAAAAGAACTACTCTATACATGTGATTTTTAAACCTTTTTTCAGCAACTGTGAAAAAAAATGCTGTCACGAATATTGATGAATGTGACATTTAATTATCATATATTTGTAAATGGAATCCGATTTATATCTCAAGATTAGTTTTCCTCTCTTCCTGCTATACATCTGTCCGTAATATTTTTTAAATACAAATATTAGACTACTTGTACTTAAATCCATAAATTCATCAATAAGTATCTGTCTTCAGCACTAAAGTTTTTAATTCCTGGGCCATTTTTACCATGTCTGTCTATTTCCATAGAAGGCTGATTTAATTATTGCTGCACCATACTGCACCAAAACGAAATAGTCGTGCCGGCCAAGAAACTCTCCCCTATCACCAAGATACCAACAGGAGTCGAGCAATTTCCTTTCGCCTACAAGACGCTAAATCCCTGACCACCGGTGCAGCACTTGTCCCGTACATAAATCCTGTACCCGCTGATACACGGCTGCATTGCACCGCACTTTTTCTGACTTGTGTATATTATTGGCGTGACTCTTGCTGAATTGTCTCTTTCTTCAATTTTACTGCTGCCATCAAATTGCCTTGAATCAGCACGAGACTACACTTCGCTTATTATCCACAGCGTTGAATCGCCGTCGCATCCATCTGGATTCACACTTGACACTGCACTCTGTCCTGACCTTCGTACCCTCTTTATTCTCCTAGGTGCTTTCTATATGCCCCAAAGACATGCGGGCGGACATTTGCGTCCACCTGAATCGACAGGTGTTTAATGAGCACCCTGCCTTCCGACTGGCAAGTGACGGCTGTCTGCGTTCTTTGGCTGTGGAGTTCCAGACCACACACTGCGCGCCAGGAGACCTCATTTTCCATGCCGGGGAGAGTGTTGACACGCTATGCTTTGTGGTGTCTGGCTCGCTTGAGGTCATTCAGGATGACGAGGTTATTGCCATTCTTGGTAAGACAGCTTTTTTTTTTTTGTCTGAAAAATGATTGGACATGTGTTTAGTGACTGTCACTGCAGACGGCCTACACACTGCAGAGTTTTTGCGCTTGTAAGAAAGCTCGCCTCTGGCTTAGCATACTGATTAATTAAGCTGTAATAGTCCTTTTAGGGAGCTTTTTTTGGTGTCATTTCCTTGAATCCTACTAAAATGGAGAGTTTGCGTTCACATATGTTATATTCATGACATAATTACTCATCAAAGTTCGGTAGTGTGCTGAACGATTTGAACAAATTTATACTTTCGATAACCCATGTTTATTTATTTTTTTGCCATTAAAAGGTTTAATGGAACTGTCTTTGTAGTATCAGTCAATTGCTTTTTGGTACATAGTCCCTGCTTGCTTTAAGGTTACCTTGCAAGTAAAAAAAAAAAAAAACATGCAGACCATAGTGAATTATGCATATGGTTTGTTTCTCTGCCTTCCCTGCATAATTATTCCGCATAATTGATCCGTAGACACCTGTGCTCTGGCAATTGCAGATCGCCAGTGCACAAATTAAATTATATTTGTAGGCATAGGCACAAAAAATATAATAAATCAAAAGATGCAAACTGTTATTTTTATTTTCTGTCCAAAATTGCAAATGTGATTGCTTGTTTTCATTTCCCAAATTCAGCATTGGTGCTTTTCTTATATCGTACATGATTTTCCTTCCTTTCCTCTCCTTTAGTCTTTAAGGTAGCATTGGGAGGTTTGGTCAAGCTCCGAACCATAAGGAAAGAACATTTTTGATATGTGGAAATGTGTCTGAATCGCACCCCGCATACACACGTTTAATCCCGAAAGCAATATTTCTTCCATCCTCTAATAGAGTAAGCTTTACTTTGTAATAATGCTATAAGAATATAATGTGCCCTGCGTTGGCTCTGCTATTTTTATTGAATGACATCACATTAGGTGTGATGCAGAAAGGAGTCTCATTGTTTTAATGGCGAAGCAGATCAGATGCTGCCCTGCCTTAATGATTATGAAATGAAATAAAATGGGAATGCTGTGTTAAATAACGCCCGCGGCACTTACTTGAGCTCGCTACCCGGGAACCTGCTGCGCTCCTAATGACGCCACTTGTCAAAAGACAGCAGTGTACGTTGGAGGAAATTGGATTAAGCCCCCGATTTTTGTGTGTGGTAAAAGCGTGTGGAGAAAGTCAAATTATTGATTGACGTTGTTTTGGATTCAGCGACATTGCAACAGTAAATATAGTCAGCACTAATGTAGCGATTTGGTGTTCTCTTCGCAGGTAAGGGCGATGTGTTTGGTGATGTATTCTGGAAAGAGGCCAATCTTGCTCATGCATGCGCCAACGTGCGGGCGCTGACTTACTGTGACCTGCATGTGATCAAGAGAGAGGCCCTGCTCAAGGTCCTGGAGTTCTACACAGCTTTCGCCAACTCTTTCTCCCGTAACCTCATCCTCACCTGCAACCTCCGGAAACGGGTAAGACCCATAATACTATTACTACTACTACTACTACTACTAATAAATGGTCCAGTGTAGATATGCTACAGTAAATGAACAAACATATTGGGACATCTGACTTTTCCAGCCGTATGTGGACCTTCCTCACAAAGGCACAGAGTAGTTTCACAGAGTAGTTTCAACTACCAGACCCAAATCTGTTCATTGACCCTGAGCAGAATAGGAACTCCACAAAATGATGGTTTAAATGGGTTGGAATATATGTTTTGAGTGGTGTGGAATAGAGCGCTGAGTTTAACCCTATTGAACATCTTTGGGCTGCACCCCGGGCCTCCTCACCCTGTTTCAGGGATGGGATGTACATAGCATGTTTAAAAAGCACATAAAATGTTATTGTCAGGTCTCTAAAAACCGATATAATGTATATCGAATCACATTATGGTGTTGTGAACACAAATAGCAGACCCATTTTATTTCCCTCAGTGTCTTCAGTCCATACTCTACATTGCTCTGCATTTTGTCTTTACCTGGACTTTTGCATGTAGCCCCATGATATTTTGGTCTAAGTGATAGGGCAGAGCATTCAGCCTTGCTATGGCTTTAAAACTTGGCCTCATGCTGGTTAAGCACATGAATTGTTAATTTAGTCTGACAGCCTGCATATTGTGCTGAGCAGTGTGGCTTTAGAAATTAATGGAATTTGCTCATGCCAGTCTTAAAGTGAATTATTTGATTCATCTTTTTTCTTTTTTTTTTTTTGGTTTAACAAAAATAAAAAGGCAAAATGTACTAAAATAGATCATGCTAAACAGTCCATAGTAGCCCAAACTACATTTACATTTGCAGCATTTAGCAGACGCTCTTATCCAGAGCGACTTACAACTGAGCAATTGAGGGTTAAGGGCCTTGCTCAAGGGCCCACTATGTGTACACCTGAACGTTATAGCCGTTTGTGTTTCACAAAGTCTGATGCATGTTGTGTAATGTCTTTGTTTGGTGTAGATTTATAGTTTCGTTTGGTGGCCTTGTGCAGAAAGAGTCATGGTCTGCTAAGTTTAAATGGAAAGAACTGAAGTGTCTCCAGCACACAGCCTTGACCTCAACCCCACTAAACACCTTTGGGGTGAACTGGAATGCTGACTGCACACAACAGAGACACACAACATCAGTGCCTGACCTCACTAATGCTCTTATGGCTGAATGAACATAAATCCTTATATCCCTACTCTAAAATTTATTGAGCCTTTCCTAGAAGAGTGGAGGTTATTGTAATATCATTTACATTTACTGCAGACTCCTTTATCCAGAGCGACTTACAACTGACCTGTTATGGGTTACGGGCCTTGCTCAAGTTTGGTGGTGCTGGGATTTGAACCTGCGACATTCGGGTCCAGAGGCCAATTCTCCTCACAGGGACTAAATCTTTAATCTGTTAAATGTTCAACAAGTGTAATACGTATGCTTTTTATGGCTTTTAAATACTTTTGCCCATTAAATGAATTAGGCTAAAACCGGATATTCTGAGATCATCTGCTTCAGTTAAATCGTTAATTTCCGATTCATAGGTGTTCATATCCTATGTTATTGTCTTTTAAAGGGCAAGAAAAAGAGTATATATATAATAAAAATTCATTCATTCATTCATCTTCTACCCCTTTATCTGATTTTCCCTTGGGTCGCGGGGGAACCTGTACCTATCTCAGGCGTCTTGGGGCATTAAGGCAGGATACACCCTGTATGGGGTGCCAGTCCATCGCTGGACACACACACACACACACACTCACATTCATACACTCGGGACAATTTTCCAAGGTGCCAATCAACCTCCAGTGCATGTTTTAAGACCTGGGGGTGAAACCGGAAAACCGAGAGAAAAAAATCCCTGTGGCACAAGGAGACCATGCAAACTCCACACACACATTTTTTCTCTGGGTTCTCTGGTTTCCTCCCGGTCCAAAAACATGCACGGTAGGTTGATTGGCACCTTGGAAAATTGTCCCTAGTGTATGAATGTGTGAATGTGATTGTGCGTGTGTGTGTGTGCCCAGAGATGGGTTCGCATTCCATCCAGGGTGTATCCTGCCTTAATGCCCATAGACGCCTGAGATAGACACAGGTTCCCCGTGACCCGAGGGAAGATTGGATATAGCGGTAGAAGATGAATGAATGAACTTCCTAGTACATCATGCGTAAATTAGTGAGGGTGCTTTGTTCTTACGTTATATGTGTTCAGAAGGACACTCCGAATGTTGTAAGTATTATTTGAGTCCGAAGTTACAGACATATGAGATCTGCCTTAAAGGAGGGTTATGTTGCGTATGCTGCATGTTGTTTATGCCACAGTGACACAGCCAGCCTTCCTCCACTCTGTGCACTAATAGCTGGGCGGCATGGCTGATGAGCTTGGCATTACTAAGAAGAAATACCCCCCTACAGAGCGCATCCTGAATAAAGCATGAGTCTGATTATTGAGAAGGACACACAGACGCTAACCCACAAAACACAATCTTATCATTACCCTCTGGGTGCGCGCTATTAAACCAAACAGACATTGTATAGACGGCACATGATTACGCAGAAGAGCCATATTTCTCATATATAATCCATATAGAGTAACCCAAACAATATGGTCGAGCATAATTGTTTGCAGACTCACATGGGCAAATATAATACCATACGTTCTTTATGCCACTTATCTAAAAGCCTTCTCTCTGCCTGAGCCTGAGCTGAGCAGCTTTTATCTAAGAGGTGTCATTCAAAAACCTTTCACCATGCACCGTTTGCCCTGGTCAGTGGCTTTCTGCATCACCCTGTATGGTATGACTCTCTTTATCACTCCTCAAGGTGTCCTCGGCGTGAGAGAAAGGCTCGGTGAAAGCTTACGGAATATCTCTGCAACGAAAGGTTAGCTGTGAAAAGCGCTCCGAAACGTTAACCTTCAGCTGCCTATTGATTTTTAGGTAGTCCACGTCCTTTTATGGAAAATATACTATTAAATGCGAGTAACAGGGTTGTTATCCAAATGCTGGTGTCCCAGTGACAGGGTTAGTAGGGTCTAGGATCAGATGTAAATGTGAAAAAGGTTATGTATTGGAGGTTTGTTCATTGATTTATACAGAATATCTCTATAATAACAGCAATGTTATTAAAACGCATCACAGTTCACTACGAAGCCAGTCAATGACTTCTTTATTGGTCAGAAAAAAAAAAAATTTTTACAGCATGGAAATTTTGCACACAGTGGAATTCCTCTACAGGTGATACTTTATCTATACATTTAGGTGTTTTTCCCAGGGCTTGAATGGCTCAACAAGAAAAGGACATATTGGGAACATATCGCATGTTTATATTAGGAATTAGCAAATGACTATTGTAGAATTAGCTGTAAGACTATTTTTTATGTAGAATAAATATCCAATATCTGATGCTTGTTATATCGACGTGTTCTTTTTTAGTTCTTTTCATGAATCTTTTTTTTTCATCTTTTCATGAATTATTTAATTACTATTCATTGAGATAAAAAAAAAGAGAGAGACATTTTTAAATTGAGGCTATACTGATTGGCATCTGTTTTTGCTCGATTTGCAAAGCATCTTCTTGGAACTGTCTCTCTCTTCCTGCCAATAAAGTGAACAACACAGGTTCATCATTCCAACCATTACTGTAAATGAGAAGACAGAGAATTGCTCTTTCAGCAGCAAGTGGAAAGCCCCTGCCTTTAGAAATACATGCGTCTGCAAGAGCAGCAAAAGGGAAGATATGTGCTTGCTGTATCATCTATCTTGGACTTGAAGTGTTCTAAAAGATGCCCTGATGGAGTTGGCATACAGCACACCATCCCAGTTTATTTCTTTTTAACCTGTGAATATGTGTAAGTGCCTTAAGCTGTTTTATTGTGAATGCAGACACGCAGTGTATTGAATATTTATGGCGATACATTTTGAAAATTTATGGACAGCAGATGTATTTATGTTTATGTATGTGTGTCATTTAGAGTTTCGTGAGGGAATGAAAACATGGAATTCAAGAATCAAACATGGAAATGGTTGCCTATTCTGTGCTTTGGCTAAACAAGGAAAATATGTTCGAGCTGATCCTTCCACCCACTGCAGTAAAACATTTACAGCTTGTCTAAAAATGCAGTTATCACATCCACATGTATTTGTGCAGGACAAATATTATTATGGCTCTGGTTGTGTGGAGATCAAGCGGTTTATGTGATCCCATGGAGAAGAATCAGTTCAGTTAAAGACCGGAGTTAAATCCAGGCTCTTGGAACAACTGAAAGATGCAGCTCTATTTTATTTTTTATCAAATATGTCTACATCAATTGACCCTTATCCAGAATGACTTACAACTGAGCGATTGAGGGTTAAGGGCCTTACTCAAGGGCCCACTAATGGCAGCTTGGTGGTGGTGGGATTTGAACCTGCAATCTTCAGGTCCAGAGACCAATGCTTTAACCACTGAGCTAGCACCTCCCAAATAAATAAATTCAAGATATACTGATAATGCTACTAAATACTTTAGTTTAATTGACTTATTTATGTTTTCAATTATGAATAACATTTGTTTGGAAGTATAATTTACCGAACAGTACATGTGTTTTTATATATATATATATATATATATATATATATATATATATATGTCCACAGACGTGGACAAAATTGTTGGTACCCTTTGGTCAATGAAAGAAAAAGTCACAATGGTCACAGAAATAACTTTAATCTGACAAAAGTAATAATAAATAAAAATTCTATAAATGTTAACCAATGAAAGTCAGACATTGTTTTTCAACCATGCTTCAACAGAATTATGTAAAAAAATAAACTCATGAAACAGGCATGGACAAAAATGATGGTACCCCTAACTTAATATTTTGTTGCGCAACCTTTTGAGGCAATCACTGCAATCAAACGCTTCCTGTAACTGTCAATGAGACATCTGCACCTCTCAGCAGGTATTTTGGCCCACTCCTCATGAGCAAACTGCTCCAGTTGTGTCCGGTTTGAAGGGTGCCTTTTCCAGACTGCATGTTTCAGCTCCTTCCAAAGATGCTCAATAGGATTGAGGTCAGGGCTCATAGACGGCCACTTTAGAATAGTCCAATTTTTTCCTCTTAGCCATTCTTGGGTGTTTTTAGCTGTGTGTTTTGGGTCATTGTCCTGTTGCAAGACCCATGACCTGCGACTGAGACCAAGCTTTCTGACACTGGCTAGTACATTTCTCTCTAGAATTCCTTGATAGTCTTGAGATTTCATTGTACCCTGCACAGATTCAAGACACCCTGTGCCAGACGCAGCAAAGCAGCCCCAGAACATAACAGAGCCTCCTCCATGTTTCACAGTAGGGACAGTGTTCTTTTCTTGATATGCTTCATTTTTTCGTCTGTGAACATACAGCTGATGTGCCTTGGCAAAAACTTCGATTTTTGTCTCATCTGTCCACAGGACATTCTCCCAGAAGCTTTGTGGCTTGTCAACATGTAGTTTGGCATATTCCAGTCTTGCTTTTTTATGATTCGTTTTCAACAATGGTGTCCTCCTTGGTCGTCTCCCATGTAGTCCACTTTGGCTCAAACAACGACGGATGGTGCGATCTGACACTGATGTTCCTTGAGCATGAAGTTCACCTTGAATCTCTTTAGAAGTCTTTCTAGGCTCTTTTGTTACCATTCGGATTATCCGTCTCTTAGATTTGTCATCAATTTTCCTCCTGCGGCCACGTCCAGGGAGGTTGGCTACAGTCCCATGGATCTTAAACTTCTGAATAATATGTGCAACTGTACTCACAGGAACATCTAGTTGCTTGGAGATGGTCTTATAGCCTTTACCTTTAACATGCTTGTCTATAATTTTCTTTCTGATCTCTTGAGACAGCTCTTTCCTTTGCTTCCTCTGGTCCATGTCGAGTGTGGTACACACCATATCACCAAACAACACAGTGATTACCTGGAGCCATATATATAGGCCCAATGGCTGATTACAAGGTTGTAGACACCTGTGATGCTAATTAGTGGACACACCTTCAATTAACATGTCCCTTTGGTCACATTATTTTCTGTGTTTTCTAGGGGTACCATCATTTTTGTCCATGCCTGTTTCATGAGTTTATTTTTTTACATAATTCTGTTGAAGCATGGTTGAAAAACAATGTCTGACTTTCATTGGTTAACATTTATAGAATTTTTATTTATTATTACTTTTGTCAGATTAAAGTTATTTCTGTGACCATTGTGACTTTTTCTTTCATTGACCAAAGGGTACCAACAATTTTGTCCACGTCTGTATATATATATATATATATATATATATCTGAGACCAAGATCCCAAATTATTTGATTATTTGATTATTTACTGTACATTACATTAGGCAATGGAATTAATTTTCTGGTTAAGACACTCATTCATTCATTCATTCATCTTCTACCGCTTTATCCGATCTTCCCTCAGGTCACGGGGAGCCTGTGCCTATCTCAGGCGTCTATGGGCATTAATGCAGGACACACCCTGGCTGGAATGCCAACTCATCGCAGGGCACACACACACACACACACACTCACATTCACATTCACACTAGGGACAATTTTCCAAGGTGCCAATCAACCTACCGTGCATGTTTTTGGACGGGGGGAAACCGGAGAACCTGGAGAAAACCCCCCTGAGGTACAGGGAGAACATGCAAACTCCACACACACATGGCCGAGACGGGAATCGAACCCGAACCCTAGCGGTGTTAGGCGAACGTGCTAACCACTAAGCCACCGTGCCCCTATCTGGTTAAGACATTAAATATATATTCTGCATTTATCATATTCTTTCATTTTGTTGCTTTTTCTCTTTCAAGTTCCCTCCCAAAGCCTGCCAGACAGTACAAGTGTCAGATTGATTACCTTGGAATGTTGGCTCATACTGTAAAGTCTAAACTATGCATTGATCTCTAAACAAAGTTCTCAAATTTATCCCATTCTAAATGGCATCGCCTCCACCAAGGTAATACCCCTCGCTCAGATGGCATGCTCCATCTTCAAGCGTTCAGTGTGGGCCTTCCAGAGGATGCCTTAATATGGAAGAATGGATCTGTGAATCCGATTGAGACTATAATAGATCTCTCTGTGGTCGCTAGCGGCAGGCACTAATCTGATGATTGGCCTGCTGTGCAGTGGGAGGTGCTGAATGCAGTCTAGCTGGGCTGCTAATATCACAATGTGAGAAGGGAGAAAGGGCCGGATACCAGAATAAGCTTTACTGAATGGAATCAGTGGCTAAGGGGTTGGAGAAAAGATAAATACCTGTCAAACTTCATTAATAGTTACTCTCATATATGGCTTATGCAAGGATGTAGAGCAAAACAGTTTTTTGTTTGTTTTTTATACTAAATCTGTGTTGATCAGGCTTTAGGGCTTTATCCATCAGTATGAGGATTTGTATTGACAGAGTAGGTGGAAAATGTTCACATTTAATCTCCCACACAATCACAGATAAATATCATCTATTCTTTTATGAAAAACACACTTGGACTATTTTGATGCAGAACTTGGGTTATTTAAATGTCATTTACTCAATTACCTGATGATACAGTTATCTTAAATTGAGCTATATTACATTGAATAAATAGTGTAATATAATTTCACACGGCGTGTCAGAAGATTGTTCACCTTTTACACTGTGAAATATCCAAAACATGTAAATGGAATTTCAAAAGCTTTTAAGAAATCACATGTATTTATATGTATTTATATTTCAAGCTTTACACAAGCTGTTGTTGAGAAACATATGATAGATATAGTTGAAAGTAAATATAATATATAGTAATTCAGTGGCTTAATATAATCTTAGCAAACTTTGGTTATACCTTGTGACCCCAGAAAATCTGTTTAATACAAGGCTCGCATAAAGAGCGGCAAGATTTGGACTTTTGTTCCAATTTGCTCGTGTCAAGCCGCCTTTGTGTCTGTCCTTATACTCTGTGAGCCGGAACACTGGAGGCTCTTCAGGTGCCCTGAATTTCCCATAATTATGATGAAATGTTAACTGGGTTGCAAAATGCCATTAGAAAACTTTTTGAAGAGTAGGACACATAGTGTAGCATTTCATTCAACAGACAAAATGAGATCGTGGAAAATAACATTATATATAATGCTATGTTGCTTTGACAGAAACAACATAAACATAGTATGATAACTAAATGTATGCATTATTATAAATACTAAAGGCTTTTTCCAATTAAATGTGTTATATTTTATAACTGGACACATACAAATATAGACAAATGTAATTTGTGTCATATTTAATAAGCAAACTATTCTTTATTGATTGCATTCATTACTGTGCATTCATGACAGACTCAGGTGAGTTTGAGAAACACTCATTCTGCTACTGCTTATGTTTAAGCATAAGAATCATTCAAAATACAGGCTATTGTTATTTTATCTTGTTGTAGTTGTTGAAGATATTAATCATACAAAACATTGATATTAGTTGTTTTAGTGCTAATAATCAGTCATCCAGTCTATAAAATATGGCAAATGCAAATAGTGAGTAACTTTTTCACTGCTGCACAGGATCTGACCTATTGTGTGGTGTGATTAGCACTCAAGGCATTTCTTGACCTGTGTTATGAATGTGTATGAATGTTTCCTTCACTTATCAACCCAGTGTTTAGGTACAAACAGACGATCGGTTCGTCTGTGACCTTGTGGCTGGCAGTTTCATGTATGAATAGCACTTAAGCAGCTGTACTGGACAGATGCCGGTCACTTATGTATAAGTGCAGATAGATTCATATATTTCTAAGTATACCACAGGATCAAGTTCGTACAGCAACCATGCTGGATTCGGTCATAGTGTGACATTTATAGTTACATTTACACTCTTTTGGCAGGTCCAAAATCAGCTAAGCAGCCGAGAACCATGCAGCTTTGCCAGCTCTGCAGAGTGTAGTCCAAATCCCTAACCACTGAGTCACCATTGCACCCATGTTTGAACACTGTGTCATGTTTATCCGTGTAGAATAATAAAAAAAAACCTAGCTGTGTAAACTGAAATCACGTTATATACACTTTCCCTTGTATATTGGGCAAATTGCTTACCACCGCTTCCAGGCTACACTGTGGACCAGTGAAACCATTGCTTCACCTTAAAGAAAAGTTGCTCCTAATATAAGTGCTCTCATCAGCAAAGTGCCAAATCTGTCCCTAGTGTACAGACATTGCTAGCGGCATCAACTTTTAGGGTAGACCCTGAAAGGGACGCTTGAAGCCAACTCGGCAAAAACTCCAAAGCATTGTTCACAGTGCAAGATAAGGAGTTTATGGCCAAAGTTTTACACCGTAGTGAGAAAACTTTCCAATAATCAGAAAGTGGGGTCGAATAAGCTAAAAATCCTCGTCTGAAATCAGTCAGAAATGTTATTTTAATGTTTGGCTTCATTCCAGTTTGCCCCCCCTCCTGTAGAAAACATAACTCTTTATGTGACAGACCTCTGCCTAAAATAAAACATGTTCTTTTAACTGATACATTTTCCAATATTCATTCATTCATCTTCTACCGCTTTATCCGATCTTCCCTCGGGTCACAAGGAGCCTTTGCCTATCTCAGGCATCTATGGGCATTGAGGCAGGATATACTCTGGATAGAATGCCAACCCATCGCAGGGCACACACACACACACACACATTCACACACACTTTCATACACTAGGGACAATTTTTCCAAGGTGCCAATCAACCTCATGTTTTTTCAGACCCCGGGGAAACCGGAGAACCCGGAGAAAAAACCCCTGAGTCACGGGGCGAACATGCAAACTCCACACACACATGGCCAAGACCGGAATCGAACCCCAACACTGGAGGTGTGAGGCGAACGTGCTAACAACTAAGCCACCGTGCCCCAAATTTTCCAATATATTTTATGTATTTATTTATTTGTAGTTTATCTGTTCCCAGGTGTACAAGAGTACAGTATAAGAATCCATATCAAAAGAAACAAAGACAACTTGCTGCAGTCAAAACCCTATTTTCATAGCTTTTGGCAGTTCGGCACCAAAATGTAAACCACGGCAACAATGATTTCCCCCAGACAGCTGCACACATTCTTTGCAAACCCCGATGTCGGCTCTCTTGTGTTTCAGTTGAACGCAGCATGGATTTATGTGCATTGCGTCATCAGCGGTTCCCCCAATGAAGCCACTCTTCACTCTTCTAGTCTCTCTATCCTAGATATTGATCGCAAGTCCAGAGCTCCTAGTTCAGTTTGCAATCCCTTTCATCAGATAAAATCAGTAGATTGTAGAATTGCCCAGTGCATTTTCTCAGTTGCGTTTTATTACAGTTAGTATTAAGTATTAAGTATTCTTAATGCCGGTTTGCATTGTACAATATTCCCTCCTGTGTCTAACGCAAGCCTCTGTAAGTTATTTCAAAATAATAATACATTCAACATGCACATTATCTAACTTTATCAAATGACTGGCAGAAGAAAATGAACAAATTACAAATGGCTTGTTTGACTAGTTGTGAGTCTCTTGTGGGTGTGGTAGTGACTATACAGTGGCTGTGGATTGTTTATTTTAGATCCACTAAGCAAATGGCCTACACAGCTTCTAAAGCTAATTGGTTGTTTGATTTCCATTGTATATGCTAAGCTTTATAGTTGTTTTGTTGACAAATGAGCTATTCAACTAATTGCATAACACTCCCCAGAAACAGTGATGCTATTCTGTTTTATTAATGTCAATAAATACATTTATAAGGCTTGTTCAAGTGTCACAGTCAGTCATGTTGAGAGCAATAAAAACATCTACTGAGGCAGGTTTAACAATAACAAGATCTGGGATTATTAGCGTCGAGACGTCGTCAACTCCTTGACAAGGCGAGAATGGAAAAGAGAAGCAAAACCTGATGTAGAGGGGACCATTTCGAGGCAGCCGCTAATTATCACATCCATAGTCGCAATTTGCTGAACTTTGCTTGCGGCAAAGGAAATGATCAAATGGCAGTTCTGAAGGTAACCACCCTGGTGGTCCGGGAATAAAAGGAAGTAGCCAGCCATTGAAATCCCTTTTTTTTCTCCTTCTCTCTTTTAACAGTACGGCTTCATGTGTGTGATCGGATTTCACAGGCCTAAAAGACTTTTGCCCCTTTATCTGTTAAGCAATGAATGTGCATGAAATTAAATATCGATTAAAGCAAAATTACGCACAGCACACAATGAAGGCATTAGATTCGGATTTTACATGCTATTTACTAAAATCCTTCTGTCATGATCGAAAATGATATTCTTTATAATATTGTGAACATTTTTTATTCACCTGTCAGACAATTTCTTCACAGTCTGTGTCGGTGTCCTCCTTACGTTTCTATTTATTGATTACAGAATTGACACTATAATTTAGTGGTATTACATTTCAATAATTCTCTTTATATCTTTAAATCAGAGGAAAAGTACACAGACCTGCATGCTCTTTCGTGTGTCAGTTGTTGTTTCAGGTGACTGAATTGGAAAATTGCTTTTTTCCATTATCCCCCTGGCTTCAGCTTGGGAATAAGCCTCACAAATGTTGGATATTTGACATCATTGAATCCTCAACCGCAACCTGGATTATTTATTTATTTATTTTTAGAAATGTATTGCTTACATGACTGTCATTCTTTCAAAAGATGAAAAGATGACTATATTCTGATACGCAGTCAGTTAAATTCTGAAGTGAATAATTGAATTACCTGTAATGGTTTGCATTAACATTATTGGCTTTTTAATTGTGAGACTAATAATAATAATAATAAAATCTCATTTCAAATTCCCTCTCGATGTGTAGAGATGATTATGTTTCATTTTTAAGTTCCTTTCACTTCAGTGGCGCCAAGCTGTTGTCTTTTATCTTTTGTCACTTAGCTGTGTTTTGCACTAATTGTCGCAAACAGCTTGTGTAAGAACTAATTTTTCAGCGACTGATTATAGTGTAAATTCCTCTTTATGCTCAGACAATTGTGATCCGAATTTGCGTCTGTGTTACATTCGTTCTCGGATCCGTGAGGTATATAATTTTGGATTACGGCGTGCAAATTGAAGCTGCCGCCCGCATTATGTATTATCGCATTACGCACATTTTAAAGCAGTGTTTATCTGTTTATCAGATGCATTCATTATTGTTCAGTTTATGACGCCGTAAATGAGATAAAACGCGCACGGACGGAGTGACTAGTACAAATATTCATTTATTTTAGACGCCTGTGCAAATGCACACTGCCTACTTGCCTCGTGTTGCTAAATCTGTCTGCATGAATAATACATGGGTTTTCATTTGTACTCCACGATTGAAGATTAGTTCCCACAAATCCAGTATGAATAGGTGCTGGCAGGCTTCACTCTTGTTGTGCCAGTAATGCTATAATTATACTAAACTTATAGCCGGAAAGGGAACTGACATAAAGATTTGTGTAAAATTGACATGCTTTGTGGAATTAAATGCCATGTCACCAAAATGATGCTACTAGTATTGTATTGTTCAGGAACTGACTCTTAACTGAAAAGTGTATTAAAATTTCTAAGAGGTTTTTGTTTTAGACTAATTATGGGAGGAAATAGCAGTATATTTCTATTTAAAGGTCTGCCATATCTCAGGTCCAATCACTATAAATTCTTGTTTTCGGTTGTACTGTAATTTTGCACTTTAAACGAAAACTTTGCTCATGTTCGAGACTATGTTATTAATAAGGAAAGTGATTCGCTGTGATGGGGCTGTGCATTTTAGGTTGTGTAACAGCACTGAACTCTGCAAAGCGGTTAGAAGCCACTTGCTAGAAGAACACCAGTGTGAATTGGGATTATATCGCTATTGCAGGGAACAGGTGCACCCATTAGACACATGCCCTAAATGTCCTCAGAGAGATACAACCTGGCAGTTCTGCACAATGTTATCTGGGATAAGATTCTTTTTTTCTTTTTTTTCCTGCCCTCTTTTACCATCAAACATTTTCAACTAACAATTTGCTGCTGTGATCATTTTATTTCAGTCTATTTTAGCCCACCAAGAAGGTACATCGCCGTGGATAAGCAAAAAAAACAAACAAACTTCACCACATACCTGAGTCTAATCACTTTTATATGAGGACATTGCATTCAAAATAACTCATTATTCCAAAGTTAAAAATTCTAGACTTTAGTGAGTCCAAATATAGAGCTCTCACAAAAAAGTGAGAATTAATATTTAATCAGTTTATGAGGAGTGTTTACTTATGGCATTTGCTCTAACTAATGCCCAGTTAGTGTTCCAGGTGTTTCTTAATGAACCACCCTGTGCTAGTTAAGAGAGAATTGTGAGAGTTGTGATATTTTTAGATGACATTTTTTCTCTTTTTTTGTGGCTTTGGATTTTATGTGTTCATTCCTTCCTTCCTTCCTTCCTTCCTTCATTCATTCCTCTTCTACCACTTTATCCGATCTTCCCTCGGATTGTGGGGAGCCTGTGCCTATCTCAGGGAATCAAGGCAGGATACACCCTGGATGGAATGCCAACCCATCGCAGGGCACACACACACACACACACACACACTCACAATCACACACACATTTACACATTTACACACTTTTACAAGGTGCCAATCATCCTACCGTGCCTGTTTTTGGAAACCGGAGAACCCGGAGAAAAAAACCCTGAGGCACAGGGAGAACATGCAAACTCTACACACACATGGCGGAGACGGGAATCGAACCCCAACCCTGGAGGTGTGAGGCGAACGTGCTAAGCGCTAAGATACTGTGCCCCTTTCAATGTGATCACAACACTGTTTAATAGGCTTTCCTAATACATTGGTTTAAACTAGCTGATGTATATCCTCTCAGCCCCCTTCTGTTGAAAGGTGAACCTTGAAGTCATGCTGCAGCTACATGTGTATTCATTTGCCAGATTTGATTTCATCCAGAGAGACTTACAAATAAACCGAGAGCTAAAGAGCTCAAACAAGAATCTAAGAGCCTACAAACAACAGCACTGGTATATGACCTCAGTGCAAAGGTGTAAAATTGCTGTAAATCCATTGTAAAGCTGTTTAGTTCACAGACTGAAGTGAGTGTATATGATGATATGAGGAAATGAGTGCTTTTAGCTGTAATGTTAGCATTGTAGGGATATACCGAAGGCAGATCAGGATCTACTCATAGTGCTGAACAACCATCAGCCAAACAATATCATGATGGCAAGGAGACTCATCTAAATTACCGCACCTGTAATCTTGGGCATCTAAACCAACGTGATCTAGATTGAATTAAATTTAACTGACAATGGGCTCAGGAAACATGGACCAAGTACCTCTGTCAGACAGATAGTATTGGTGAACCTTGACTACATAGTGTGCTATTACTTTCCAGCTGCATTAACTTATTGACCATAATCAACCAGAGTTTTCATTTTCTTTCCCATATTACATTTTTCAGCTCAATTTGGTTCAAATCCTGCCTCACTTAAAATAACCCAGAATAGCCCAATATTTTGTGATTAGACATCCAGAGGATTCTTGGGTCCTGTTAATTGGGCACGGTGGTTTAGTGGTTAGCACGTTCGCCTTACACCTCCAGGGTCGGGGTTTGATTCCCGTCTCGGCCAAGTGTGTGGGGAGTTTGCATGTTCTCCCCGTGCCTCAGGGGGTTTTTCTCTGGTTTCTCCCGGTTTCCCCCGGTCCGAAAACATGCACGGTAGGTTGATTGGCACCTTGGAAAATTGTTCCTAGTGTATGAATGTGTGTGTGAATGTGTGTGTGTGTGTCCTGTGATGGGTTGGCATTCCATCCAGGGTGTATCCTGCCTTAATGCCCATAGACGCCTGAGATAGGCACAGGCTCCCTATTACCCGAGGGAAGATCAGATAAAGTGGTAGAAAATGAATGAATGAGTGCTATTAGCACTGTGTATTTTAGGCCATTATTCTTCGGAAGGCCCCATGACCTGACACAGAGAATTGTGTTTCACTTTTTAATGTCTTGATAGATTTGATATTTCATTGTGCTCTGTGCGGATTCATGGCAGGCCATGGATGACACAGCAAAATAGCCTTAGTTAATGCTATGTGTGAAAAAGCTCTTGCTTTTATTCAAAGCGCGCTCGACTAGAAACATTACCAGCCCGCATTTGAGCAAATTCCAGTCTGGCGTTTTATTTCTTATTTTTTTGTTTTTCTTTCTACAGTGAAGTCCTTCATGGTCTTCTTCCATTGAACCGTCTGTCAATCCAAAAGTTTTCAAAAAGCAAGCAGACACTGATGTGCCTTGACCTTGGAGTTCAGCTAGTATCTTTTCGGGAGCTTTCCTTGGCTCTTTGCCTACCATTCGCAAAATTTCTCTGTCTATCTTGGGCTCGATTTTCCTCTTGCAGCAGTTTCCTGTGAGGTTGGCTACAGTCCCATGGACTTTAAAATTCGTAATAATATTTGTAGCTGTATTCACAGGAACATAAAAGCTGCATGGAGATGTCGTATAGGCCTGTTTCTGTATATCTGCTATTTTCAGAAAGATTTCCCTGTTGCTTTCTGTGGTTCATGGTAAGTGTTTGTGCAGTTAAATAAGCTGAATTATTCATTCTAATATTCAAGACGTGTGAGACAAATAAAAAGCAGTTTGTAATATCGCTACAATTTGATCATTTATAATTATATTAACAATTTGTATTAATATTTTTACATATAGGGGGCACGGTGGTGTAGTGGTTAGGACGTTCGCCTCACACCACCAGGATCCGGGTTCGATTCCCGTCTCGGTCATGTGTGTGTGGAGTTTGCATATTCCCCCCGTGCCTCAGGGGTTTTTTCTCCGGGTTCTCCGGTCCCCCCTTCCCCTCCCCTCCTGGCTGCAAATGCCAACGACTCAAAAGGTTTTCATCCTTCCCAAATCATCAAACTTTCTCCCACTGCTACTTCTAGTTGAATAGGATGTGCCGGGTCTAGTGCTATTTTAACTGAATAACAATTTCATCCATATTGCTAAAAATCTATATAATTTACAGTGAGGCACTTATTGTTTGTTTTTTCCATTATCATTTGTTCTCATCTGTTCATCAGTTTTTTGGCTTAACGACAAGTCCTTGTCGTTAAAGGTGGAGGTCTGGACATTATTAAAATGTTCTGTTTCTGAACGCTTCTCAGTAAATAAATTCAACCATTTTCAAAGGCAATACATGCATTCAGTTTTAAACATTTATACTCGGTGCCCAGAAAAATCACTTTTAGCCAATCTCCAAATACTTTGGATAAACATTGATGTATTTCTGAAACTGAAACCCTCTGGTTTATAACAAGTACAAATAGTGCCGACTCGTGCTTTTATTTACAATATTCAATTATTTTAAAAACAAGTAGCATAGGAGAAGGCTTTTAAGTCTGTCTAATGGCAACGTTATAATTTCTGTCTCTCGTTTAAAACTTCCATTATCATTGATTTATATTGCTACTATTTGTGCTGTCTGTTTCACTCTCTTTCCTCTCTCTCTCTCTCTCTCTCTTCTGCCATTGTCATCTCATTGGGTCAGTAATAAGTGGTGCTTAAATAATCGGATGGAAGAGTGGAGCTAAATTCATTATTTACCTCAGCGAAGATGGGAAATGGTGTGCGATTGTTGCAATGCAGTGTGCACTAAAAGGCTGCACAGGGATAATAAAGAGTCACATGACATTCTCAGCTCTATTTTTATCAACATAGCCCATTGCTTGCTTTGAGGAAATGACATTTTTAGAAACCAGCTACTCTTACTGTGTTAACGCATTAAGCTACTCTGATATTATTGTACATAGCATGTGATTATAGATAAAATAATAGAGTTATGATTAATTTGTCCATCCCTGGAATGTTTATTCACAAGTGATTCATTATTGCAATGATTTAATTATCACAAGTGCTGTTAATTATTAATATTAAACGCTACAACTGTTAAGTAAAGACCTATCACTTTACAAGTACCATCTTTGTCATTCTTATCTTTAATTTCACTTCCTTAATACAATTTTATTCTTTTAATACAATTTCATTCCTTAATACAATTTAATTCTTGCAATCTTAAGTCTATTGAACACAGTAATACCTTTTGAATTTAGAATTCAAATAATAACCCAAACCCAAACCCTAACCCTAACCCTAACCCTAACCTAACCTCCTGCAAGATGGAAAAAGTGCGTTTGTAATTATAAGGCTGTTATTTTTTAGTTATTAACCAATCATGTGGTTCATTTTGTTATGGACTATGTGGACTCACATTTTTTGAGTGATAACTTTTGAGTGATTACTACAGCTCATTATCGAAACATATAATATGAATAAATGACATTTGCACTTGCAGTGTGTGGTCTCACCTTTGGTTTGAAATATTGGTCAAATAGAAGAATAAATACTATGCCAACTATATATATATATAGTGATATATAGTGTTTATTCTTCTATTTGACCAATATTCAGGTGAACAGAGGTGAAAGTTATTTATTATTTTATGCAAGTGATTTGAACTGTATCCCAAGGCATAGAAAATAGAGAGGGCATGTAAAAACAAAATCCGAAAGCTTAACCTGGGATAGTCATTAGATGGTGTGATTGGAACCTTATTAAAAATAACAAGCTGTGTGGAGAATGTCTTATAAAGTATGCCAGGCTGGGCCACACAGCTTTCCCTGGGGCACCCAGAGAGAAGCCCAAGTGGCTAATTAGCACTGCCTAATTAAGACCATATGTGATCAAAGCTTCTGTCACATGCTCATACTCAGAGCTGAGGAGACGTAATATACAGAAGGCAAGGTCCAAGGCCTGGTTCTGAATGAAGTGCTGGCTTGCCAGCGGACACATTTATTTCCCTGCCTAGAGAAGGTCCACTCATCTACTAGGTGATGGACAGTGTGTTGCTTGTTAGCTGTTAGCAGTTTACATATTTAAAAGATCACTGTCTGTTAGGGATTTGCACATTACCTTTGGTAAACTGTGATTCAGCTCGGTGTAGAGAAACTGCAGCTTCTAAACTCTGAAAAACTTCTTACTGTATAATAATAAGAGAAATAAGAGAACAATAAGAGACAAAAATAAGAGAAGCTATTTGTAACTATCCACTAATTCTGATAATATTTTGTCTGCAGGAACATGCCCAATCAAATATTTTAATTACTGTAAACGCAAACCGATCGATATGTTGATCATAAACAAACATCTTCCTATGCAAAAGGTACAAAGCGATATTTTAAGTAAGAATAAAAGTGTTTGCAGTTTATAGATTTAGTTAAAAATTGATGGATGCAGCT
The DNA here is from genome assembly GCA_030449085.1 of Kryptopterus vitreolus. Classification (NCBI taxonomy): domain Eukaryota; kingdom Metazoa; phylum Chordata; class Actinopteri; order Siluriformes; family Siluridae; genus Kryptopterus; species Kryptopterus vitreolus. The sequence goes on from JACRUU010000007.1 coordinate 23,065,483, forward strand.
CAGTTACGGTGTTACTGTTAATAAAGTACACTAACAGTGTACTGTAAAAATAGATCAACAAATATTTCAAATATTTGACTTGTTTGATTCCAAACCGACTTGGGGAAATTGTTCTTTTTCTTTCAGATCATATTCCGTAAAATCGCGGATGTGAAGAAGGAGGAGGAGGAGAGGCGACACCAGAAAAATGAGGTGACACTCTCTATTCCCGTGGACCATCCCGTACGCAAACTCTTCCAGAAGTTCAAGCAGCAGAAAGAGATGAGGGCGCAGGGGTCGATGCTGCCTGACCAGCTACATGTGGAGCACCAGCTTCATCCTCTCTCTCATCACCACCGCCATCAGCAGCACCACTATCCTCAGCCACAATACCAGGTGCACCACCCGCTCCATCATCACCATGGACCCTCTATGCAAAACGGGGCACCTGGTTTAGGTGGAGGGAACGGTAATGGTGGCTCCACAGTCGTGACTGTTTCACAGATCACACCAGTTCACAGCTCTTTGGCATATGTTCAAACAGAGGACTCCGGTGGCAGGGGCTGCCACGAGGCCTTGGAACTTAAACCCAGCCTCGGCGTGGTTGACCAGAACTGTTTAAAATTCACTAGTTCTGCGCGACCCAGGGGTGGTGGTGGTGGTGGTGGTGGAGGACGGGGATGGATGCGTCTCAGGAACTCAAATGCAAATGGAGCTTCAGTCACTTCTCCATCTAACTCAGATTGGCAGCAGAAGGAGGAGGAGTGGGGAGATGCTACCCAGCTCATGAGACTGTCCCCAGAAGATGCCAAAAGCCATGCAGCTGGGGGGAAAGAACCCATTACAGGTCATTCGAACCAAAATGGGAGTGATGGTGGAAATGGGGCCACCGACGGAGCAGATGAGAAGAGTGCGCTACACAAGACCGATTCTTGTGACAGCGGGATTACCAAAAGTGACTTACGCATAGACAGGGTAGGTGACTCTCGTAGCCCTATGGAGCGGAGCCCATTTGAGCAACCGAGCCCTGGAGTAGGGGCCTTGACTGCAAAAGATCTTTCTTTCCTACCTGTGCCTGAGCAGACTTTGCTTCAAAGCACCTTGCAGGAGGCTAAGATGGAACTTAAAGAAGACATCCAGACCCTGAGTGGTCGTCTGTCTGCCCTAGAGGCCCAGGTAGGGGAGATTTTAAGACTGCTCTCTGAGCAGAGAAGATCAAGCCCGTCCCCACAGACTTCTACCCCCAAAACTCAGCTCAAATGCCAGGACATTTTCATTGTCTCAAGACCTGTTACTCCGGAAGTAGACAAAGATGACGGTCCTTTTTAATTCAAGAGAGAAACGTTTATTTATTTATTTATTTATTTATTTATTTAATATAGGTTGGTGGGTTTTATTTTTAATGTTACCTCTTCTCAATAAGAAAAAAAAAACAATATTTCTACTGTAAATGGATGCATGTCCAGCTGGAATCTGGCCTGCTAATGAAGTCTACTTTAAAAAATAGTAATTGCTTGTACATTTATGATTGCATGCAAAACGATTTAAAACCTACTTTTTTATACTGACCCCCATGTGCTGGACTATCTCTTGACTGACTAATATTTCAGGGCATTTATCTTCAAGACTAGGAGCACTGCACGGTGCACACAGGAGCTCTGTGGCTGTAACGAAGGCTTGGTGTGGTATTTAGTAGCACTGCTTAAACAAATCACCTCTGCAGACTTTCGTAACTATTTTCATATCGTCACCCAAATTTTCCCCCACGTGTCTTGTTTAGTTCGAGTTTGTCTTACGCCCTACAAATCATAGCACGCAGACTGTAGATGGCATTTCAAAAGAGATGATTTATCATGTAAAATAGAAACCAAAAAAAAAAAAAAAAAAAAATATATATATATATATATATATATATATATATATATATAGGATATATATATATATATATATATATATATATATATATATATATATATATATATGTAGCTCTTATTTTTCTCGACGTATCCCCATGATGCAATATTTTCATGTTTAGTTGAGCATTTGAATTTGACACAGATGGTATGTGAGATGGGTGGGTGTACGCTTTGGTGAGATGTGAGTGCATGCTGGATTTGTAATATTAACTGGCATGAAAAGGGACAGGTAAGCCATCACTTGGTTAAAATATCAACTTTGAACGGGTTTTTGGAAGACGTCTAAGAAGCATGAGCATACCCGTGTCTAAATCATCATAAGCATGAGCATAATTTTTTTTCCAGCATGGGTCCTTTTATGACATTAATATAAACATTGAAGGTTTGGTAAATGGAGTTATTCCACTTTTGATTTCCTATTTATTTTGCTCCCTAACATTAAACGCAAGTTAAAACACGTTTTAATGTTTAAAAAAATACACGATTTTGTTAGGCGATGGATCGGAAGAAGACACTAAGGAACGATATTGGCGTTATGTTCATGTTTTGCTAGTGGTTTCCTGAGCTTTGCTCACACGGGGCTCGTAGGCAGGTGTATTAGAATTCTAGTGTTAAATGTTAGTCATACGGATGAAAGTAACCTCGCAGTGCATATTCTCTATTGGGCTTGGGAGGCTTGACTTTTCTCCTTTTCCAACTAATTTAGTCAATTGTAAGAAAATGCGAGGTAGTCCGATTAGTGAACTGACAGTACTGAGCTGAACGGCTCGCCTTTTTGTTTCCTGTATAGATATGTTTCGGGAATATTTTAGACTAAATTCAGTATAATAGAATCGACTTTCAATTTCATTTCGATTCATTTCAAACCAAACCAAATGCTCATTTACCAAATATTTGCAATTCTATTCATCCTAAGATGTTCGTATCCCTTTTCTTTGGAAATAACGAATTTGCTTAATTATACTGGCCTTAAAAATGACAAGCAATAACCTTTTAGTTGAAGCAGCGCTGATCCCTAGTTTGGATGGCTAGGTATTTATAGACATCTAGTGGGACAATAAACATACTGAAAACACTGACCTTTGCATAGTACGGGAGGCCATGTAGATGATTAACTTCCCCTCAACGATGCAAATGGTTCAGTCTGCACATAGATTTAGGATTTGATTGCTGTCAACACAGTCAAGCCTTCGCTCAAGAAAATCAGAGTATCACCAAAAAACAACGAGTTAGCATTAGCTTTTGTATTGGATAAGCTGCATAACTAAAATTTATATACACTTTAAGGCATAGAAAGGAGAAGAGGTGGATATGTACCGTATGGATAGCGATCATATCTTTACAAGATGTTCTAAGGAATTCAGACTTGTTTGAGAACCATAATCTTACGCTCATAATGCACACGGTCTATTGTTTTTCTATGCCTTCTTGCTTTCTTTTTTAAAAGGTGGTTAGGAGTTATTAACAATTCAATTATGTTTATTCGTACACTGACTGCCTCGGCATTTCCAATGAGCATCATTCCTCATGATTCGTTTTACTCAGGCTTTGAGAGTGTATTTGAGAGTGTGCTTTATACACAGTTACAGGTGTGTGAGATCAGAGGATAAGGAGGGAAATGTTTTTCCGTAGATTTGTCTTATTAAAGAAACTAGAGTTATATTAAAGTCTTTCCTGCATAATTGTTTACTAAAGAAGCTCACATTTTCAACTGTGGGTCTTTGCCTTCATTAAGAGTATACATAGTAGCGTAGGGCATTGCCTTGTCCTCTGTGCAATATATTTGAGTTACTGTTTGTCTTTACATGACACGAGAGAGAGAGAGAGAGAGAGTAGCACAACATGAGTATTGACATTCTACAGTATGCCCGTTAAGATAACGAATGTTAAATGATCATTGTTATTTTTTTGTTTTATATGGAGTTGATTAACATTGTCTGCCTTGTACATTTAAAATGCGCCTTTTGAAAACCGGCCTGGTTTTTTTGCCCTGCCAGGCACCAGAACTACTGAATGGGAAGGCTGGGAGCTGTTTCCCTTTCCCTGCTGCACAATGGAGCTACAGGAATTTGCACAGGGGAAAAAGTTGGTGTTTGACTGCATGCTGCATTTTTGATGTGTCCAAAAACTTGATGCCAGTGAGAATGATGTTTGCCTGCCAAAGTGGTACTTTGCTGCAAATTTTTTCACACCTGTACTAAATGCAAGGGGTCCTGGGAAAGGCGATTTTTAGTGCTGGGAAGCGTAGGGCGATGCACCAAGCTATTCTGTACCATGCTGTGTAGTCAGCAAACACAGCAGCCAAGTATTATAAATGATCTATAGCTGGGTGTTGTTTTAAAGAGCAGGGGCTTTTCAGTATAGCATGCTATTTTCTTCCCCGTATTCTATATCATATTATTACACAAGACAGCTCGGCTGCATGGTACAGCGTTTACTTGTGGCAAAAGGACTCTGTCTTATGGCCGAAGGACTGACTCAGCCCAGGCTCTTCCTTTTGGGTTGCGTTTAAAAACTTTTTGTAGTGTACCTGAGACTTCCTTTTTATCAGAGTGTAAAAAGATATTACAAAAACATTAGCGGGATGGGGCAAAATGTTTATTTTTACCACACTGGCATGACTAAAACTATAATTTGTTATATACAGTGTATTACACTGGTGTTAAAAATAAACATAATTGTACTAATTTTGTGTTTATTGCAATTCTTTATGTCTTTCAAATCTTTCATCAATACGAATATTGACAGACATTGTTTTCCTTTTTACTAACTATTGTATCTCTTTTAGTAAATAGATATATAGTACAGTATGTAACTTTGTTTAAAAACTTAATCCTTTCTTGAGTCTAGGCACACACATATATGGTAGAGGTGTTAGTGTGGCCAGCAGAGGGCGCTTACCCTGTGGTCTGTGTGGGTCCTAACATCTCAGTATAGTGATGGGGACACTGCTGTCAAAAAAAGCACCGTCTTTCGGATGAGACATTGAACCGAGGTCCTGACTCTCTGTGGTCCTTAAATATCCCAGGATGTCTTTCAAAAAACTGTAGAGGCGTGTCCTCTGCATCCTGGCCAAATTCGCCCATTGGCTTCTGACCATCATGGCCTCCTAACCGTCTACCCATTGGATTCATCATTTTGTCTCTTCTTGACCAGTAAGCTGGTGTGTGGTTATGGTGCACTATGGCTGCCGTCGCATCATTCAGGTGGATACTGCACACCGGTGGTAGATGAGGAGATCCCCCTCTCACAATGTAAAGTGCTTTGAGTCTCCAGAAAAGCACTATATAAAAGTAATGAATTATTATTATTATTATTATTGTTATTATTATTATTATTGTTATACGGCAATAAAATTGCATTAATCAATAGCTATTAAACAACCCGAAACCTTCATCTGAGTACCAGTGGTAACATTAAACCAAGGTACCGCAAAGAACTGGAAGAGTAATGCTGTGCTTGCAAAACCTGCCGAGACCCAGGCAGAGTAGCACCTTATGGGTCTTTTTACATTTACATGGATTTTGAAACTACATCTAATAATTAAAACAACCAGTCAACTTTATAGTACCAAGACTGACTTATTAAAATTCGCAGTCTTTAGTACTGTTAAGTCCACTCACTGTTAGCAGAGAATGGAACAGCCTTTGGCGGCCTACCTAAAATGATTAGCAAGTGCATTAATGTCCGCATTTTGGAATGAGACAGTGGCAAGTATTTCAATGAATCAACCTGGGTTACACAGTCTGCCATTCTCAAGTCAAGTTAAGAACCTTTTATTGTCATTCCAACCGTAGATACAGGAGCCGATACATTATACAGTGAACAAAAAAAAAGGGATTTATACAAAATACAAAAAGGGATTTATTATAACGAGGAACAAAGGAGACGCTGCTCATACGGAGCGGCCAGACAGGCTAGGGGAGCCTTGCGCGTGTCACGGCGCTCTCTCTCTCTCTCTCGCTCTTTCGCCCACACACACACACACACACACACACACACACACACACCACACTCTCTCTCTCTCTCTCTCTTCCTCTTCTCGCTGTCCCCTGCTCGTTCCACACACACACACACACACGCACGCACTCAATCACTCTACTCAGATCAGGTGTTCCTTATCCCAGCTCCTTCTCCATCTCCCTTTAAATAGCCCGGCTCTCCCTTCATTCCCCGTCCGGGCTCGTAAGACTTAGGTCGTGCGACGGACTCGTGCCATTTCGATATATATATGTGCTTAACCTTTTGTCTATTCCTGTGTCCAGTTCCCGTTTCGCTCGGCTCCAGAATCCGGACTTCCAAGTCCGCTCCTGAACTTCGGTCCTCCAGAGACCACGGCGCACGGCGCGCAAGGCTCTCAAGCCTGTCTGGCCGCTCCTTAGAGCGGCGTCTCTTTTGTTGTTTTGCTTTGGACTATTACAATAAATCCTTTGTGTTTTTGGAATTACCGTTTCCCCGTGTGTCTGTGCAGCGCACCACCCACCGTTACAGAAGCCCGGACCAGAACAGCGCAACCCGGAAGTCGCGCTTCCGCCGCGGCACGGAAGCCGCGGCCGCGACTGCCGAACCCGGAAGTCGCGGCTCTGCCGCGGTACGGATAGCGGAGCAAGCCGGTCCCGGAAATAGCTGCTCCGTCGCGACCCAGGTTATTTTTTCCATTTTTTTTCCCTTTTTTTTGTTTTTTCTCCTTTTTTTTTTCCACCACAGACGCACGGGCCGCCATGTTCCTGCATCCCGTGATTCGGGACACGCCCCCCTCGAAGCCCGCGAGTTGCCGCCGTCGCTCCCCCCTCGCGCTACGCCGGCTCGGAGGAAGATTGCCACGCCTTCCTGGTTCGCTGCAGTATGGTAACGTTCTGTCAATATCCAGACCAGCTGTTAACTGAACGCGCCAAAATCTCTTATATCATCATGCAGCTAACAGGTCCCGCTCTTCGTTGGGCGGCTGAGGTCTGGAGCCAGGGAGGACCTCTCACGCAGTCGGCGGGCTGCTTCATGGACCGGATCTGGGAGGTTTTCGGGGGGAACTCGCCCAAGAATTTTTTTGGGGGAGGGGCGACCTACCCTGTTCCAGTGCGGCGGCTACTCAGCCCAAGATGGCCGCCGGAACCTGCGGCCCAGCGCAAGATGGCCGCCGAACCAGCGGCCCAGCCCAAGATGGCCGCCGAAACCCAGCGGCCCAGCGCAAGATGGCCGCCGAACCCAGCGGCCCAGCCCAAGATGGCCGCCGAACCCGCGGCCCAGCCCAAGATGGCCGCCGAACCCGCGGCCCAGCCCAAGATGGCCGCCGAACCCGCGGCCCAGCCCAAGATGGCCGCCGAACCCGCGGCCCCTGAGCCAGCTGCAAGATGGCCGCCGAACCCGCGGCCCAGCGCAAGATGGCCGCCGAACCCGCGGCCCCGTCCGAGGAGGACGCCGTGGGGGCCTCCGAGCCCGAGGAGGATGCCGTGGGGGCCTCCGAGCCCGATGTGGATGCCGTGGGGGCCTCCGAGCCCGAGGACACGCCCCGTAGGGCCTCCGAGCCCGAGGAGGATGCCGTGGGGGCCTCCGAGCCCGAGGACACGCCCCGTAGGGCCTCCGAGCCCGAGGACACGCCCCGTAGGGCCTCCGAGCCCGAGGACACGCCCCGTAGGGCCTCCGAGCCCGAGGAGGATGC
>JACRUU010000007.1:23078033-23110533 GCA_030449085.1 Kryptopterus vitreolus
ATAATTTGTTTTTGTGTTTTTGGATGCCAAGACGGTGAAAAAAGGAAGAAGTGATAGTTCTGGAAGAGATAGGTCTTCACTCGTTGCTTGACGATAGCCAGTGATTCTGCTGTTCGGACATCCAGGAGAAGAGTCTTGAACTAAACTTTCCTCTTACCCTGAGAGAAGGTGGAACCAGTCAACCAGTACTAGATGGTCTCAGGCAGAGCTGTGCGGCCCGGGTGGGTGGGTGTAGTTGGTGGGGTCAGTGCTGAGGTGGAAAAAACATTGCTGCCCCAACTTTTCCAAACACATCTTAAAAAGTTTTTTTTTTTTTTTTAACTATGAGGAGCATGTCTTATTCTGGAATAAAAATAAATAAATAATTTTCTACAAGAATGGCACAAACTTGGTAGTCATCAGACGGGAAATGTAAAGGATGAATAAATTGGTGAGTGAGGAGGCGGAAAAAAAGCAGAGAAACCAGATGAGGAGCGAGCAGGAGTATTAGTTCTTGAGCAATGCTGAGCAGACCGCTGACAGCTTCAGTGCCAGCACCACTGATTTCGAACTAAGCCACATATGATGCCATGTCACCCATTTGCTTCAAAAGAAACTAGAAACCCTTTCGTGGCTTCTTAGGCAGTCTATCATCCATCTTTGTCCGTGAGAGCTTATGACTAGCAGACATTTGGGCTTTGCTTCCTGGGTGACATTTGAATTTTTCCTGATCTGCCAAACTAGTGTTTTCATTGGCACAGGGTCTGGCTGAGCTTCTCTGAGATTATCGGTCCAGAGGCATTGGCATAGAACTGATGCCCATTCTTCCCCCCCCCCCCCCCCCCCCCCCCCCCCCCCCCCCCCCCCCCCCCCCCCCCCCCCCCCCCTCTTGTGTTCACTCATGGATCACACAAGTGTAAAATATTTATTGAAGCTAATTAGTCCCTTGTAGCTAAGACTATATAAAGTGTTGGGAACTAGTGATATAACAAGGGGATTATTATATTACACTGATTCTAGGATTCACTAGAAAATAGTAAATGAGGGGAAAAAACAAACCTAGTAGTTTTTCAGGTCGTAGAGAAAAATAGCTGCTGAGAGAAGAATAGCTTAGCAGAGGGGAAAAAAATGGGCAGAGAGCTCAGTTTGAGTTTGGTATCAGTGATCCTGTCTATAAAGTAGTTTCGCTGTGAGTAGTTTTAGCCACAAACCACTAACCTAAAAAAAAAAATACCTGAAACAGTGAGAAATACAGAAGGAGGTCTCACGTGAGGCTGGCACAAGAAAAATAGAGGGCAACCTGTTCCTACACATAATTGTATATTAATGGAACCCACTTACTGCACAAGTTCAAGCGAGTGTGTGTGTGTGTGTGTGTGTGGTATACGGAGGGGAAACTATGTGAGAAGAGAAACCAAGCACATTGCCCTCTTAAAAACTGTAAGCCAAAGGAACGATATGATCGAGGTCAATTTAGGGGATAGCTAACCTTTTAGGCTGTAGTCACAGTGAGGCAAATACTGTGAGGACAAATAGCTACTGCCAGATGACTTTGTAAGCATGATAGTACAGTCTCTTATCCAGACGTTTCGATTAAAGATTCAAAAGTTTGCCATAGGTTTTTTTACACATTGCTATGTAATTCTTACACTGAATTCTCCAGGCAGCCAGGCATAAATTATGAAAACAGCAGAAGACATAAATAACAAACTTTTTATTAGAACAAATGTAAGAAACAGAAGTGATTAAAGGTATCCTGCAGAGGTAGACTGGGTAAATATCAACCCTGGCGTTTAGGAGGTGTACATTATAATAACTGTTAATGGTAAATATTATACATCAACAGAAAACAACAGAACAAAAACATGTATATATATAGTATTATATATTATATATTATATATATATATATATATATATATATATATATATATATATATATATAATATATATATATCTGACATCATGTGTAATGAATTATCCTTAGCTTTACGTTTGCTTTCCGTTGTTGTAAGTATTTTCTTGGGTCACAATTATTTTTTCTAGTGACCCAAAGCACCCAGATATTTCATTCAGGACAAGACGATACCATCACAACATCTTTATATATCCCCTGCTTTTTATTCTATTTGCAGTTAGAGCAGAAATCCCAGAATTCCTATTGACATGACACTTATTTACTATTGCATCATGTTTAGTAAGGGTGCCAAGTCTTCCTGTATCCACATCGGAGAAGCGTAAGCCGGACAAGAGCTGACAAAATGGGGGTTTAAGACTCTGGAATGCTTTGTCAAGGCAGAGTTTGAAAATTGTTCCTCATCACCTGACACCGCTCATCAGCTAAATCAGCGTCATGCTCGGAGTTCAATGCATTAGAAGAGGGAACACACAAATAGCTCTAATGGGACCTGTGTTTGACATTCCTGTCACATTTCTGCCAGCACTCGCTCACATGGCGAAATGGTAACATGACGGTGGATCTGTCCAACTCTGACGTTCCTGCTTGTTAAAATGATGCTGGGATGTCTTCGCACATCTTCCTGTCATCCCAAAGAGAAATGTTGTAATGCAACTGCAAAAATGTAAGATACACACATACAATAGTGTACATAATTAACAGAGATATGCAAAATGATGTACGGGGACACAGTAATAGATCAAGCTTTTTTGGAGACAAACATGTAGCATAGCGTAATTGCTAAGAGAGTGTATAATTACCCCCAAAACACTTATATATTCTAACTAGTCAACTTCAAACCATTGTGGTCTAAACATACACAATGCAGGCCCATGCTACATGGCTTGAGTGATAAAATACTCTTTAATACTTCTAATTAAAGTCAGGAACTGAGATGCCAGCATCACAGGGTACATTACATAAAAGTTTCCTCACAGTATAATCCGTGAGGAAAGGATGGACCTCAGTGGAGAGACGGGGTAGAGCTCAGTGATTAAGGCACCGTGCTACTGATCAGAAGCTCGGTGGTTTGAGCTCCGGTATTGGGACCTTGAGCACGTCCTTAACCCTCTGTGCTCCAGGGGCACCATATTATGGCTGACCCTTCGCTCTGACCTCAGCTCCCAAACTAGCTGAGATATGCAAAGAAACAATTTCACTGCACTACTGTATACTTCTTCCTCTTCTTCTTCTCTCCTGTACTATCCCCTTCATTTAGTAACCATGAGTGATGTAAGGAGCAACATGTGTTGCAGGGAATCCTATGGGTGGAGTTCTTGGCAGAACATTCTAGTGAGTGAATTATTTGCCTTTTAGAACGTGTGGCACCGTTGCCCCAAAATCTCCACCTTCTGCTTTTGCATTTTACAAGCAGTCACAAAAGTCTTCAATAACTGTATTTTTCATACTTAGCCAGAGATGGGATGTAACGGAGCGCAAATGCTTTTTACTTTCACTCATTACATTCATTCATTCATTCATCTTTCATTCATTCATCTTCTACCGCTATATCTGATCTTCCCTCGGGTCACGGGGAGCCTGTGCCTATCTCAGGCATCTATGGGCATTAAGGCAGGATACACCCTGGATGGAATGCCAACCCATCACAGGGAACACACACACACACACACACTCGCATTCACACACACATTTCTACACTAGGGACAATTTCCCAAGGTGCCAATCAACCTACCGTGCATGTTTTTGGACCGGGGGAAACCGAAGAACCCGAAGAAAAAACCCCTGAGGCACGGGGAGAACATGCAAACTCCACACACACATGGCCGAGACTGGAATCGAACCCGGATCCTGGAGGTGTGAGGAGAACGTGCCACCGTGCCCCTTTTTTTACACGAATATTAGTATATACTTCTTAAATTTTCAACCCAGGCTTGTTGCATTCGTTTTAATCTGTTGAGTGACGTGCAGAGGTGGCATAATTACACACATCCTTTGCTTGAGTAAAACACGTTTTAAAATACTCCAGTACAGGTTGAAGGAATGACTACAATTTTTTAATCAAGTTGAAGTAAAGAAGTAAGGACTCGGACAGTTTATTGGACTTAAGTAAAAAGTAGTGGGTTTATTTGTTCTTAAGGCACCTTAAATGAATATTTTCAAGCTTTTAACACTCCAATCAGTGTGCATGTATTAATAGCTATGTTGTATGCAAATACATGTTTTGTTGAAATATTCTTGTTAATATTTCTTTCTACGTATTCATGTTGTTTTAAATTATGCAAATTTTCAGGACACCAAACAGAACCTTTGTTTCCACATGGCGGTAAATGAGGTGACGCCAGAAGAACTGGAACTCTTCTAACTTTCACACAAATTACATAATCAAAGAATATTTGGTTTGGGGATTTTGATCTTTCTATTTATTTATTATATTATATTTATTTATTTATATATTTATTATCTCTATGAGGCAAATCTTCGACAAACATGCACAAACATCATAGTCCATGGAGACTCCTGCCTGACCTCGTCCATCAGCCTGTCCATCATCACCACTGCACACAGGAAAGGGCTCAGAGCCGATCCTTGATGCACCACCCTCATATACGTCTCTGCTACACCTGCCTAATACCAAACTCCTTTCTCAGCACCTTGTCGTACGATTTTAACAGATCCACAAAGACACACTGCAACTCCTTCGGACCTTCTCTATACTACTCCACCAACATCCTCAAAGCAAATATTGCATCTGTTGTTCTTTTCCTCACCATGAAACCATACTGTTTCTCACAGATTGTCTCTCAGCCTTGCTTCCACTGCTCTTTCCCATAACTTCATGGTGTGACTGATCAACTTTATTCCCCTGTAATTACTGCAGGTCTGCACATCGTCCTTATTCTTAAAACATCGGTACCAGCGTGCACCTCCATTCATCAGGCTTCCTCTCACCTTCCAAAATCCTGCTAATCGTTTTAGTTAAAAACTCCACTGCCATCTGTCCTAAACATCTCCACACTCATAATGGAATGTCATCTTGTCCAACTGACTTTGCACACTTCATCCTCTTAATAGCTGCTCTCACTTCCTCCTTACTAGTCCTATCCACTTCCTGCTTCACCATCTCCACATCATCCATCCTTCTCTCTAACTCTCTCTCATATTTTCCTCATTCCTCTCATCCAACACTTCTCAACACACTCTCCTCACTAGTCAACACATTTCCATCTGTTATCCTTTATTGCGGCACATCCCAGCTCGTTCCCTCTGCCTGGCCAACAGCTACAAATCCTTTTCTCCTTCCTTCGTGTCCAACTTCATCTCTTCATATGCTTTTTCCTTGGCTTTAGCCACATCCCTCTTCCCCGGCTGCCTCATCCCCTTATTCTCCTGCCTACTTCACTCATCTCTCTCTGCCGACCCCAATTCCTTGCTATTCTCCTTGCTGTTTCCTATATGTCCACCCCCTTTATCTTCCTTTCCCATTCTAGATGACACACCGAGTACCTTCTTACCTGCAGTCTCGCTTTTCACTTCTGTAGTAGTTGTCCAATCATCCAACATCTCTTCCCCACCACCGAGCCCCTGTCTGACCTCCTCCCTGAATCTCACACTACAGACTTCCTCCTATATGTTGAGGAGCGAGGATATTTCCACTATCTAATTCTTTTATCAGTCCTCAATCTCCTTCACTTCTTATTCACCTCCAAAGCCATCCTACAGACCACCATACAATGCTGTCTAGCTACACTATCGCCTGCCAACACCTTATAGTCTCCATTCTCTTTTTGGCTGCATCTCCTGCACAGAATATTGTCCACATGTGTGCACATACCTCCACTCTTATACATCGCCATATACTCATTCTTCCTTTTGTTATTCTTTCAAATGAGTATTTATTCATACAATGAGTATTTACTAAATTTATCCATTTTCATCCTTTTAGGAAAATCGACCACTATTTACACTATTTACTATTTAAGGCCATACCTACCCATCACCTCCTCATCACCTCTGTTCACTTCGCCAACATGGCCATTGAAGTCTTCTTAGTTACAATCTCCACCACTCCATCTAACTCACTCCAGACTCTTTCCATCACCTTCCTCTCACATTCCACTTGTGTCCAGATTCACATTTATCAGAAACGCTCTTCACCACCACTCTTACTGTATACTTCCTTTAGGATTACAACTACACCATTACTCTTTTCATCCGTACCATGGTAGAACAGGTCAAACCCACCTCACTTTCCACTTGTCTCCTGAACACACAACATGCTTACCTTTCTCCACTCTGTCATATCAGCTAACTCTCTCCCTTTAACAGTCATAGTACCAACATTTAAAGTACTGTACATTTACATTATTTGACACACAGATGCTCTGAGAGTTAAAGGTCTTGCTCAAGGGCCCACTAATGGTAGCATGTTGGGAGTGATGGTGGGATTTGAACCTGTGCTCTTCAATTCCAGTGAGATCCCAATCCCTTAACCACTGAGCTACCACATCCCTCCACTTTCCTACACTACTCCTTTCCCTGCTGTCTCAGTAGACGGCTTCCCTCTCTCCTTCTCCTCCTCGGAAATGGGGATACTGTTTTTCAATCAGTACCCTGCATGCCAACAATACCTGTGGTGATTGTCGGTGACCGGGGCCTCGAACGATCCGGTATAGAATTCAGTTTTGTTATTCACATATTAGATTTGGCATATATTTTAGATGGATGCCCTTCCTAACGCAACCCCTTCCCCCATTTATCTGTGCTTGGGACATGCACTAAGAATAAACTGGCTTGTGCAAATAGTCATGTGATTTAGGTTGTTTAAGATATGTTCTTAATATGAGTGAAAGCAAATAAAATTAGACCCTTTACCGATACTAATGATTGCTCTTCTCTGTACAATAAAAAAGGAAAACACACCGGGTTAATTCCTGGATGTGTGCATTGAAGTGTATTTCTGGCATTTGCTGCATTACAGAAAGAAAATTCTGTAACGTTTCTTTTTTTAATATAGAGAAAGGATATATTCTTTTTAATAAAGGATGTCATGAATAATTTAGCCTTTGTAAAATGCATTTATTTCTTTTCTTTTTTTTTTAAATGGTCAAACAAATACGTGCGCTGCAACAATCATGTTTTACTGAAAGACAGCCTTTATGAAAACGAATTTCAAATGTAGTTACCTAATGAATGTATCCAGGCTGAACATCCACCTTATAGAACACAAGCAGAGGAAAGATGATGATCAGACAGGAATGTTTCTCACATTAGCAAGACTTCTTATTGCCTTCTTCCTTGTTTATTATTAGCTCAGAATGTGATGTGTGATAAACAGGAACTGATATACTAGTTGGAACTTAACCCTAAATAGTCTGATGAGCTGAAAATGGCACAGAATGAAAAGAAAAAATATTGACATTTCTCCCAATAGATTAAAACTAGAATAACTAGTTTGTTATTCGTTTAAAAAAACATAAGTAAGTAATAAAAGTACGGATATTTGTGTAAAAAATATAATGAGTATGAAGTTCACAGAAAAATAAACAGTGACGTAAGCTACTGATACCAGATACCAAATATATCAAATATATCAGATACCAGATACCAAATATATTTAATTACAGTAACAAAGTAGTTTTACTTCCCACCTCTGGTCACATGATCAATATTTTTCTGCTAATTGCAGTATATTCATTAGGTAACACAATTTGAAATGGGTTTTTATTAACATATTTATATTATGTTCAATTACCAGTGTAATAAACACCTGTGGAAAACAGTAATGTTTTACTTAAGAACATGTCAGAGCCTGTACTCTACTTACTTTACTACTTTAATCTGAGTTAAAAAAAAAAAAAGTGTAGAAACGGGCTTTTTGAAACATGAGTGAAGAATGTGTGCACTCTTGCTATCTGATAAGAAAGTCCAGCTTATATTAGAATTATTGACGCAAATATAAAACACTCCTAAAACCATAAAACAAGAAGCAAAAGCACTGGATATTAACTGAAACCAGTAACACAACCGATATACAAGACAAACATTTACCAATAGAACATCAAAAAAAAGGTATGTCAGGTCATGTGATGTGCATGGGCTTATTGGTGACTGTCACAAGATTGCAAACAGCAAACTTGGTTTCCACACACACACACACACATATATATATATATATATATATATATATATATATATATTAAAAGAAATAATGTATTAAAAACACCTGTGGAAAACATTCACTGATGAAAACCCAACCAATGTGTTTCTGGCAAACAAATAGTAGTTCTAATGATTTTTGACCACCTACTTGGTTTACATAAAATGTAATGCTAGTTAATAATCCGTGTTATATAACACCGGAGCTCGCGTCTTCACATAATTCTCGAAAATATCATTTCAGGCTTCCTATGGCGGAATATTCTGGGTGCACAATGTACATTACTTGTGCATTGTTGTATTTTTAGACCGTTGCTTTTCTGAGGAACTGAAAGTACCACCTACGTGATGCTCAGCCCTGTCACAGTTATGATAGTGTGGAAATAATTTCAGGGAGAAAAGTGCAGGCTTGATATTAAATTACTGTTTACTCTTTATTTGCTTGGTGATGGAAGATGTTTGGTGAGTGTGCGTGTGTGTGTGTGCGTGCATGTGTGTGTGTGTGTGTGTGTGTGTGAGAGACTCACATTTTCTCAGAATATCCCGCTCTGCCCACATCTTTTAGCATTGTATCATGCTTTGCCAAATAACACAGTCTTTGCAGAAAGAGAAAAGATTCTTGCTTAAAAACTGACTTGAGTGGGATGCAGTGCTGTCTGCCAGATCTCGAAAGGCAGACTGCCAATGATTTATTTTAATCTAATTAGCACATCAAAATGTTCCACGTCCTGTCGATTCTGTGAAACATATTGCTATTCATCCTGGTAATGGTGCCATACGTATCCGTAGATTTATAGTTTAAATTGATCTTGGAATCTGCTTTTATTTAAATGTCTAATTCTGCTTTGTAAGGACGTCCATATGTGTTAAAATAACCATATAAAGCTATCTACAGTACTGGCTTTTAAATGCATCATTTAGATTCTAATAGACTGGATTCAATTCTAATAGTTCTAACTTCACAAACTAATCTAAGTAAAACCGCCAAATGCAGTATTTGTAATGTGGTCACAACTGACGATGGAAATAACTATTTCGATCATTAACTACCTTTTGGAGAACACATCTTTTCTTCTGGATGCCTGTTAAAGATAGTGGAAACTTATCTGGAACAGATCTAATGTGGACATTTTAAGGTCTTGCAGAATGAAAAGGCCTTCAATCTCCTGTAGGCAGAGAAAGTAAGTTGGAGTTGGTGTGAGAGTTTTTCTGCTGATTCAGCAGGGGGAGAGATATGATTGATTCCACTCTTGTATTTAAAATCAAAGTTTCTCAGTGTGATACCTCAAGCAGTAGTAATACAGGATGCATTGTACGATAATTTGGGTTTGTCAAGAATTGTGAAACTTGCCAAATATCTGTTTTTTGTTATCTGACCTTGTGCTCTCTCTCTCTCTCTCTCTCTCTCTCTCTCTCTCTCTCTCTCTCTCTCTCTCTCTCTCTCTCTCTCCAATAATATCTTCATTCATCTCTGCTATTAACTGCGCATATCATTTTTCATCTAACAATCCATATATATATATATATATATATATATATATATATATATATATACAACATAAATGTTAACTGTCAAATTAAATATAACAACACAGTTGTGTATAGTTTATTAAATATAAACTCTCTTGTCAAAAATCCAAGAAGACCACTGAGAGAAAAATGGCTATCAATCATGTCAATTCAGCATTTTATATATATTCATTCATTCATTCATCTTCAACCGCTATATCCGATATATATATCTATATATATATATATATATATACTATATATACTAAACCACACCGTGCCCCTATATATATATTTTTTTTTCTTGTGTGTGTGTATATATATATATATATATATACATATATATATTTGTTTATATTATATATATATATATATATATATATATATATATATATATATATATATAGATATATACACACACACATATATCATCTCTGCTATTAACTGCACATTTCATCTAGCCATTCCAGATACCCAGCATTTAACAGACACTGCAGGATTCATTTAAATCCATTGTGTATATTTTGCCTCATTATTCTGTTACTGAAGAATGTAGAGTACTATAAATCTTTTTTTTTTTTTGATAAATGAAAATGACTCCATCACTCCCCTGCTGCTTGTTTACCTTTGAAGTGACTGAGTGATGCATGAGCAATGTAGTAAATTCCTTATCAGTGCAATGTATTTTTTTTTTATGTCACTTACTGCTTTTATACTGTTTTTGTATTGTATTTTACCTGGCATGACAGCATTGCTGAACTTTGTAAGGCCTGACTGTGAGTTGAAAATTATGTTTCCTTATCATGCTTCAGAAGTAAACCTGAAAAGCTGATAGGATGATACAATTTCAATGCAAAAGCATTTCAAACATAAAAGTAAAAAGAGTAAAGAATAAAATGCACAAGTGTCTCTATTTATATTTACAGCAGTGACTTGTGGAAATAAAAGCAATCACACCCCCGTTTTTCTTTAATGCCAAGAATTATGGGTAAGTAGGTGATTTGACATTGAGCCAATTTCGGCATGGCATTACTTTAATAAGCAATAAAAGTAAAATGGAAGTTTCACTTTAGAGTGTGCAACATTTTTAAAATGTCACATTTTTATACCATTTGATATATGTTATGAATGAAAAGCAACACATGCAGCTTTTTCACTAGTGTTATTGTTTTCCCCACTGCCATGACATATTCTCCATAGGAGTAGCCTGACTACATTTTGTTCTCTTTCCTTACGTAGATTCTTGGTGTATTTGCCTCAGCTGGAACATTTAGAATGTTTGCGTCAGCTCTATCCTCTACCCGTATTCCCCAAATATATACAATATACTGTATGTTTGTGTCTACTCTGTGTACTCTAAACAATTCACACTACTATCTACTATTTTTCATCGTATCTCTTTTTGTCCCAAGACTTACATAATAAGGTATCTGGGAACAAACTAAGGCTCACAAGTTTCTGTATGTAAGGTTCAAATACAGGCAAGCAAGGAGAATATAGTTCATATTAAAGGGAGCATTTGTCAGAATCAGAATCAGGTTTATTGGCCGTGTGTTTATACACACCAGGAATTTGGTTTCAGCTGTTGGTGACTCTCAAGTACAGAAAAGTATTACACTATACATTTAACTTACAGACAGGACTATACAACACAGTACAGACTACACAAGACAACATGGCAACACGGATTTATATCGACAATGCAAACTGGGCAAGACAATATAGACTATACAAGACTCATTCATTCATTCATCTTCTACAGCTTTATCCGATCTTCCCTCGGGTCACGGGGAGTCTGTGACTATCTCAGGCATCTATGGGCTTTAAGGCAGGATACACCCTGGATGGGATGCCAACCCATCACAGAGCACACACACACACACACACACACACACACATTCATACACTAGGGACAATTTTCCAAGGTGCCAATCAACCTACCATGCATGTTTTTGTACCGGGAGGAAACCGGAGAACCCGAAGAAAAATACGCTAAGGCACGGGGAGAACATGCAAACTCCACACACACATGGCCGAGACGGGAATCAAACCCGGACCCTGGCGGTGTGAGGCGAACGTGCTAACCACTAAACCACCATGCCCCGCTATACAAGACTACAGCTTAAATTCTATAACAATGTACAAAGTAGATGGCAGATCAGTCATGGCTTGAACCAATAAAAAAATTTATAAAGCTTGGATTAGCCAACATTTGCCATTCAGCCTGTGCCATTACAACCAAACTGCAAAACAGCAACGTTTTTTTTTTTTTTTTCCTGATTGGGCAGCTGAGTCTCCATGGTTACATTGACCAAGACATATTCTTAATCATTTATGATTCACTTGAACCATCTATCTAAAATAAAAGCAAACCTTCCTGGAATACCAGCTGTTAGATGTCAGATGAACAAGGCTCAGCGTTGTCAGTAAGGTTTCTTGAACAGCCACACCATATGCTATATACCAAATAGTAACTGGGCAAAAATCTACTTTCATATATTAGAAGTTATAAATAGTTTCTTGGGTGTATTTTGGAAATCCATGTAAGTTGGTGAAAGCAGATTTTTAAAAAAGCATATAATGAATATCGAATATCTGGTTACTGATATTTAATGTGTGGGAAAAGAGAAATCAAAATGAGACTTTATGGGCAAGAATTTCAGCATTTGCCTGAACAAAAAGAACAACATGAAGTTATTAGACTGAATGTGCGAGCACACCATGTCAAAAAAAGTACATTTCTGTTACCCTTACATAAGTTTTTGAATTATCCAACAGCACAACAATTGTAGTACGTATTATAGTGTGGAATTTATTATGCCAATTGTAATACTAATTACATGGTTCATAACTGCTAAAAGGTTTAGAGCTAGGCGATAAACCACAGAGTCATATTAATGAGCTGCATTTTACAGAATACTCATTACTTTCATTTTGTCAATTGACAAAATGATTTCCGGAAATTCATTTCAGTGATTGTTTATTTATTTATGTCCAAAAACAAGTTGGGCAGAAAATCTAGGTTTAACAAAACTCCTCATATCCCGCATTTCATTGTCTCTGTACATGTACCTCGCACAATGACAATAAAGTTGAATCGAATCGAATATTCATATCCCATTTTTAATCTTCTCATTCAAAAAGAGAATAAATAAAATAATTGCACACACTTACAGTATGAGGGGGCCGAGGGTGCTTAGTGGTAAGCACGTTTGCCTCACAGCTTCAGGGTTGGGGGTTCGATTCCCGTCTCCACCATGTGTCATGTTGTCATGTACAAGGCACTGGACAGATGCAAATGCAGGTTTGGGCAAGTTTGATAATTAAACAGTCCAACAAATATGATGTTCTGAGTCAAAAACTAGCAATTTGAAGCAAAAATAAAAAAAAAATGACAAAGACAATAGCAACTGAGGTTATACAATATTTCACAAAGAATTTTTGAAAGTCTTTGATAGTGTGCCTCTGGGTGCAGAATTAAAGCCCGCTGGGAAACTCTGAGACTGACAGTGATGATACGGAGCACAGGACAAGCAGAAATGTTCATGGATATAGATTACAGGTGAGTTCATGTATTCACATTGGAATAGGATCTGGGAGTCTTCGTTTGAATCTTTATACTGTACATTTTCGCCAGGAATTATTTAGTCTGTGTGTGTGTGTGTGTGTGTGTGTGTGCGTGTGTGTGTGTGTGTGTGTGTGTGTGTGTGTGTGTATGCATATATGTTTCTGGTTTTGAGTTTACTCTGCTTGTTGGACCTTAAAAATGGATTTGCTGGTTATAACAGTGCCAGAACATGGAATATGCTGTGTTCTGAATTATGGCTGCAAGAGAGTCTTTGTGCTCACGTCTCCTTTGTATTACACGTTTCAATACTACATAATAGATGATTGCTTACACCTCTGTAAAACATCGGCCAGGTACATATAATACAGAAGTGAATTTCGAATATGGATTTTGAACTCGTTGGCGCAGCTATAATTGCTCAATATCGGTTACGCCGATATTATATAATACTGGGCTGTTGTATATAAAATATCAGACTAGATCAATTTTGATTTGTGAGAAACGGCTATTTTGGAATGAGCCTCCATTCATTTATGTGAAGGCTTCTTCTGTAATTGGCCGTTGCTCTTTCATAATGAATTGCATTGCTAGCCGAAGGAAAATCATTCCACACACAGTAACATTCCCGATTTTCCCAAGAGGTATCTAACAAGCATGGACCAGGTGTGTGAGCCTGCTGTCTTTTCTAAACCATTATCTTTCCCTGCTCCCTCACTCTGTCTCATCCTTTCTTCCACAGATATCCTGCATCCATGGGCACTGAAGTAGCACCAACTATATTTTGAGCGAAAGCCGTACCATAACACTCAACATTTCACCAAGAACTGGAACGTCTGAAAGCTACCTTGATACCGCAAAATGATTAATGTCTCGAAAGATACACATTTCTCCCTTGAAACGTCATCGATAATAGAGGACATATAAGGTCATAATCCTTTTCATTTCCTGTTTGTCACTAACAAACCCACATTCCATGTTTATGCTGGAGGGAATGAATAAAGTATGTGTGCATCTGAATATGGCTTCTAGGGTTCTTGCTTTGTTTACTTTTTTTTTTTTTTTTTTTTTTTTTTTTTTTTTTTAACGAGCAGTGCCAGTCCATGGTTTCCACAAGGCCCCAGGCAAGATCATTCCATCACTCCGACATACTGTAGATTTAGCAAGGTAACATTTCTGTTAGTCTTTATGTCACATTATTTGAACTGTACCAGCATATTTCTAATGACTGATTTAGTCAATCTGTCTAAAGGAACACTTTGTCAGATAACCTCTATTCCATTCCCTCAGTCAGAAACAGACCACCACGGAGATTATTTGTGTGCATTATGTGCAAGGATTTTTTTAAATACTTTGGACAAATAATAACTAATATATCAGTGTACCTGCATTATAAAGTGTCTTGGCTTGAATCAGTAACCAATACACAAATACACGCTCCTACACAATACTAAAAATGCTGAAATAACTAGTATACATGGTGGCATGTAAATATCACATCACGTGTTCTCTCATCGCCTTCCGAATCTTTGGCTAGGATCAATTTGTAAAAG
This sequence comes from Kryptopterus vitreolus, assembly GCA_030449085.1. Lineage (NCBI taxonomy): Eukaryota > Metazoa > Chordata > Actinopteri > Siluriformes > Siluridae > Kryptopterus > Kryptopterus vitreolus. The sequence goes on from JACRUU010000007.1 coordinate 23,092,713, forward strand.
AACAAGAGAACAGAGAATTAACATGGACATTCAAGTCTGGGTGGTTATCTTTGTAGCCACATGCTTTTACCTTCATTCACAATAGTTCAACAGGAAGTAGACAGTTGGATCTCTGCACCTGACTGCCTGATTTAATTGCATCTAATTTGGGATCGAGTTTGCTCCTGAGGACGGATTTCTCAGCTGACATTGTGACTTGGAAGGCTGTCAAGATCAATGAAGCATGCATGTTCTCTGGGAACCACAGCCCCTGAACCACCTGGGACCCGAGTGCCACCAAACTGGTGTCTTTCTTGCTGTATAATAGACATTTTCCATTTGAAACTGGTAATCCATTACTTTGTGTTTCTCTTCTTATTATTGACGTTAGAGCAACACTTAAACATATGCATGACAAATCGGAGGTATGGAGTGTAGGATAAACAATAGTTGAAATGTTCATATATTAATAGCTTACTTTTCTTGAATATTCTTTTTCTTCAAACAAGTATTCACTGATATTTAAAACAAGTGTTCAAACAAGGCATCTGGGCTATTACAACTTCATTTCATGCATAGGGGCACAGTGGCTTAGTGGTTAGCACAGTCGCCTCAGACCTCCAGATTGAGGGTTCGATTCCAGCCTCCGCCATGCGTGGGTGGAGTTTGCATGTTCTGCCCGTGACTCAGGGTTTTCCCCCTGGTCCAGAAACATGCACGGTAGGTTGATTGGCACCTTTGAAAAATTGCCCCTAGTGTATGAGTGTGTATGTGCCCTGTGATGGGTTGGCACCCCATTCAAGTGTGTCCTGCCTTAATGCCCCAAGACACCCTTGAGATAGACACAGTAACCTGAGGAAAGATAGTTAAAGCAGTAGAAGATGAATGAATGAATGAATAATTTCATTCTAGATGTCCTGTCACCTTGTCATCAAAGCAATATTCCAAGGCTAATTTATTACACTAATTTTCCTTACAATGTTGTCAGTGAAGTGTGTGTGTTTGTGTGTGTGTGTGTGTGTGTATTGATGAGGGCTGTGTGCTTCCCCATTCTTTACCTGCTTCGGTAATCATGACTCCATCTTTATAGTTTCACTCACCGAGGGCTTCGGAGTTCACCCCCATTATAGACTCATCCCATGAGACCGTTCCACTGCTGTTCAGGAAACACACATGGGTCAAGCCGAGGCATCAGAGTAAAATGAAGTAGTAGAAATACACCAACTGGAATTTCCTGTCTGTGGTCATACTGTAAATGGGCCAATGTAAAGCGTTGCCAGAAAAAGGCAGTCAGACAACATGTGTGTTTAAAAGATTCCTAACAGCAGGATTTTTTTTTTTTGCCATACAGTATTGTAATCAACTTTACACACATCTTTGCAAACAGAGAATGTCAAACAAAGCAAACTGACAAGCAACTAAATTATTAAACTAGTGATTCCAAGTGACTTTCATTATGTTCACTTACAGTTTAGTTAATAATAAAAATGTCTATAAAACTGCTCTTGCCATAATTTGCTGAAATTGTTACAGAACATGCTTTCAAAATATACCTAACCTTTCAAAATGTATTTTCCAATATTTCAACCCAACCAGAATATGTTTTTTTCCCCCCAATGTAGGCTGAGCTGAATAGCAGTGTCATTATATAATATCAGTATCATTTCTAAAAGCTATAAATATTGTCCTGTATAATTCCTTCAAAATGGAAAAATCATATTAAATCATGGTTGTAGCAATTGTGCCCTGTCTCAATGGCCTACATTCTTTTTTTTTTTTGACCAGCAAGAGGACAGCCAAAATTGAATGGTCTTAATGGATTCTTTTACTGCAAAATGATAGCACAAAGTCCACACACGCACAGTGGAAACGTATATTGGGTATTGTTGTTAAGCGAATATAAAAAAGGAACAGCAATAAAAATGTACTGTCTATAAGACGATCTGTTCATAGGGTAATATACAGGCCACTCTATAAATGATCTCTTACATGTTGAGACATGCCTAATAATTAGAAGCCTTTCAGCCTGATAGTATCTCCACACATGCTGAACAGAAACTGGTAATATAGTATAAACCCAAAAATCCATCTCACCTAAACTCTTCAAACTTAATTACTTGGCTAAGGGTTATGTAACTGGCAACAAGAGGTGAAATTGATTCATTTATACAATGGTGATGCAATGTTAAACAAACACAATCGATTAACCTTGCGCTAGTGCAAAGTTATTATTAACTAGGAATCTGGGTAATAATTTCCTTCTATGTTGTTACAGGAGTGTCTATTTAAAAAAAAAAAAGTTAAACACAAGGGGATCATGGAAAGTCTAGTAGGCATTAATTAGAGTCATTTATTTTTCACTAGTCAGCTCTTTTCGTTACATGACGACTGGCATCTGAGCAGGGGACAGGAAACATAAGCTTCCTCGGAGACGCTCGATAACTGCATCTTTTCCAAACAGCTGTTGAGGCTGCATCACAGATTAGCACTGTCAGAGAAATCTGCTATCTGCCCTCCCCTATATTGGGAGTTAAGGCACATCTCTAATATAGCGAACTCTAATATGTCGAACGAATGCTAGAATTTGTCACCAAATTGTTCTGTAGAGATAATGGTAGCATCTGTTGTCTGGTAATCAAATAAAAGACACCAAAAATAAATTATGCATCTTGGTTTTTCGAATGAAATATTCGTTTGTAACTGGTTGATATTGTTAGCCTTCCGAATTATTAATAAAACCCCAAAATCGCGAAATGAAACTGCTACATCAAAATGATTAAATAAATAAATAAATAAAGTGCTCTCATGTTGAATGCAGTAATAGCCAAGCATGTATAGGATCAGGTGTGTAAAAGGAGGCAGACGTGGCATTTTCGCCATGCTACGCCATGAGAAACAAATCAAAATGGTATACCTGAGTGATTTCATTTGTCTCGACAGAAGCATGCATTGAATTTCACCTCCTGGTGACTGTTGTAGGATAGAGGTCAGCTGATTGGTCGTTGGGAATTGGCAAAGACCAGTTAAATGACAGATCTGAAACTTTGCACAAAATGTAAATATACAGAAAATATAGACTTTTTTCATCCTGTGCATTTCCCGTTCTCATTGCTAACTGTTTTACTGAAATTGGCTGAAATAATTCTATCGCACCTGTACAGCATTTCCTTCACGTTTCATAAGTAACTCGTGTCTGCTTTTAATATGCCGACAATGAAACTGACCTGCACATTTCTAGAAGACGATTGTCCATATTTTTATGCTTCATTTCCTTGTAGCCTAATAAAAAATTAAGGTACAAGGTTAAGATTAGTTAATGGGGGGCTTCTGCATTATTTCTGCAGTGAAACCATGTGTATTATTAATTTAAGATTTTTCTGATTATGCCAAGAGAAGGAGACAAAAAATTGATTAGAATGACCACGACACATTCTTACACGGCGCAGGGCAGCATAATCTTAATGGTTTATGATTACTATTAGTTTTGTGACATTATATATATATATATATATATATATATATCTATATATATATATATATATATATATATATATATATACTGGGATAGCAGACATGGCCACCTTACAACATGCTCATTAACATGTCATTTGGTTTAAGTAAAAAAAAAGTTCTACTGGCCAAACTAGAAGTGAGTGTTTATTGCCATAACTTATTTTATGGGAGGTATTGCCTTAAATACCAAATGAGTAGCAAAGCAGTAATAGTGAATATTCTCTTGCATTGCAAAATTGTCCAGGATTTTGTAAGTATTTATTCTAACACTTTTAGTTCTGTATTTTAGGGACTTGCAATTGCAGCATTACAAAAACAAAAAACAAAACACAAAGCGAATATACAGCCAAAAACAAGAGTGTTAATTAATCTATAACCTCTGATTCCTTGGTGTTGCCTTCTTCATGGAACCATGCATGCTGCCTGGTTTCCCAGGCAACAGCAAGCGCCAGCCAATAGTGAAGTATCTGCAAAACTTCTTTGCCGTAAATGTCCACCTGCCAGATGAATTAGTGAGGGGCCTCGAGCTCAAGTTTTTCTTTTTTTTTTTTTTTTTTTTTTTTCTATTTTAGTGCTGCTAGAACAGAATATTTTAAACCGTACCCTTTTATTATTTATGTAGGGAACAAAAACACAGTCAGGCGTTTTAAGTACAAATGCATACATTGTTTAAAAATGCATTTACATTTACAACATTTAGTATATGCAGAATGGCTTAATGGAGTGCTTTATAGTCTCAAGCCAGAGGCGCATCCTTGTGCTGGCAAATTGGGTCAGGATCTTAGAATACCATCGTGCAAAATGTTGTCAGGGAATTAGTATAACCATAAATAACTGCGACAATGAAAACTGGTTTTTCGTGCCTGGTTTTTAAAGGGGTGACTTGGACCGGAAAGGGGAAGTTCAATCTATTACCGGTTACTGAGATGGTTCATGACAGATATGCTGAGATGCTTAAAAATCTTCGTATTACATTATTTTAAAATGTAATTGCAAGATATTGAACCCTGCAGAGAAAGGCCGAAAGGACATGTTTAAAGAAAAGACCAACTCATCAAGAAGCGTCACTAAGAAGATCCTACCTCGGTGACCTTTCTAGATGTCAGCAGGCACTGAGCTGATGAAATAACAATATGTCACTGTGTGACTGTCAGGGTTTATGCAGGGAACATGGAGATCTTGTATTACCTGCAAACGTAAAACATACTATGCCACTCAGTGCAGGTCGTTATTTATTTATTTATTTATTATTATTATTATTACCGTATGCTAAAGATAGAGAATGTATATACGAGAAAGGAAAAAAAAATGAGGCACTGCTGAACACACTGGCTGCAGTCTAAACTTAGGACCCTCAGTCTGAACTATATTACTAGCAGTATTTTCTCTGCATTCTGGCACGGGTTTAAGCAACCTAATTAGACTGAAAGAATATCCATCTCGTCTGTCTATTTCTTAGCACTGTGCCGGAATGCATTGTTCTCCCAGAATCAGTGTGATAAATTAAGAAAAGCTTTTCTAAACATTTCTTTTCATGACTATCATACGTCATTTCGATCTTAAACCAAAACTTGGATTGAATTTATATTAGGCACTCTAAACGATTCAGATTTTTATTATTATTATTATTATTATTATTATTATTATTATTATTAGGGTGGATAATAACGTACAGTTTTTATTTGTCTTAGGTTCAGTCAAACCCCGTACGCTTATATTTAGCAGCCACACGTGCAATTGGCAGTTCAAACGGTACCAATCAAACCAGTGGACGACAGGAAGCCGTGATCGCCGCGTGCCACGTTTTAACCAGCGACTGAAGTAGGAGTCATCATTGGATGTGAGTGGATCAATGCTATTACTCTCCTTCATTTTTAAAGAGGTCAATTCAGTTGAAACTTTAATGTGCTTTAATTGGAAAAACAGAGAGAGAGAGAGAGAGAGAGAGAGAGAGAGAGGTAGATGCGGTTCGTAAAAGAGCAGTCGCAGAGCTTTAACGGATGCCTGCGCCTTCTTCCCAGGAGAGAGCAAACAGACGGCCCAGGAAAGGTCAGGGAGCAATGCTGAGAGCTGTTGGAGAGACCCCGCTGCGCTCGGGCTGAATAGGAGCATAGATAAAAGATGGAGAGAGGGGAGGGGGAGTGAATGAGAGAGATATATGTGGTGTTAGTCAATCCAGTGGTCAGAGAGAATGAAGGTGAATCTTTGTTTGAATGGGTGTCAAATGCTGCCATGCTGACCTAAAGCCTTCCATTTGCTCCGGCTCACACCAGGAGACAAAGTGCTAGTGAAGCCTGCATTTACACTGTAGTGCTGATGGTTGAAATAGATGAGGAATGGGATGTTCAAGAACAATTTTATATTTATGCTACTACATAAGATGACGTTTCATAAGAGTAGGCCATTGTGCGTAATTATCTGGATCAATAATCAAACGTATATACGTTCCTATATATGGTAGCAAGTGAGAATATTGCAAATGTATCTATTATTTTGTAATATAAGATCAAATATAAGATGATTAAACATATTTAAGGCATTTAAGCTCATTAGTCGTAAAGTAGGCAGAGAGATTTTGTTATTATTAAAAAAAAACAAAAAAACACTACAGAATGATTTGTTCAAATAGCAGAAAATAGCTTGAATCAACTTATATTAGATATATTTGACTATATACAAAATATTTGCAATGCAATAGAACTTCCTGTCCACATTAATTGCTGCAACATTTATTTGTGAGAGTTAATTAAACAATATGATCAATATTGAGGGAACAATATTGAAATGACTTTTGTAAACAATAGAGTGAACAGAATTTGTAAAGCTGGAAAGCTTTGTGTCGTAGTTCTGCCATCATTCAATACCAATATATCCTCCAAACCTAGTAGTTCAAACCTGTATTATTGTGTTACTTAATAGCTATAGAATTGTCATTTTCTTTTTTTAACACCTTATTAAGACTAAAAGCATGTTTTTCTGTTAAACCAAAAGCCCCAAATAACCAAAATATAATCATTTTCATTTTTAATCATGCATTTTAGACTGTTTAATTATTCATAAAAAACCTTTATCCAAGATTGCATTTGTCTCCGATGATATATTTAATTAATAAATATATTTATGGGATATTTATAAAGCAATATTTAAGGCACAGGATTTAAATCCAGGATTTTTATGATCTTTCTTTTATTGCAATGATGTCACTTTTCTAGTTTTGCTTTGCTATATGTATATCACTAATAATGTCAACAGACAAGTATAAATTCAATTTCAAAATACCTTTACCTATTTCTTAATATCAAGAACTTAATACAGTGCCGTGTCCTCCTGTAAACACCATAACAGCTTTTAATCCTTTTGGGAATACTGTCATGTTGTCCCAAATGGTTTGTAATTGAATATTGGTTCATTGTTCATGCAGAAAAGATTTCACTGCTTTGAGTGACGAAGAACTCGGAAAAGTACTTTTAGGCCGCATTCCAGATCGTTGCGTGATATTGAAATCTTGTGATTAAGAAAGGCTTGGAAGGAAATTCAATGTATTCTGGCATTAAACACATTGTAGAATTTCTTTTTTAGCAGGAAGATTTACATCTGAGCACAAGATAAACAAAGGGGGTTTGCATCGCAGAGTGCACACAGACCAGACGCTCATTTTCAAAAGTGTTAAAAGTCTTAAAAGCAGCCCAGAAAATCTTGGGATTAATTGTATATTTGTTCTAATTTTCTAAATGTGCTTTAACCACTTTAAATTCAGCGTTTTTTATGATGTGCTGTTATTTCCTACCCTGCTTGTGTATATCTGTATATTTTCCACAGTGGAAAAATCATGACACATGGGCTGTGTGGACAGGGACTTACAAGATAACAGCTAGTTTATTGGTGTAGAGGTTTACTGTATATGAATATATTTTAGCTGCACTGTACCTTAACCCAAAATTCACCATATGTTAGAATAGTGTGCAAAATCCTGTATTTCTTCTAGATTGCTGTCTTGACACGATGAATGTATATGAAGTTACTCCCCCCGTCTGGTACTGTCCTGACATTGCAGTTATAGAGAGACGCAGGGGTACAGTACATTCATGATTTGCTGTACAATTCTTAAGCAGTAGACATTATATATCTATTTTTTTGCTCAAATGTTTTGCTGGTTTGTGAATCTATTCATATTGTAACTTGTCTAAAGAATGAAAAGTGTTCATCTTTTCATGTATCAACCAGACATACATCTTTAGCATTTCAACATCTGGCTACAGTCTTTCCAGAAGTGACATGTGAGAGGGGAAAAAAAAAATCACTTCAAGATTCAATTTCACTGAAGGTCACTGCATCCAAATCGACATTTACACAATAATCTAACTAGGAAAGAATTAGTAGAGATTAGTAGACTGCCTTACACCCACTGTCAAACATGGAAGTAGGTGGATGCTTAATGGTTTGCGGTTGTTTACAAGCAGGAAAGGTTTGAGACTTCTTCCGAACACTTTGCTTTGTTGTAATCAACTTTACAATACATTAACACAACGACCCGTCCAAACTCTTATAATTAACTCTTATGTAAGTCTTCAAAATGCAAACAATCAGCTGTTATCTATCATGGAATTCCCTGCCCAGTCAGAGCACATCATTCTGATTGAACTGCTGTGGGATGAACTGAGGATATAAAGAAAAACATCAAACTAATGAAGCGCACCTTTTGGCAACTTTTATAAGGTACATGGGAAAGTATATCAGCAAAATATAGGGAGACAATAATTAATTAATAATTCATAATTAGTAATTAATAATAATAATTATTATAATTATTAGTAATAATAATAATAATAATAATTGATTATTGTTACTAATTATTATTATTATTACTAATAATTATAATAATTAATAGTTATTATTAATAATGAATAATTGTCCAGATGCCAAGAGTGAGTAAAGCTGCTATTCATGATAAGGGGATTTTTGTCACTAAAAATAAGCATCTGTTCATTTCTATTTGTTTGTTCAAAGTAAAATGATTGTTCATGCCATTCAGTGACGTTCTTTGCCGCCCATAAACAACATGAAAATGCATTTTGTTATTGTTGTTGTTCTTTTAATGAAAAAAAAAGACTTATTTCCTAACTTTTTATGTAAAACAGATTTTAAATGATTAGATATCATACAGACCAAAGATATTGAACTATAGAAATATTTCTATACATCTGTTTTGCATGTTATGGCAAACATGCAGATAAAATCAACACCCATTATTATATGTATAGTTACCTCTAACCGCTGAATTATAGTTCTCCGGATAAGGCTGTTCACCTTGTGTCTGCTTGAACAAATATATGTGTTGTGTGATTGTGGATTATATAAACCTTGTAAACACGAGTCTGAATGCATTTCTGGGCTAGTCTCATTTGTTCAGCTGTGTCTAAGAGGGCTGGAGGTTAGGTCTGTCAGCTTGTCACTGTTGTAATGTAGTCTAATTAAACGATGATGTGGGGAAAGCAGCTACAATGTCCCAGTGTGCATTAGAGGACAGCAGGAGCAATAATAAGCACACTGCTTTCAGAAAGGCAGAGGAGGATGTAATTGGAGACTCGGATACTACAGGTGTGATGTCCTAGTCTGTAATTTGCGGTTGGCGAGCTACAAAGATGTTGCAAAAAGAGACAATTAAAATGACCCTGGAATTGACGGAAAAGCAGTGACGTGTGGAGACGGACCACCTACAGGAATTATGTGTCTATTATGTGTGTGTTTGAGCGCATATTTAATACATAAATTATGCAAGGATCGGGATGCTTCTGAGCACTTTGTTAGAGAGTAAAATACTATTAGGGTAAATTATGTAATAGTGTGAAATAGTTCAAGGATATTTTTTGTTCTATTTTGTTTCTGTAATGAATAACTTTGGTAACTTTAAAAAACTGCTCATTAATGAATGCTTTCCTAACTTATCATAGGAGCTGTACCATTTATATGATTCGAATGTAATGATTTAGCCACTACTACCAAATTAGATGTCAAAATTGCAATGCTGTATGTGAAATAATATTTACTGGTATCTAAACAAGGAAGGAAAATAACAATTTTAAATAACTGTAATTGTAAACAACTGTAATTTCCTATCAAATAAAATAGCATTACACTTTACTTAATATAGTATTATTCATCAATTATTACTGATGATTAATAATTAGTAAAGAAATACAAGTTGGGGCACGGTGGCTTAGTGGTTAGCAAGTTCGCCTCACACCGCCATGGTCCGGGTTCGATTCCCGTCTTGGCCATGTGTGTGTGTGTGGAGTTTGCATGTTCTCCCCGTGCCTCAGGGGGTTTTTCTCCGGGTTCTCCGGTTTCCTCCCGGTCCAAAAACATGCACGGTAGGTTGATTGGCACCTTGGAAAAATTGTCCCTAGTGTGTGAATGTGTGTTTGTGTGTGTGCCCTGCGATGGGTTGGCATTCCGTCCAGGGTGTATCCTGCCTTAATGCCCATAGACGCCTGAGATAGGCACAGGCTCCCCGTGACCCGAGAAGATTGGATATAGCGGTAGAAGATGAATGAATGAATGAATGAAATACAAGTTGGGGCACGGTGGCTTAGTGGTTAGCAAGTTCGCCTCAAACCGCCAGAGTCCGGGTTCGATTCCCGTCTTGGCCATGTGTGTGTGTGTGTGGAGTTTGCATGTTCTCCCCGTGCCTCAGGGGTTTTTCTCCGGGTTCTCCGGTTCTCCCCCCGATCCAAAAACATGCACAGTAGGTTGATTGGCACCTTGGAAAATTGTCCCTAGTGTATGAATGTGTGTGTGAATGTGAATGTGTGTGTGTGTGTCCTGGGATGGGTTGGCATTCCATCCAGGAGGTTTCCTGCCTTAATGCCCATAGATGCCTGAGATAGGAACAGAGTCCCCGTGACCCGAGGGAAGATATAGTGGTAGAAGATGAATGAATGAATGAATGAATGAAAGAAATACAATGATAACATCTCATCACGACTAAGAACTGAGGAATTAATTAAGAAACTGTACTGTGAAGTCTTACCAACATGTTAAAAAACATAAAGTCCATAATTAAAAGGAATGTGTCAAAGTTAACTACTTAAGTTCCAAATGATAGTGATGCCAAACAGAGAAGTATGTCTGCTCATTATCCTGAATCATCAGGACAGTTTCTCAACCGTATCATATACTTGGTTTTACATATTAATATAGAATTCAATTACCGACTTCACATTTCTTCTAGCAAATTTTCAATAACTTTTGTGTGGTAGATCTGTTTATTTATCAAAAAGCAAAACTGGCACAGAACTGCTGACATTTGGTATAAGTAGAGATAATGAGTTACACGTTTAATCACATTACATCACCATGATGAAGATGAAGGAAATGGGGTGAAAATCAGAAGGAAAAAGACTACATTTACATTTGCGGTATTTAGCAGACGCCCTTATCCAGGGCGACGTACAGGAAGTGCTTTAAGTCTCGATCTAAGGATAAGATTTATTCAAGAAAGGTTAATACAAACTCAAGTACACAAGAATAGACAGTTGCCCTTTTTTTTTTTTTTTTTTTTAATATAATGGATTTCTGGACAGTGAGATAAAAGAGAATAAAAGGAATGTTAGGATAGGTGTTTTTGGAAGAGGTAGGTCTTCAGTCGGCATTTGAATGTAGACAGCGTCTCCGTTGTTCGAACCTCCAGTGGAAGTTCGTTCCACCACATCGGTGCCAGAACAGAGAAGAGCCTTGAGCTGGCCTTACCTTTTACCCTGAGAGACGGTGGAACCAGGCGAGCAGTGCTGGACGCTCTCAGGCAGCGAGGTGCAACTACAGACTACAATGTAGACTACAATGCAGACTACAATGATCATGGGTCAAAGCTGCTCAATGATCAACCTTGATAGATTGATAACTTGCTGTGAATATTGACAATAAGCTTGGCTTAAAGGTCAACTCAAAAGGATGAGCATACTCTACTTTCGGAGAAAGCTCAGGGCCTTCTTTACAGTATAATGCTGCAGTATTCTTTGCAGCAGGGAAGAAGGACCAGGGCTTCCTCAGCTGATCAAGAACGCTGACGCGGTTTTTGGCTGCTCACTGGACAATAAAGTGGACGCTCAGTAAAGTCATTAATTCTGGACAATTAAGTGGATCCCCTTTATGACCTACTTAATAAAACAGTCAAGAGTCTTTCATGAAGACTTGTCCTGCTCAGATCATATGTGAACTGTCACTTTAATTTACCTCTAGTATGCTAGAGTGCAATATCAGATACGTTTATAATGTTTACGCTGTATCTGTTTCCTGCTTATATATTTATATACTCCTTTATACATTGTAAATCTGTATATTTATTCTTCTGGTATCTTACATTGGCAGAAGTGACAAAAGTACACATATCTATCACTTGAGTAAAAGTACATATTTTAAAATCATGTTTTAAATGCTCCAGTAAAAGAAATGACTACACTTATTTTTTATTAAAGTTAAAGTAAAGAGTTAAGGGCTCTGACATGTACTTAAGTAGAAGGTATTTATTTAACCACAATTTCTTTTTATTAGTACCTTAAATTAATCCTAACAGCTAATTAATAAATAATATAACAGCTGCTTTATGCAAATGTATGCAACATGCACGGTAGGTTGATTGGCTCCTTGGAAAATTGTCCGTAGTGTATAAATGTGTGTGAATGTAAGAGTGTGTGTACCCTGTGATGGGTTGGCATTCCATCCTGCCTTAATTCCCATAGACGCCTGAGATAGGCACAGGCTCCCAGCGACCCGAGGGAAGATCGGATAAAGCGGTAGAAGATGAATGAATGAATGAACAAGACAAATAATATTTTTCTTTTTGTTTACAAATTAAGAGTGTACATCTTGACTAGTTTTTACAGTGTAGACTGTAGTCAAGTTTTCCAGGTTATGAGACAATTTATTGTACAAGAACTTTGTATAATTGTCAGTCAGCCTTCTCTTTTCCGTGCAGTCTCCTGTCTGTTTCGTATGAGGAGCAAATTTACCGTGACATAAATCAGTTGGTTCTATTCATACTATAATGAGCATAAGCTGGATGTGGATGAAAAAAAATAAATGAATGATATTAGAGCATCAGTCAGCATTTTCTGGTTACTGAATTGAGGCAGAACTATCAAGGACCATCCTATCAATCACTAAATCTGACCGTATCCCATATTTCTCCATGTTTGTTCATCTAATTCAACAATAACATCATGGCTTAGTTCAGCAAGATCTCCAAGATTAAATAAAGCTGCAGAACTAGATTAAGGAAAATCTGTCAGAGAAGATGCAGCAGGTAGAGTCATCAGTCATTTTTACACACTGGCACACACACATTCTGTATTCCTCTCAAAAAAACAAACAAACAAACAATTAAACAAAAAAAATGTTTATATCGTTGTTTCAATCCAAAAGTTTGTTCTTTAATCAGACTTTTATCACTTTTTCTGTCTCTCTCTCCGTATTGTGATAAATTACATGCTGAATGTGTGTCACATCTGTGCTGTGGTGTCTATTTATGCTCAAAGAAAAATGACACCTATCTCAATGCAGTATAGATTCATTCATTCATTTATCTTCTACCGCTATATCCGATCTTCCCTCGGGTCACGGGGAGCCTGTGCCTATCTCAGGCGTCTATGGGCATTAAGGCAGGATACACCCTGGATGGAATGCCAACCTATTGCAGGACACACACACACACACATTCACACACGAGAGACCATTTTCCAAGGTGCCAATCAACCTACCGTGCATGTTTTTGGACCGGGAGGAAACCAGAGAACCCGGAGAAAAACCCCCTGAGGCACGGAAAGAACATGCAAACTCCACACACACATGGCCGAGACGGGAATCAAACCCGGACCCTGGCGATGTGAGGCGAACGTGCTAACCACTAAGCCACCGTGCCCCCTTGCAGTGTAGATTATTTACTCCAAAATATATCCACCTAATTGCGATTCAGATATAATAATTACAGTACTTTAAACAAAAGTACTCTGAATTTATTGTCAGGCACACTGAAATTTGTGTGTGTGTGTTTGATTTACTATAAATCACACCACAGTTGCTCGAGTTTGAATAAATTAGGCATTTTTGCTTCTCTGCCTGCCTTCCTGTGAAAATATTGTGGGAAAAAAAAACTTTTCCTGCATCTGGTGTATAAACTGTTTGAGAGCGCAGGCTGTACTTAACAACACGTACTCTTCATCATGCTCATTCGGATGAAAAATAATTTGTTTTGCATCGATCAACATACTCTTTACTAGTTTATTTAGTCTGAATTACCCTGAAAACAGACAATACAGCAGATTTTCAAGATTTTTACAATTTCATGTCGATATCTCTATGCAACTGTGTATAGACATAAATAACAGACTGTATTTGTATCTCACACTTTTCAAAATTGTCAGGGAAAATGTGGCAGTGTATTAATTGTATTAATGATATGGTACATTAGTGCACTGTTTTCAGCTATGCTCATTCTCACATGAGTGTACTGTGACCACGGGAGAGAACATCTGATGCAAGATAATACGGAATTGTACCATTTGTACAAAATGAGCAGGAGATACTCTACATTTTCCATCGTTTATTTGGCATTAATGTTGCCGTTAACGCAAATGGGAATAAAAACAGTAGAAATCCACAAATGTCAAATATCTTACACATCATGACTATATTTAACTTGTCTTTACTCTTCTACTGTCATAACAGTAAGGCTATGGAATCTATCCATACTTGGCTTCAATACAATCGCAGCTTCTTTTTTTTTATGTTTGCACATTTCAAGAAAAAGGGAAAGTTTGGGAGTGTTTTGTTCCCTCGCAGAATATCCTAAAAAATACAAACTGCTTCTTTACTTAACTGGCTGTACCATACTGAGCTGTGCATATCATTTTGAGGATGTGCTGGTTTTTCCTTTCTAATCGTAGTGGAAAAGCATGTGTCAAAAGTGTCCCTGGGGGATTTGTAGACTTCTCTTAGCGATCCGTGTGGGTATTTATGCAACTGTCTTGATTGATATGTTTGCGCTGGAGCCCATCCAGTCTAATGCCAGCACTAGCAGCAAGACAGCAGGAGAGAAGAAAAAAGAAAGAAAGAAAAAAAGAAAATACAGACGAGCTTGAACACTGCCAGGATAAACTGGCATATAAAATGAATAAAAACAGTGTTATAGACCATGGTATTTAATATCAAGGAGCATGAGAGTTGAATTACTTATTTACATGTAGCTTAAGATTCACATATACATGGAAGAGAAAACACAGTGTGTAAAGAATCAGGACATGTGGAGTTGTGCTTAAAACATACAATAATGATATTCAGGAAAACTATAAAGACATATGTTTAGTGTCATCTGAAAATCAGTCATCTCTGGTGATGAGGTATTTTGCTGGAACAGGATTTGTGCGCACATTCCACCCCTAGTTTGGGGACTGCACCAGAGGCTGATTGTCAGATTACGCAAAACATTTGGCTTTATAGGTTTATATGAATATTTTTCTATTTTAAATCTCAAAAGGGGAATAGTACTCTTGAGTGTACCGTAATTAGATTGATTGCAGGGGTGGAAAAAAAAACAATAATAAAAACATGATCTGTTGATAAACATCTGTGCTAAGTTTGAGCAATCTGCTGTGTTGGATAGGAGTAAATATTTTAAGAATATTGTATATATATATATATATATATATATATATATATATATATATATATATATATATATATATATAGTATGGTGTGTGTGTGTGTGTGTGTGTGTGTATACACTATTTGATATGCTATATTTTCATTTAGATAGGAGGCACTGCCATTCATCCAAACTATGTTTGTTCTACAGTAAAAGTTATTTTTGCCAGAGTAAATGACTATACTGTTACATAAAAATTTAATTGCCATTTTGGAGTTTAGCCCACTAGTCCCAAAAAAAGGAAAAAAAAAAAAAGAAAAGAAAAGAAAAAAAAAAAAAAAAAAAACAAGTAAGGTAATTTGAATTTTCTACCACAAGATGTCAGTATTGTACAGATGTAGAACTTTTAACACGCCTGCGTCTAAAGCTGACGTTGCGATTTACGTAGTTTACAAAGCACACACAGTGTTTTATAGTGTAACAAGTAACAATAGTAATATTAGTAGGATATATATTCAGCCCATTAGTAGTTAGTTTAATAGTAATAGTTAATAGATAATAGTTTGTCAACGCAATACATTCTGGATATTCCCTCACACCTCCTTTTGCCTTTAGAAATTCCTCCTTATCTCCTGGAAATCTTTCCCAATGTAATAACATTCTTTCGTGATCCCTCTTGTCCGCATTCTGCCAAATTACTTGCTCAATCTTTGCACATTTGTCTTGGCAAAAGTGCAGGATCACCCTGTGCTTTCTGCCTTTCCAAATTGTCCTTCAATCTTTTTCTACGACTTTTTCGACCATTTAAAAAACGGCGCACTGACCACTTTTACGCAGAAACCACCTTTTTGTTGTTGTTGTTGTTGTTTTACAAGCAGGAATACATTTTCCCTCTCCTCCCCCACGAAAGTTGGAGCAGGTTGCGGATGGGAACTAGGAAGTACGAAGGGCGCAGGAAGCTTAGGCGTGGCCTGTGAGTCCCTTCACCTCCATCTACCTGAACGCGGATCGAGTGGGAACGCTGCAGGACTTTTCTCTTAATAGCATGAACTGCATTATCCAAGGTAAATGATTCAGCGTATTTATTAATAATCCTCGTATGCCTTTGCCCCCCCTTAGCTTTTTTCTTTTTCTTAATTAACGCCGGTATTAAACGCGTCAGGTGTTCGTGGCATTGCATGGGTGTGCTTGCAGATAGTGCCTCCATTAATGGCAGGTGCTCGGTGGCATTGCTTCCCACACAGACCCTCTATTAGTCCTTCTTCCTTACCTCCGCCCTCCGAATATACAGTACACCCGAAACACCATTTCTTATGCGATAATGAGTTTTTAGCTTTTCCTTCAAATTCGATTCAAACTGCGATATTTTTCCGTGGCTGTATAGACCAGACCTCCTCTCAGGACATGTCTACGCAGGCCAGGCTGCTGCACTGCACATTCCACTGGCGCACGTTATTAGCGCTAACAGCCTGCTCCACTCTCAGCTATGAGGACACAAAGTGTCTTTACATGTCCCTGGAGAGTTTCCCTCAAGCCCTAGCATTCAACTTTTCAACTGGACATTTAAGGTGGTCACTTTGTAGTATAACCTTAAAATCATATGTACACACTTAAAGTGCACTAAAACCAAAACGCTACAATATATAAACTTGTCTGTGCTGTTTATTATATTTCATAATATCGAATAGATTTGTCTTTTCTGCACTATATGGGGTTGATAGGGTTTGGGAATGTTGCCTTCCTGAAATACTTTCAATCCTGGTGATTCTACATTGAAAGAAAATGTTAATATTTACTTAATATGAATCATATCATTGGATCGCTGTGTCACCTGTTGCGCCGAATGTTTCGCTTCCGAAAGCATATGGAGTCGATCAGGTAATAAGCAGACTCAATGAAGGGGTAAACAAAGGGTATGAATTGTATAATGATGCATTAAATGTAACAATAGTGAATTCCTGTAAGCTGTAGCGACCCATGAACAGGAGCCGGTGAAGAACGACGAAAACAGTGGCCTGTTGTGTTATTAAGCATAACATTTGACAGGATTAGCAAAACAAGGCAAAGTCATTTAGTCTGTTTACTATAATCCCTTGTGTTGATACATTGTTATCTGTCGGCTCGTAGGGTTGAGATATATATGCCTGAGGCAACTTGATGTAGTCACACTTAGCAAGTTCTGACACGGTCGTCTGCTGGAAAGTTGCTTTTGGATATCGTTGGTTCATGTACTAAATATGAAAATAAAGGCAGAGATAAAAATGTCTTTGAATAGCAGAGTTCTGTATTGCCACGAAAGTTTCGCTTTAGAACTCGCTTTGATAGTGAATAACAGTATCAGGGGTCTATTGGTTAAAGGGTAACACTATGTGGACAAACAAATCATGTGTGTGTATACACATTCATTCATTCATTCATCTTCTACCGCTTTATCCGATCTTCACTCGCGGGGAGTTTGCCTATCTCAGGCGTCTATGGGCATTAAGGAGGATAACACCCTGGTGGAATGCCAACCCAGGGGCACACACACACACACACATTCACACATCTAGGGACAATTCCAAGGTGCCAATCGTACCGTATGTTTTTGGAAGGGAAACCTAACGGAGAAAAACTGAGGCACGGGGAGAACATGCAAACTCCACACACATGACCGAGCCGGGAATCGAACCCGGATCCTGGCGGTGTGAG
>JACRUU010000007.1:23115533-23153033 GCA_030449085.1 Kryptopterus vitreolus
TTCAGTTTATTTTTTATTATATCCTATTGCTTTAATTATGCTATAACATGTTTAAAGAGGTTTTGTTAATGAGAAACCACAAGAAAAGTCTGAAAATATAACATCACATGGAAAATAAATGTATTGTCAGGTACTGTATTTCAACAAACTATGTTCTGTGCTTTCTTGCAGGAAAGAAGTTGGGCTAGATCTGTTCTTTCCACAGAAACTCATTGACAGTATGAAGGTGAGCATGTGCGATTATTAATTTAAGTCTTTTTTTTTTTTTTACAGTAAGACTATAGTGTATTAAAAATAACCACAATTACATGTCTAAATATTCCAAGTTAAAACCTGGTAAAAAAAAAAACATGGTAAATTTATTTATACATGGTAAAAAATAGTGCTAGACCCAGAAATCTCGGAGTGACAACTTGAAAAAATGTGTAATGTTTGTCATGTGGGTCAAAAAACCAACTACAACACTAATCAACCACTACACTACAAATTAGAGTGGAAATTCTACTGGCTATATAATGTAGCTAAAATATGAGAAGTTATTTGATTTCAATGGCTGTGCTTGATTAACTGGAGAGAATTGTTGTTATAGCCGAGGCCGCTCAGGAAGATGATCCAGCAGACGTTTCAGCAATATGGCACTCTCAAGGAGGAAGAGTGCATGGTCAAGTTCTTTAAGACCTTCGGCGAATTCATTAATTTTAATGAAGAGGTTTTCCCTTGTGAACTAGTGGTGAGTGTTTAATTGAATGAATGATAGCTTGATTAGTTCATTAGAGTTAATTAAGCCAGATGCATATGACAATTACTTGAGTCTAAATGATGTTAAGGTCATTGCTGTCATTTTCCTACAGCAAGGCTGGAGTCTAACAGTGGATTTGGTCATTGGAGCAAAAGGTATTCGCCAACGAGCACGAACGGATTCATCGGTAAGCTAACCACAACACACGTCAAAGCTGAAATAAAAATCCTTTGAGAGGTATATTTTCAGAAATAACCTAAATAGATGTCATGCTTCTTAACACTGTATACAGCTAAACAAAGCAATATGTTGCTAATAGATCATATTGTAATAATGTCATTATTGTGATATTTTGATAAAAGTATAGCATGCAGATGGAAATGTGTTGACTGGTGAAAAGAGTGTGGATGTTGTGGAGCAGGAAGTGGATAGGATTAATAAGCAGGACATGACAGAGATATTAAGAGGATGAAGAGTGGAAAGTCTGTTGCACCAGATGACATTTCAGTAGAACTACAGTATGGAGATGTTTAGGACAGATGGCGGTGGAGTTTTTAACCAGATTGTTTAACAGGAGTTTGGAAGGTGAGAGGCTGCCTAAGGAATGCGGTACCCATGGTACCAATTTAAAAGAATAAGGGAAATGTGCACAGACGTATGTGACTGCGGTGCAGGACATGTATGAGGACAGTGAGACAGCAGTGAAGTGTGTAGTAGGAATGACAGGCTGGTTCAAGGTGGGCAGTGGGATTGCATCAAGGATCAGCTCTGGGCCCTTTCGTGTTTGCAGTGGTGATGGACAGGTTGACAGACGAGCTCAGACAGGAGTCTCCGTGGACAATGATGGTTTGCACATGATATTGTGATTTGTGGTGAGATCAGGTTGAGAAGAGTCTGGACTCAACAGTGGCAAGTAATAAAGAGTGTGTTAGAGTAGTGAATAAAAGAGCGAAGGAGAGTGGTTTTGCGATAGAAGGGTATCTGCAAGAGTGAAAGGGAATGTTTATAGGACTGTCGTAAGACCCTGCGATGTACAGTTTAGAGACAGATTCGTTGTCTAAACGCTGGAGGAAGCAGAATTGAAGATGTAGGAGGAAGGAGGAAAAGAGGGTAATGTGAGGGAAGACATGCAGGTCGTTGGGGTGAAAGAGGTAGATGTGAAAGAGGCAGGTATGAATATGTTTTTGAATGCCCATGGTGCACACTATAGGACTGGTCTCCTCTCCAGTGTTTACCTTAGACGAGGATAAATCATTTATTAAGGCTGAAGATATTTTCATTGTGTTGATTATCCATATAATATAATAAACTTAAGATCTAGTGTACATATCAAGTTTTTATATGGAATATGCCTACACTGCCCATAAACATTTCACACATTTCTACAAATATTACATGCTAATTAGATGAATTAGATATTAAATTAATTATCTGTAGCCTAAATTTTGTGTAGCATAGTTTAAAGCGAGTTTTAAGCTAACCTAATTGTTTTGGCAGTAGACATTGTGTTATAGTTGCTATTGATATCGGAAGGAAAATATTATGATAAAAATATTTTTCATTGCATGTTTTGTTTTTTTGTTGTTTTTTTTTCCAGACAGTGTGTCTAGCAGAATTTAAACAAATCCGAAGTATTAAATGCACTGCAAAAAATGACGGTAAAGCTCTGTTAGACATTGACATCAAGGGAGCCAAGCAGGTACACTTCTCATTGCGAGTTCTAATCTATAAAATATAGTTTATAAAATGCCTTCGTCATAACAGAATTATTGTGCCCATTCGCCTGTTAGTCTCTCTCAGTCAATGTGCCCACATTGGCAATGGCAGAAAACATGGCTGACCTGATTGATGGCTACTGCAGGTTTGAGAACAACACAGATTCATCACTGATATCGCGGCCCAATAAAAGTAAGCCAAATGTCCTATTAATCTGTTTAGGTCTCATGTAAAGTGCTGTATAAGTAATAATATATTTCCTTAGAACTCTGCAAGGATAATTGATGATATATTTGTGAAATGACACAGAATTAAAATATATTGCCTAGCCTTCTTTTATGTTCAATTCTAATGTATGGATATCTTACTAAAATATGATAAAGATATAAGTCAAAAGATATAAGTGTATAATTATATACGTTTGACTATTTTTAGATCCAGAGCTCCGTAACTCCCTTCCTGCAATCCCCTCAAAGTAAGTGAAACTAAATACGTTCTTTTTTATTCATTAATCTCAACACTTGTAAGTATTACAAATTAAAATTGTATCTGCTCTAATTTTCTTCACCATTTGCTGTTGAATGACCCGTTTCCACATAATTGTAGTATACTGTTACCTGAACCTGTGAAAGAAAGTGAATGGCACAATAGGAGTGAGTACCCATGTGTATGCTCTTTCACTGGTCATTATGATATTAAGGTTTACGAACAGCTTTATGGCTCATATATTATTCCTTTTTCAGATTCTGATATATACTCTGAAATTATGGATGAGAAAACTCCACCTCCTGGTAAGTCGGATACTTAAATTTAGTGTCAGAGTGTTTATATTTTAATTGTGACGTGCTGCTGTCACCCCAACACAAACATGGACCCTTTATGCTTTGTGTTTAGTAGTGAAGTACGGAATCTCTAGGAAGTCCATTGTCTTGGGACGTATTTTGGGTGCAGGTTTTTTCGGAGAGGTCTATGAAGGAGTTTACAAAAAAGAGGTGAGCCGATTCCTAATTTGTACACGTCTTCATCCTAGAAAGTATATTTCACTAATACCTTGTGTCTGTGAATTAGAATGGCGAGAAGCTCAAAGTGGCCGTCAAGACATGTAAAGAGTGCTCGCCTGATATCATGGATAAATTCATGAGTGAAGCAGGTTGCTTTTTTTTTTTTTTACTTTTAATAAATACACTTTGAAAGGAAATGAAAGTAGTGAAGTATGATTGAAGTAAAATGAAGTAAATGATTGAAAGAAATATATAGTAGTACGTAGTCGTTAACTTTCTGATGTTTCTGGCTTAACCAATGTTTCAGGGATAATGAAAAAGCTGGACCATCCTAATATCGTCAGTCTGATAGGTATCATAGAAGAAGAACCTGTGTGGATCGTCATGGAGCTGTACCAGTATGGTGAGGTAAGAAGCAGAGACGCCTCACAGTCTGTTTAGAAAATATCAAAATGTTTTAAACATCTTGTATAATCCTTATATAATTATATATATTATCTATATATATATATATATATATATATATATATAGTATATATATGTGTGTGTGTGTGTGTGTGTGTGTGTGTGTGTGTGTGTGTGTGTGTGTGTGTGTGTGTGCATTTATTTATTTAATTACTTAATTAATTGTTTTTCAGTCTGGATGGATTCAGATATCATGTGTACATTTTGAAGTGATTAATATTACAGTATGATTGATGTGCAGTATTACATATTTGTTTTTAAAACACCTTAATTATTGATAACTAAGACTGTTTAGAGAAAGTGTTATGGATGTTTTGTAACTTGTAGTCTTTATACACATATAAAATGAAGGTAAAGAATGTACTGACATGTACTTAAGTAAAAAGTATAGTAATGAATATTAATACTAATCAACATAGGCATGGACAAATGGCTATGCATTATGCAAATGTATGTTTATTACTGAAACTAAAGCCAACAAAGAGCATGAATGTAAAATATTCTTACATATTCTTAAACTAAATAAATGAATCATCAGGACATGTCTCTGTTGTCAGGCATGTTTACATCAGTGACTCCCTCTGTCTCATCCACATGAGCCAGACCTCTTGTTGACCTCTGCGTTGTTCATTATTAGCTTCATAATCTGTCCTACATCTGTGGTGTGTGATAACCAGTAAATGATACACCAGTGTTTGACTGGAACTGGTTTAATGGGCTGAAAACAACGTGCAACAAGAAGAAAAATAGAGACATTTCACCATCTATCTAACCCCAGAAAGTCATTGCTCAAAATCTTGAGACATTTGGCTTTTGTTCAGTGTTTTGTGTCAATGGATTATTGTTGTTTTCTTTTTTTTCATGTATATAATTTCAGCTTGGGGACTACTTGTCCAAAAATCAAAGCACATTGACTAATGTCACACTAGTCCTGTTCAGCCTGCAGATTTGCAAAGCTCTGGTCTACTTACAGGGAAAGAACATGGTACACAGGTATGCTTCTCTGAGTCTTTTACATCTGAAACCTTTCTTTACATATTTAAAATGAAAGATGAAGAGCAGATTTAGACTAACTTCAATATGTTTAACAGAGACATCGCTGTAAGAAATGTGCTTGTTGCCACACCGGAGTGTGTGAAGCTTGGTGACTTTGGCCTGTCTAGATACATTGAGAATGAGGAATATTACAAAGGTAAGCCTGGACTGATTTGTAGCCACATAAAAGCACTGGGCCGTTCAAAGCCCTGCAGCTGCTCTTTCTTAGTCAAGCAACCACCACCAGAATATTAATGATGGCATGCTCAATAGCCGTGTACCACGGCATCAATTACCAAGATGGAATGATGCATAATCATATTTATTTATCCTTTTATTTAAAGTAGCGTTTTGTGATTACTGAACTGTTGTTTTTGCTACAAACAAGGTTTAACTGTGACATATTTGTGTAATGCTGTTGCACTGTGTGTCTCAGTCCTTGATATCATGGCTTTGATTAGAAAATTAGAAGAAACAAAAATACAGTTTGCTGAATGCATATGCATCCAAACTCTCAGCAGGAATTCTTCTTTGTTAGGCTACTATACACAGGAGTCTTTTTCCACATAATTTATTGCACTTGTTAATTTATCACATACAATACACTTATTAAACTCGCACTTCCTTTACAATCCTGATCTTTCGAACAGCTCTGATGTCATTCATCCGCATAATTTAGAGGTCAAAGTTTAATTGACGAGCTACAGCTCGGATAAAACGATTACTAATGTTGTCACTGTATTTGCAGGTGCATTCTGAGGATGCATCATGTTCGTAACAATTCAGTAGATAAACTGATCAGGAAATGTCTGGGGGTGGATCTTCCTGCCTGTGGATTTAAAACATGTGTAGGCAGTAAATGAACAGGAAATAGGAAAGTGGCCAAAGGTCTGAATTGTAAGAGCACACATCTTTGGCTTCGATAAGTGACAGCACAACATGTATATCAGTGTTTTGCTGATTGTAGCTTGTAATTGGTGCTGTAACAGTTTTCTGTAATTAGTCCGCATGTATTTCTGTGTTTTTTGTTGGGGAATCGGGTCCATAACTGCTAATGCGGAACAAAGAAACATCTGATAATAATCATGTTTTTTTGGTTGCAACGGCACTTTGACACCATGGTACAGCGTACATGCATTTTTTTGTAGAGAAGAGATTTGAGCAAAGCTTAAGGCAGTCTCTGACCTTACCAGTCTGACAGAAATCTTAAAGGTTTTAGGATCCCTTACAGGCAGGCAGTTCATGCAGTGAAATGATGTGCAAGTGAGTTCGAATGACATTCTAGTATTTAAATGTCTAAACTGGTATAGCATACTTGTGTGTAGTTATAAAAAAAAAAAAGTATATATAATATATTATTTTTACGATGTTCCCGAGGCTCTGGCACAAGAAAGGAAACACAGATGTGTTTTTTATTTGGGATTGAGTTCTTATTTGATGGTCTGTTTAAACTGCTCCATACTGCATCACATAAAGACACTGTGCTGTCCTCAGATCACCTTTATATAATCAGTTGTTTAGACACTTTTAGGCGTTATGAACACATGAATACTATATATTATTTGGATCATGTAACATACCGTGTTTTCTGTTGTTTGATAAAAATGATGTAAACAACTTTACAGAGTTTTGGTTTTCTGTACCTTCAGCTTCTGTTACTCGGTTGCCAATCAAATGGATGGCCCCAGAGTCCATAAACTTTCGTCGGTTCACCACATCCAGCGATGTGTGGATGTTTGGTAAGCTGTATAATGTTGTACTTGTAGTATTTTCAGATTACTTTGAGTAGTGCAAGCAAAAATATTTAGAATCCACAATGGTAAAGAGATCATTTGTTAATTGTCAAAGCAATTTGGACATCTCTAGGATCAAGTCTAGGTACACTGCCTGAACTTTTGTATTTGCAGCAAGTCTTTCATATTAAAATGTAATAATCTAACAGCTGGCTAATTCACTTATCCATTTTCTTATTGAGTGTTCCAGCATATGTGCTTCGGAGTAAAAGAATAGCCATCCTTTGTTTTAATTCCAGCGTACCGCTTGAAAGCGAAGTCAACGAATTTGGTTCAAGTTCTAATATAATAACAGGGCTTAAATAATATTAGACTTGCCTGCCTTTGAGGACCCGAGCTATAGAATTCTTTGAATTATAATCATGAACTCAGTCTCTCTGATAGATAGTTATATATAGGAGAATTGCCCTTCTAGATCACATCATCAATTTTGAGATATGAGCCCAGCAGAAAGCTGATCCCTCTGTGGTCTGCTGCTAAAGGTCCATGAAATTGGGTCTTAACTGAAAAACCAAGAGTAAAGCGCTTTGTTGTTTAAGTTCACCCATAATTCTGTACTTTTGCTAATTGGGTTAGAGCCACATTATTTAGGTAAGGATTTTGGTATAGCTGACTGAAAAATCATATTTGCTGCTTTTGTGCCTCTCATATCCAGCTGTCTGTATGTGGGAGATAATGAGTCGGGGGCAGCAGCCTTTCTTCTGGATCGAGAACCGTGAAGTGATTAACCAGTTGGAGATGGGCATCAGGCTGCCTAAGCCAGACCTGTGCCCTCCTGCGTTATACTCACTCATGACGCGCTGCTGGAGCTACGACCCCAATGATAGGCCTACCTTCACCGAACTTGTCTGCAAAATCAAGTAACCTATTCTCTAAGCGCTAATCATAAGTACTGTTTGTATATTTGGTATTTATTATATACGTGTTGCCAGTAAAACGTTAACCAAAATTTGGTGAATTACCCAGTGATGTACACAAAATGGAAAAGGACCTGGAAGCAGAGAAGGAGAGAGACAGACAAAGAGCCACTAGGTTTCTAGAGCCCAAATTCGTTAGTGACCCACCACCAAAGGTACCAAAAGATCTTCTTATGATTTATCTAGTGCGACTATTAACTCACAAGTAAGCCTCAGATTCCTCCCCGCATTTATAGCTATCTATCTCGCTGTCTATGCAGCCCTCAAGACTAAACCCTGGACGCTTTGGGAATACTCTGAGCATTGGTCTGCACATTCAGGTATTGTAGGCAATATAGCATCGGGTCAGATATTAATCTATTTGTGTATCGATGTTGGGTAGTCCTTTTCATTGTTTGCTTTAATGTAATATGCTTTCTTTCACAGCTAAATGAGGCGTTGTGTGCCAGTTCTCCTGATCTGGCTAGTCCATGTGACTATCAGTCTCCTGTTGACTCGACCAATAACCTTACAGTTCCCAGCACGGCTGCGCGGCGCCTTAGTCTGGGAGTAAGCCTGTTTTCAATCTAATTCTTTTCAAAAACATTGTGATGACATTTACAGTGTGGTCTAAATATGCCTGTCAGGTCTTTTTAACTCAGTGCGTGTCTAACTTTGGGATGGGCTCTCTATTCGGTTTGCATGGTATAGGAGGGGGAGTTTAGTGTTGGGCCATCGAGCATGGAGGATGCACAGCGCCTGTGGCAGTTGGAAAAGGAGAAGATGCAGGACGTCATAAGGAAACAGAAGGATGAGATGGTAGAGGACAAACAGTGGCTGCAAAAAGAGGAGAAGCTTCTGGTACACCTGAAGATATTAGCATATAAATTATATTATATATATATATATATATATTTTTTTTTTTTTATATATATATTTTTTGCATGCCTGATACATTGATGCTGATACATTAAATGTGATTACATTTCTTCTTGCTGTTTTTAAGGACCCTAAAATAAATGAGAGTTCGGTTGTAAAAACGGTAGGTGGTATTAAATCTATATTCATTGTATTATATGACATGTGCAGCTGAACATTCTGTACAAGCCATGCAGAATACTTTATGATTGAAGATTTAGAGTGTCCAAACCCTCTGAACAGAATGGGGAGAAAATGCTTGACAAAAGCACTCACTCAAAAATAAAGGAATATATATATATATATATAGTATACACACATTTATAAACATTAATCAACATATAAAGATGTATAAATACCTCTATTTGAAGTAACAGGATAGTCTAAAGAAGCCCCACTGGTTCAGTATCAGAAAACTGGATTTGTACATTTATTATTTATGCACCAGTATTTTGAGGTGCTTTGTTCAGTAAACTGAAAAAAAAAATCATCACAATATGTTTGTGCAGAATGGTCTGCCTTCTGACAACCTGCGGACCAGATCTGTGTTATACAGTATTGTGGAATACTTGAGGGAATGTTTAGTATTGTTTAAATACATTTCTATATTTCATTGTCCATAATGTCTGAAATATAATTTCATCACTGATCAGGCATATCATTATGACCACCTGCCTAATATTGTGTTGGTCCACCTTTTGCTGTCAAAACATTCTTAACTTGTTAAGCAATTGGAGCTAGAGTAGGTCTGTTTGATTGGACCACTGAGGCCAGACTTGACCCTATCGCCATGTCACCACTGTTCCTGCTTGGACCACTTTGCTGCAGTTTTGGAGATATGCAGTCATCTAGCCATCATTATCTGGCCATTGTGAAACTCACTCAAATACTTACACTTACTCATTTCTTGGGAAAATGAGTAAGTGTAATTCATAGGGAGGTGTGTAGCCCAGTGGTTAAGGTGTTGGATTCTGGACTGGAAGATCATGGGTTCAAACCCCACCACCATCAAGCTGCCACTAGTGTACCCTTGAGCAAGGCCCTTAACCCTCAAATGCTCCGTTGTAAATCGCTCTGGATAAGGGCGTCTGCCAAATACTACAAATGTAAATGTAAATTTCTCCTGCTTCTGGCACATGTGACAAAAATGTATCATGATGAAATAATCAGTGTTATTCACTCACTGATCGTAATGATATGCCTGGTTGGTGTCTATTTCTTATATGATGCAATTTATTTATTTTTTTATTATTTTTTATTTTTATATTTTTTATTTTTATATTTTTTATTTTATTATTGAGAATGTATGAATTTAGATACTCGTGCAATTTTTGAACTTGTTGACTTTATATAATGCTTAACGAAAGAGTGTTCTTTTTTTTCTGTTCCACGTTAGGAGCCAGAGCCTCAACCTAGTAATGGTAAGCAATTATTTCAACCCAAATTATAGGAGCATTTTACTCAAATGCCAATTATGTTCATGATCTAGTGTATCTTTTCTACTCTTTCCCATCATTGTAGACGAACTTCAAAAACCTCCCGAAAAGCCCCCACGAATTTCCGTACAGGTATTGTCATGCTTTACGCTTTAGCTTTCGCATTGGTCTCTCAGGAGATTTGTTTAATCTTTCAAGCGAATCGACACTGCAAGTACAGTCAGAGTTCAATTAGCCACTCGAGTGTTATCATATTTTGGATGACTGATCAGCTCTGAAGTGCTCTTGTGAATCGTTGCCTTCTCTCTCTCCACCAGCCTGCCCCTACAGCAGAGCTTGATCGCTCTGAGGACAAGGTGTACCAGTGTGTCATGGATCTGGTTAAAGTAGTAGTGCAGTTGAAAAATGATGTGAACACTCTCTCTTCTACCGAGTACATATCCCAAGTCAAGGTAACTCCTTGGGAGTGCAACGCTATTTTATGAGTATGCTGTGCAAAATGAATATGAGATGATATTTATGATAATTTGGCAATAATTATTCATATTGGATTACTGTATTATGATCTTTTCATATAATCTTTCTTTTACAGACTGTTGGATTGACATTGAGGGATTTAATTTCCAGCGTTGACGAAGTTCTTCCATCACTACAAGGAGCTATAAGGACAGAGGTAACTTTCCAATTTAGCTACAATTTCCCAGGGCTGCCTTGAAGGCACTTTTTTTTATTTAGTCAAAGGTCCTTTTTCTAGTTTAATATCCTAACTTTTTTCCCTCCCTTCACACTTATCTCTCTGTACTGTAAAACTACCCTTAAAGCTTAAAAAATGCTTTCCAGTTTCGGCAGGAAAGTGGAGCCCGGGCGATAAGAAAGTGATTAGGAAAGTGTCTGCGTGTTATCATGTGGTTCATGTCGTGCCTCTCTGGACTCCTAGATTGAGGGCACACAGAAGTTGCTGAATAAGGACATGGCGGAGCTGATCAGTAAGATGCGGCTGGCCCAACAAAACGCCATCACCTCTCTAAAGGAGGAGTGCAAGAAGCAGATGCTGGCAGCAGCTCACACGCTGGCCATGGATGCCAAGAACCTGCTAGATGCAGTGGACCAGGCGAGGGTACGCGCCAACCTGGCCAAGCCCAAACCTGAGGATGCAGTCTTCTCTGACTAGTCTGTGTCAGGGAAAAATGCATGCTCAGCTTTGGGCTTGAGAAAAGCGGAGATTTTCTATGCAAAAAAAAAAAAAAACAAATGTCCTGGTACATGTTTAATGTTAAACCTATTAACATTATAAATGTACATTAGTGGTACAACAGATGATGATTTTGCATCCTGAATGGATTTCAAAAGTAAACTAGATTCTTTAGGTTCAGAATACACATGTTATAAAGTTCAGCACTCTTTTTCAAGTGTAGTTTCTTGAATTGCGGCTGAAGTTATTGACTGTTTAGACTAAACATTTTCAAACTAGATTTGATATGTATTTGCTTCTCTTCTCGCAATATATTCGTCCATCTGCCCGTGTGGATGCGATCAAACACATATGTTTAAATGCAGTGTTAGTGTGTTGCTGAATAATTGTGATGACACTAGTATTTGTGTAAAAGGTGTACATTGGTCATGACATTTCTTTGTCGATTGCAGAAATATGTACTCCTATCACATATAAACTGCGGAAGAAAATATCCACATTCATTTCACTTTCACAACTCTGGTACGGTTCAAGGATATGTGACAGGCCTACAAGCAAGCGCTACATCAAATAATATCAGGTTTCATAACTGATATTGCAGTATTCTCAATTCCGTGTACATTTCCACAACAAACTGTGAGCTAATAAAAAAGCTATTGGAATATCTGGCTTCAAAATAAAATCCTCATTCTCTACAGCTTTATACCTTTATTTGGCATTTCAAAGTTGTTTCCACCTGGAAGAGTTATACCACTGAGTTTTAAAAATAATTATGATTATATATAACTCAGGGTAATGTTAAGGTATGTGGCTGATTATTGGTAATTAGTAAAAGATGTTTGGATTTGATGAACACAAGGTGTAAAGAACAAAATCATTATTCTTTTTTTTTTTTATTATATCACCTATAGACTGAAAAAAATTATATGACAAGCAAATCAAACCTTCAAAATATTAATGTTTTTTTTAAAAAGAACATGTTTATGTGTTTAAACATTTTGGCTGTGAACTTAAGTACATTTTCTGCAAAACTGTTAAATTTCTTGTACAAAAGCAGAAAGTAAAAAAAAAAAGAAAAACAAATCTGCCATTATGATCAGTAATTTATTACAAAGGCTTCTATATATACAGTAAATATATTTCTGCTTACTGTGCAAGGGGATGCACTGGATTTTAATGACCACAACAAAAACAGAAATGTCTGCCAAAATATAATTAAAAAAGTGCAGCTGAGTAACTCCTTTTCAACCCTTTGACAGGCTAAAACCAGCAGAACCAATTCCACCACGGGATATCATCTTGCACCTTAATATTTATGCAAAAAGGGCCAAAAGGCAATCTTTTCCTGTCCTGCTTAGCTTTGTGTTCATGGCACATGCCTTTTATTTTTAGCTTTGTGTTTTGAGTGTAAACATTGCTTGAAATGTTTTGTCAGAAATTCCCTGTCTATAGGATATTTTCAAGATGCTTTGAAAAAAGCTGCAGGACAATTGGATATTGTGTCGAACATGCATATACTGATTCAACTATTAGATAAATAAAAAAAACAAATAGTAAATGGAAAAAATAGAATCCTGTTCAGTGTGTGATATGGAAGCATATTTCATTGTATTGGTTTCCTCTGGACTAGCTGTGTTTTTAATCCCCCTGTATGTGCAACTGGACATTGATACATTGATATATATAAGGGCACGGTGGCTTAGTAGTTAGCATGTTCGCCTCACACTGCCAGAGTCGATTCCCGTCTCAGCCATGTGTGTGTGGAGTTTGCATGTTCTCCCCGTGCCTCAGGGGGGTTTTCTCCAGGTTCTCTGGTTTCCTCCCTGGTCCAAAAAACATGCACGGTAGGTTGATTGGCACCTTGGAAAAATTGTCCCTAGTGTATAAATGTGTGTGTGTGTGTGTGTGAATGTGAGTGTGTGTGTGTGTGTGTGTGTGTGTGTGTGTGTGTGTGTGTGCCCTGCGATGGGTTGGTATTCCATCCAGGGTGTGTCCTGTCTTAATGCCCCCGTCACCCGAGGAAAGATCGTATATATCGGAATATATATATATATATATATATATATATATATATATATATATATATATATATATATATATATATTATTTTTTTATATATATATATACTTTTTATGAAACATGATAGGAGATTGTCACAGTTTATTACAGAATAGATATAGCCAGCATTCAAATAGCCAATTATGCTGTGATAAAAAGTATGGACAGATATAATCTAGAATATAAATTTTGCAATATTTGAAATGCTTAAATGGTACTATTTATTTATTTGTTTGTTTGCATCATGCACACAAGCATTTTTAAATTCCCAACAGGTATAATTACAATGTGCTTAATCCAGAGATTCGAAGCACTACTGTTCCAACATGGCCATCGACACATTGTTTGCTTGTGATCTGTAATAATCCGGTGGTGTTCTATTATATTTTTGGGAATGTCACTGATAAAATTAGAGAAATAAAATCTAAAATACTATTCATCTTCAGTAGTCGCTTTATAACAGTCAGGCTTGAGGCAGGAAATGGGGAAGGAATGCTACATGCTTAATTCTAAGAAATGTGATATCTCATACATAACAGTCTCACAAAAACCGGGCCATACACAGTCAGGTATGGAATTTCCAACGAAGAACTTCACTAAAGCTTTTTTTTTCTCACCCAGCTGTTCTCCAAAGCCTGGCCAGTGTGTGTGTGAACACATCACATTCTCTAAATCTCACCGCGTACGAAATTAATCCATTGATTTTTGAGAGACAAAGATAAATGGACACAAAACGAACACCCCTGCTTGCACTCCTGCACAAGTCCTTTTTGAAGGTGCCACATTTTATTCATCAGTATTCATTGCAAGGCATTACATTCAAAGATGAATTTGCTCCCTGGGCTCTTGCACAGTGCAGATAGACATTCTGCTCCATGATGAATTTCTTGCCCTTCATTCAAATATTTTTGCACAGTTTCCATATTATTCATCCACGCGGCACACTCAGTCACTGTCGGTAATGACAAGTTTTTCCACCGCGCCCAAACTGCTTGTCTGCAAGTTTATGTAAGTAGCTCTAGATCATGCCAGCTAGCCACGGGGGAAGGAAGAGGCCGACGGTACCCAGCAGACAAACGATGATGAACATCCACAAGAAGATCCGATCAATTACCATGGCAACATACTTCCAGTCCTCTTTAACCTGCATTTCAAGATCAGAGTTCAAAGAAAGGCAATGTTAAAGTTTTTACGTGTTTCTGTTCGCTTTATGAGTTTGCATTAAACATGTTAGGGAAAAAAAGTGAGGGACATCGAACAATCTCTCACAAGGGTCATTTAGTAAATAAATACATCTGGATATGAGGTCTAATCTTGAAGATGCTTTCATTCAGTGATGATTTCTTTTGTCAGGATAATCAATAGATCACAGATTTATTTGCTCTGACATGAAATAAATAAAGATAGAAACCTTGAGGGCAACTCACATTTGTTCACTACATCCTTTCTTTACTCACATTTAAAGAAAGATCCTCCGTAAAAATTACTTTCATCACTAAGCATTTATTTTACTGATGTTCCTCAGATCTGTGTGTGTGTGTGTGTGTGTGTGTATATATATATATATATATATATATATATATATATATATATATATATATATATATATATATATATATATATATATATATATATACTCTAGCTGTAACAGATGTGCAAAATATGGTGCATGGCTCCTTTAAGAATTATGTTCCGGTTGTTTTCCGTATAAACTGGTGACATGTTTAGGTTACATTTTTCTTTTGTGAATGCGTTGCGCTTCCGTAAAGTTACATCCGGTAATATACAGTAATATAGTGAGGAGCTCATACCTGTTGCGCAACTAGTAGGCATAATTCGAGGAAATTTAGGAAGCCTGCGAGGATGATATATATATATATGTGTGTGTGTGTGTGTGTGTGTGTGTGTGTGTGTGTGTGTGTGTGTGTGTGTGTGTGTGTGTGTGTGTGTGTATAATTTTTTTTTTTTTATATATTCACTGAAGGACCCAGATGAAACCCAATCAAATATGAGGAAATTGTGTGATACTCTGATTATCCTGTAAGACATACTCAAATGCAAACATAGAACCTTGAAGCAATTACCAATATAACATTTCAGTTATTAATTTCCTTCCAACTTTGCTGTTATTTTGCTATTTTTTGGAAAAAAAAAAAGAATTAAGTTAGAAATGTAGACGTGTGTAGTGTGGCATTTTCTGCTTTCGATATTAATTTGATTTATTATATTATAATATTATATTATATTAATATTAACATGCTGGACCTTAATATCTGTTTGAGATATGTTCAAAATTTCTGTGAATTGTTTTTTTTGTTTTTTTTTACTAAAAGGTTTGTATTCTTAATGATCAGAAAGACATTTTAACAAATGTAATAATTATGAATACTTTTTCCTTGAGGAAAGAGACAAGCGAAGTTCACTCACACTAAAGTCGGCATCTTGCGCTCTCAGATGATCTGCTATGTAGTGAACTCCCTCCAGAGCTTGTATGATGCTGGGGGAGAGAAAGAAACGCTCGTTGTCCACTTGCCGCACGGCATGGTTCACTCTACCACCTGGAAGCCTGGCACCCGGCGCTGCATCGTGCCTCATAGAATGTCCATGTTTCACAGGCAGAGACGGAGGGAGTGGAGGAGATGGAGTTGGGGTGGAGCCGGGCGGACGAGGAGACGGAGGGCGGAAAGACAGAGAGAAATTAGAAGACAACGTGCCTAGCTCAAGGTCTTGGTAGAAGCACTGTGTGCGTGCTTCCTCGTCCTCAGCCACCTCCCTGAACCAGTTGGCCGAAGTGCTGAGACTTGATGCAGCAGGAAGTCCTCGTGACCTTCGGGTTTTCAGGAGTAGAAGTCTTTGCCGACGGCGTCCATAAGGAGCCGGTCTGCGCATGAAGAGCCAACGCGGGATGATATCCAGGAAGATGGTGTGCACCCAACTCGGCATCTTATGGGTGCCCGGTGAGCGGTGGTGCACGTTCAGGACAAATACCGTGATTATAATAGACAATGTCACGAAGATCATGGTGAAAAGTAAATACTCCCCAATGAGCGGGATGACCAGTGACGTGGACGGGATGATCTCTGTGATGAGCAGCAAGAAGACGGTGAGAGACAGAAGGACGGAAATGCACAGCGTGATCTTCTCACCGCAGTCGGATGGCAGGTAGAAGACCAGCACAGTCAGGCAGGAGATCAGCAAACAGGGAATGATAAGGTTGATGGTGTAGAAGAGAGGAAGGCGTCGGATGATGAAGAAGTACGTGATGTCTGGATAAATCTCGTGGCAGCAGTCGTACTTCTTGGTATTGTACGTCCCCACAGCATTGACAATGGCCCATTCACCGCTCTCCCAATAGTCCTTGAGGTCCACAGTGGTCTCTAAGCGCTCTAAATCGATCTTGGCCTTGTCGTATGTCCATGAGCCGAACTTCATCTTGCAGTTTTGCTGGTCAAAAGGGAAAAAGGTGACGTCGATGCTGCAGGAGCTTTTGTAGATGGCAGGAGGAACCCAGCGCACTTTACCTGTGTAGAAGAGGTGAGCTTTGGTCATGTGGGTCACAGCAAACTCTCCATCTGCACTGAAAAGAAAAGAAACACTTGTAAATTCTAACACGTACACACACACACACACACACACACACACACACACACACACACACACACACATAATGATTAGTAAATATAACAGCTGTGGCACAATCTCTAATGAACTGATTACATCATAACCAAAAGGACGTGCTATTTTAAAGTTTATCGGCACAATAAAGCTGTAATACCTCTAAGGAACGCCAGGTGGTGGTGTTTTAATGTGCTTTTAAAATATAGGCGTATTAAATAACGTATTGTATTACACTGGTGGTAACAGGTCACACATCCTTACCTGACCTTCTACAGTGAAAGCCAAGTCAGCATTGTACTTACACTATCGAAAGTTCCATTATCCATCACGTTAAAAAGAAACGCTTTTGGGCTGACCGAGTTTGGATTCTATTGTAAACGCAACTTGTATGTTCCACAATGATTATTCATCAACTCGAACCTGACTAGTAGGTATAATTAGGATGAACATATGCTACGGCTTTTCACGATCACCAGAAATTTGGGACTTGATGTGTTAGAAAGCACTTCTCCACCAGCTCCGTTATGAAGACAGAAATATCTTTTGGAAGCATAGGTGTTCTCTGCACCAGTACAGTTCCAGAGACATGCAGCATTAAAAGTAGTTCTGACAGCTTGAGGTGGCCACCAAGACACCGTATGTTGGATTTTTCCCTTCTGTACCTGACTCTGACTATATTGCTGGGTTTTTTTTATGTATTGCAAGTAGTTGGCATGAAAACTTTCCGAGATTATTATAAATACCACTCACTTGTTGTACAGCACAATGTCTGGAACCCAAATGAGCTCTGACGGCACCCTGATGGATGTCACATTGTCGTAATCAGAGGGCTTCCAACGCAATTTATAGTCATTCCACTCCTGCGAAAAGAGGCTCGAGGTTATTATTTCTGTATAATCAGAGTGTAGATTTACCCTTTCATCTTTGTGGGTATTTGTACCACTGTTATTCAGTCACAGTCGCAGTGATTGATGTACACACGCTGAGGCTTTCTTATGAATCTTAATGTGGCTTTACAGAAGATCCATATTTAACTACAAACCCCACTCAGATATGATTTCTGTACACTGTAACATTTACCGTATAAATCTAAACTACTTAATAGCATTTGTTCATGGCATTATTGTTAATCTAAACAGATTAAATCGCTTCCAAACACTGTTACAATATTGGTGCTCACCTGCTTCAACCAGACATTGGTCGTCATCATCTGGTTTTTCTCATCCTACAGAAAGGAAAGGGGGGTGGGAAAAAAAAGAAAGAGAAAGAAAGAAAGAGAAAAGTAGGTAGGAGTGTATAAGACAAGGAAGCCAAGGCAGGTCTCTCCATCTGAAGTGTAATATCCCTGTGGACCGATTTCGTGGAAGGTCTGACTCATTGGGGCTATCAGGTTAAAGGTACTAATGTGGTTTCCAGGGAAGTTGATGTAACTAGTTCCGTCGCGGAATTAATATTTACAATGTGTCGGTAGAAGATTACACCCCTTCAAAGAAATAGAGGTTCCTGTTCCCTTTCTCCTTACAGCCTTCAATTGAATTTGGATTGGGATACTAAGTGCCACGTGCACTTTCATATAGGCAAGCCATCTTTGGCCAGCTGCAATATCAAAAGCTGCCGTCTACGTATTATTTAAAAAACTCTGCTGACTATCGCACATCAGAGCTGTCTGGCTACCAGGAAAGATATATGAGTGGGCCAGATTGTATATACAATGAACAATATCGAAAAAAAACAGGCATGGTTAAGTAAAAAAAAAAAAATATATATATATATATATATATATATATATATATATATATATATATATATATATATATATATATAGTAAAGTCTCTGCGGTTCCAGAGCAACAACAACAAGAAATCTATAAATAGTTTCATGCTGTGGCTTCACTAGTGTTAGTAAAACACAGGCACTCCGCCCGTCATGATATCAGTATTGATAAATTGCAAATTCAATCCCGTCAAAGTAGAGGCTTTTTATAATCTGCTGTATTTCTTTGACAACGCAGGTCTGTCAAAGTGAAAATTAAATTTCGAAAATCAATCCTGTTTATTTATCGCGGTATTATCTTGTCCTTGTGTTAATGAAGGGCTTTCAATCAAACATGTCCGTATTCAAAGCGATCAATAGTAGGCTACATATCGCCTTCATCAATGTCAAACAACATACCAGATGCAGAAATGATCTTAAGAACATTCGAGCACTAGACTGGGCGCATGTGTTTCCATGATATGATCTCGCCTCAAATAAAGGCCGCTGGTAGAAATGCTGTTGCAATTGTAAAACAGCAATCCACGCCGGTGCTCACAGAAGATCTACAACGCGTCTTGACGAACAGCTCACGGTGGAAGAGTTGCTCAATCAGCTATTTGCAAAACGAAGCCTGTGTTTCACTCAGATTTACTACAGACTCTATAATTGAACAAGACTCAATACACGGCCATGGTTTGAATTTTCAAATAAATCAGACATTCAATTAAGAAATAGTAATTAAAGAAATAAACAATAAATCAATGCAGACACATGGAATAATAATATATATATATATATATATATATATATATATATATATATATATATATATATATATATATATATATATATATATATATATATATATATATATATATCAGGATTTCTATCTGGCTTTTATTTATTTGGTGTTTTGCTTTTACATTTACCACATCAATAAGCTGGGCGATGGACAAGCCAAACTTAACAATGACGACATCTGAGGTGTTTGGCACAGGCCTTGACCACTTGTTATATCCAACGAAAAGCTTCTTAAAGAGTTCATCCTCAGCATGGGAATGAGTCTTCTCAAAACAGGACACTGCCAATGTAATAAAGATGTGTTTCAGAGAAAATCTCAAACCCTTATAAGCATAAGATTTTGCACATAGCACATGTAGCAAATGTTTTATAAGCATTTTACACAGACATTCGTGAAACAGGGAAGGAAGTCATTTGGCATGCAAGTTAATATGTTGTTCCAAAGGCTGCACATCACTGATCTAGTGAGTGCGTCAGTTCCATGTCATCTCAACAGATTAATGCCATTTGCTCATTTTGTCACACATTTCAGTTGCTGCAAAAGGTCTAAAGGTTCATCATCCTCTTGGGATCATCATTCTCATATATATATATATATAAAAAAACACATTTTTAAGTTTCCCTTAAGCTTAATAAAATTCATGAGGATGACAGTCCTTTAAAAGATTAAATGAGTCTGTATTACGTGCATGTTGGATACATCAATAGAGCTTAATCACATACAACTACAAATACCGTTGCTCTAATCGTCTGTGTCCTGTATAACTTATTTTCTCAATTTTAATCTTAAATATACATTCTGACCTCCATTATGATATTTTATACAAGAGACACACAAGTTTTATGTTGTTTTGGACAGCCCAGACCAAATTTAGTAACACATGTTTTTTTTTTTAACTCATGGTTCTTGCAATTCCCGTGTTGCATCATTGCACCTGGCACATCTGCCCTTCCTTACTGTTGCTGAGAACTTTCTTAATTTAGCAGAAATATGTGTTGGGCAAAAAGCAGTCGAGTGACCAGGCTTCATTCCAAACTGCACTGATCATACCTTTGAGCCCTGGGGGAGATTGCACTGAACGTGAGAGGCCAGCTGGGCAGCATGGCTGGAGTAGCTCTTGCAGCGCAGTGTGATTAGCTCAGTCTTGCACAGGGCTCCCTGGGGATGGACTAGCTTATCGATTACAGCACATTAAATAAATCAACCTCTGAGCAAATAGCAGCATCTCATTATCAAGTCAGATTTACGGTCGACATGGAGCTCTATAAGTTTTGCATGATTTTCAAGGGCAGAATACTCAAACATATTGCTTGTCAAAAGTCACCTGATAATCAGACAGTCACTTTTGGTGTCTGTGCACAGAAAATTACGTATAAATCAAACTTATCCAAAACTTTTTCTCTATTTTATTGACTATTTTAAAACTTGCGTTAATGGATTTTGCAGAACTGGAATGAAGCGTGAAGTCTTGTTTTACTATTCTATTTGTGCTGAAGTCAGGAGACCAGCATTTTGTCCCCAATGGAGTTCTGGGCAGGGGATTTGTGAGAGCCTTAGATCAAGTGGAAAGATTCATCTATAGGGATTGATCCATGCGAGGCGTAGATCAAATCTCACATAATGCAAGTCCATGCAATGATACACTGCTGCTGTCTGCTTTACTCTAGTCTATACATATGCATGAAACATTAAGGCATGGACTGATGGGTTTTTTGTACGCACGTAATATACGTAGAGTGTCCATTTATTTATTTATTTGTTTATTTATTTGCTCACTCATCGACATTCTTGTGCTCGCTCCAATTGCGGTTCACCCACCAAGCTGTCAGGGCACTGAAATATATTCACTCTTCGCTATAAGCACCAGTTCCTAATGGGCTGACTGCATGCTGCAAAATGGTATGTGGTAGACAGGTGCAGTACAGAATGCAAACTTGACTGGTGTTGTCTTATACAAAAGCATAGCTGTTCAGCCAGATGAAAAGGTGGAAAGATAAGTCCTGGAGACAGGTCCTTCCTAACAGATGACAATTTAGTTTTGGAAGATGTTAAAAAAATATGTTATGTTGTTAGGCAACACTTTCCTGAAACGCTACCAATA
Source organism: Kryptopterus vitreolus (assembly GCA_030449085.1). NCBI lineage: Eukaryota > Metazoa > Chordata > Actinopteri > Siluriformes > Siluridae > Kryptopterus > Kryptopterus vitreolus. The sequence continues at coordinate 23,137,059 of JACRUU010000007.1, forward strand.
TATAACTAGGTTTAATTTATTCTTTATTTCTTGTAATAACACGCTCACTGTGTGATCAAAATGCTTCTGTCCGTGTAGTACGTCTCAGTACAGAATAATAAATAATGAGCAGAACAACAACAGATATGAAGCAATGAAAAAGGAAAATCAAATCATGTCAGCAACAAAATGTAAACGCAAAGCATTTTCAGGGGAACGTTTTTCTGTCCTGGTGCTGTACTATTTGTGCGCTTTTGCTTGATGAACATTATAAAAAGCTCAGTGCTGTGAGCAATGGTTTCAAATATAACCTTTCTATTATAAATGGCTTTTTTTTTTTTACTTTATTTGATCGTACATACATTTGTCTGAATTGTGACGCAGGTAGAAAGAATACAAGGTTTGAGATAAACTTACTTGCTTGCCACAGGATGCTCCAGAGCAGAGCGCTCCTCAGTGAGACCAGGACATTCCCAACGCGCTCCATAATACCGTTACATTTGACTCTCCATGCGCGCAGTCAGTGTGTCCGGAACTTTTCCATCCTCTGACATTCTAACCTTTGAGTTTCCGACATTTTTTTTTTATTCTTTTTGTGTAGCGTCCTCGTTATGGTGAAAAACAAAAACAAAAACAACTATCGATCTGTCAATAATTGCCCCATCAATTAAAGTATCATATTGCGGTTGGTATGTTATTCAAAGTGTGAGCGCACATCACATAATCCACATCCACACGTCTGTCATGTTTCTCCACTCCGATATCGAGCTTCTCCTCACAAGCAGCGCCGCAACAGATCCCCACATCCGCACCTGTTCACCGCCTATACACTTCCCCGTTTACTTTTTATTATTATTATTATGATTATTATTATATTTTGTTGTTTAAACCCCTAATAGAATATGTCGCTCCACGCGCCGTGAAAAGTTTTGCAGAGAGCGGCGTGTGCGGTGTTTTGTTTTTTTTTTCTTTTTCTTTTTTACCCCTCTTACTCGTAGTTCCGGTCCACAAGCTCCTCAGCCTCCCGTCTCCGTGGCGACCATGCTAGCGCGCTGGCTGTCCCGTCCAGAATGACGTCGAAAAAAGCGGGCGGGAACTTAGCGCGAGTTTTACGGTCAACACACACACGCACGCACGCACGCACACACACACACACACACACAGCCTGCGAATGTACTTAACAATTTTCCACTAAGACCATTAAAACCAATCAAATGCACCAATAGAAACCAAGCTATTCTTACTCAACCCATTTAAACCTCTGTATTTCTATGTTTGTTGTTTTTGTATCGATCCTATTTGACAGTTTTATCATATCTTTATTTTTAATCTTTCATCATTTAAATAGTTGTGAGTAGTTTTGAGTATGTCAGCTTGTATCTGACATGGAACTAATATGTGTTTTAAAACTGCAGTATGGACAACGAAGGTGTATTCTTTAGTAAATTAGGAAGGAAATCGGTCCACATGGTAGGAATGCATCCTTGACTGGAGGAAAATGGTTGCTTATTTGGGACTGTTTATTATTATTATTATTATTATAACAAATATTATTATTAATAATAATAATAATAACAATAATAATAACAATAATAATAATAATATTTATCATTTGGAAGAAAGTAGACTACTGGTTTGGGCAAGACACTGTATTTGCAAAGAAAAAAATAATAATAATTCGGTTTTATTAACGTAAGGCTAATATATTACACTTAGTTCATATATACGCATAGTTTATATGGGAATAAAAACAGAAATTTAATCCCCTCTCATTTGAAATATGGACCTAAATTTGACCTTATAGTTCCATAACGCCATACCACAGCTAGAGGGCAGACACACTAACATTCTGAAACCTCTCGTCAACAAGGAGGGTAATATGATGTTAAGGTCATCTCCTCCAGGCAATGCAAGCAATAATTTGGATTGGTGGATGAATGGCTTCATTTAAAAAAATCAACATGGAATATGCAATGTGTCATGCTTCTTGGTTTTACAAGGGTTCCTTCTTGTCTATTTGTGCGATTCATTCCAACTGGTTGGAGAAGCTACACTGATAACCATGAAATTGGTTCCCATTTAGAGTCACAACAATGCAGAAAGGTCAGTGCAGAGTTAGTAATTACAGTTTAAAAAGGGAATCTTTTCTTGAACTCACTGGTATGCCTGAGCTATTATGTACTAGATAAAACAGGCTGTAGATAACTGTGGTTTCGATTAATGATCATTATTAACATATTCCTGACATCAATAGATTTAAATCATGTAAATCCTGGGTAAAACAAAAATGTACATAATACATGTCCCTATGCAAAATAAAATGCATATAGTAATATATACTATAGAATATAGTCTATATATTAGTATAGTGCTATACAGAAGGTGCTATTACATTTTTAATCTGGTGACACACTTAGAGTTGTCTTATGGGTATCTATATTTTTATTCAACGCTGAAAATAGAAGTAGAATAAACCCAGAACTTATACTGTACAAGTATATTCAACAATTTGTATATTGCCATGATCTACATGAGATTAGAATGGGTTTCAGAGAAGCAACAAGCATTTCTGCAAAAAACAGTGACTGGCAGATTATTTACAGATTTACAGATTATTACAGCAAATTATTACTTTTCTATATGCACATTATTGAGTTAATACATATCCTACAAAATCCTAGAAATCTCATTATCTCTCTTGATAATTTTGGTTCAATATTTGCACATTATTCAAAAAATAAAAAGGTAGACTGAGAATACAAGACTGAGGTTAATTAGCACTTTATGTTGTACGCAATATACGCAAAATATCTAAATAAACTATATAAAAGCCAAAAGCAATGTAAATAAAGTATAACCTACAAAGCATCTAAGCTCTTTCATCCTGCAACTATGCACTCATACATCCTGCACACATCTGGCCAACATAAATCATACTTTACACCGTGTTTTGTTATGATTAATAGTGAGGAATTAAACAATGGTGATAACAAGCACCCTTGCTGCTTTGGCTGCCAGATGAGGCTCCATTTGTTTTTCTATGACCTCACTGTCATTTCTCTTTTTTCTCCTCATATATCCGCACTGACTGAGGGGCCCAGGCTGTAGTCTCTCCATCTGTACCCTAGCACCAAGAAAACCATAACACTTAGCTAGCTGCCTGGAATTCAAATACAGTTGTATTAGATGCCAACATTGGTTTCAATTCATAACATTTATGCAGAACATTGTACCTTTATAACGTTTTTATTTATTTAATTTTTGAGAGTCTCTATTCGTTTCTTTTTAATGTTCCTCATGATCGTTTTTCTTTTCCGAAGCTTTATGTCCTTTTTAGCTTCAAGCTCTGTCTTAGTCGCTCCTTTATCTGCAAGTGAAGGGTTCGTGACGAGGTCTCCAGTTGGTTGGCGATGTCTTTTGTGGCACGGAGCATCCCTTCAAAGGTCAAAACCTCGTCAATGATTCTTATGGAGAGACACAAAGTGGAGTTTGTTTGTTTTTTTACCTTCTTTTAAATCACAATGCATACACAGGAGCGAGAAAGATGTTCTGACACAGCTTTAAATGTAGAGGCCTGCAAAGGGCTAACCCCACATTCTTTCCAACTGTTAATGCAGATGATGGAAAACCCAGAGTGCACAGACCAAAGCAAAATCTCCACGAGCATGTTTTTTTTTTGCCGTTGTCATTTTACCTGTAATTTAATGCACATACATTTGTACAATATAGATAAATGTAGGAAAGTACAGGTTTTTCCAACGGTGACTCAAGGAAAACTCGGCTTTCATATGCGGTAATGTATAAAGTAAAAAAAAAAAAAAAAAAAAAGGAGGCGTAGAAAACCTAATTTGTTCAAAATGTGAATGAAGCTTTTTAATCCATTATGGTTTAAGTTGAATTTTCTTTGTCAGATTGTAAATCCTGCTCAATGAATCATTCCGCCACAATTGTAGAGGTATTTTAAACCTATATAACCAATTGTTTAGGCATGAAAGATTTGCTCGTTTATGCTCTTGCCAGACTTGCTCATCAAACTATCGGGAGTGTTTAAGACTCTAAACAGGTACGCATTGTATCGGTGCTTTAGAATTATTCGATTACTTACTTCTGAACTCCAGCAAGGTCAGCTCCTTCTAGCTGGTTTTCCAACTCCTCTGTCGCTTTTCTCAGCACTCCCACACAGCTTGCATGATTCTCCTTGATCCCAACAATATTTTCTTGAATAATGTCTTGATAGCTCTGATCCCCCATTTCTGCTCCAACAAACTGGATGAGATTCTCCATTACTGCCTGATTCCCATGCTGGAGGGCTTTCAGATAAGCCATCTCCTCCTTGGACACTTGTAATCGCCTGGACATAGTCTGGCTGGTGTGGAAATTGACCGAGCAGTCATCAGCTTTGCTGTCTGGAATGACTTGAAAAAGTGACTGGGTCCAGTTTGCGTTCTCGGGGTTGGGTGAATCATTATAGACTGTGTTTGGAATAGGAGTTGAGGTAGAGGTGAACAAAAGCTCTGGCATACTGCCTGATCCCCAGTCCCCTCCATCACCACTCTGGCAGTGACCTAGTGTCAGTGTGGCTATGAATAGTAATAGACACAGCATCCAGGGCTGCTCCATTCTGTCTGATGAAAAAGAATCAATTTACTATGGTGACCTTTCCAACCTGTAAAGAGTTATAAATGAGAGCACGGCGTCTGAAAAATGTCAAAGCGTTTCTGTCTTTTCTATCTAGTCAACACTGACCAGGTTAGTCTTAAATAAAATAGTTGTTTTTTTTTCTTTGACTCCAAACAAAGAAATATAGAGTTAATACATTCTGCTTGACTTGAGGATTCACAGAGAATATTCCATTTGTTATGGAACTTTTTGCTGAAAAATTCAAAATGTTAGCTCATCAGAAGTGTATATATATATATATATATATATATATATATATATATATATATATATATATATATATATACATATATATGTATGTCATGTGTATATATGGATGGATGGATGGATAAATAAACTATAAAGCATGGATGAACTTGTGAATATCTAAGAAAACTAATGGCGCTGGTTTGTGCTTCCATTAAAATAAATAATAATTATCATATATCAAAATGGAATAAAAATGAAAATAGGAAATACAATAATGACACTTTCTAAGGCAGGAAGGTCCAGGAAAGATATCTTTAGAAGGACCTTTGATGCTTCTAAGAGGTCAGTGTTACATTCAGTGTTGGATGTGACTTCTGTATAGTCCCCACTAACATGTGGTATGCATTTGGTTAATTTCATGTGCACCGAGCAAACGTTTTTGTACGTGCCGCTTCTAAGGTATAGACTGTGAAAGCATTGATAAAGGCAGAGAGAAAGGCAGTTTATGTACTGTATTATTGTATAGGGATAAATGTGGGCTTTCTTGAGTGGAAAAACAGCTTGAGAAACACAGTGCAGATAATCTTTCAGCAAAAAAGTCCATTTCCTTGGTTTTACAAGGTGTCTAAGGGGCACACGAAGCGAAAATAAATAAATAAATAAATAAAACATCCCCCTAGGATTTAAGGATAACAGTTTAATGCTGTTCTCAAAGCCCTGATCCATGTTTTTGCCTCCGACTTTTCTGTGGTGACATTAAGCCTTTTTTTCCACCACAAAGACGATCTTTCAATTTTTGATAAATACATGACAGTATGCTCAAGATTTCAATTTGTAGATAAGAAAACTTTTGTGTCAGAGATAAATGTCTTTGCTTGATTAAAAAAAAAGTGCAACAAATAAGCATTTGGATGATTTATATTTATCAGTGACGTGCAAGGTCATGAGAAGCGACGACGCTATCCTATTGCTCTTGAAGGAGGAATCTGTTCATCACCTTTTTCATCTCAATCATTTCATCATTTTCTTGTGTTTGAGTGACCTGTTTACACTTGAACGCATCACCACTCGTCAACATATGGCTATTTGTCTGAAATGTGACAAAATCACAGTGGGAAGCTCTTGCATGCTAATATTTGGAATTTTTCAGCTTATAGTGAAAAACTCACTCAACTCTATGCAACTAAGAATGTTGTTTATTATAGTCGTGTAATATATTAAGGTTACAGTATCATTACACATTGGCCGGTAGATTATTTACATTATAAAACAGAAAGTACGAAAGAGGTTGTAAACAAAGGTTCTTTAAAAATCTGTGCAAGCTATGCATCCTGCTCGGGAAAAAGTGACTTCATTTGAGTTGAAGGTACAGAGGAAGTGATTGAAAATGCATGCTTTTTTTGAACAGCCCCCATGCCTGTGCCATGCCAAAACCCGACCGTCTCCAAGCAATTGGTTGTTTAAATCTGCTGACTGATGTGGGCTCTTTAGAATTATACGGACTTTTTTGGTCTGAAATGAATATATTTTTTGACTTGAAGACCGTCACAGATAAATAATGAAATATTTAATATGAAACACTGCACGGTCTGATATGAAGAGCACTGCATAAATATTTAACGGCAATGGCATTTTAAACAACATGAAAGTTTCCGTGTTTAACATATGAAACATTTTTGTAAATATGAATTGGTAAAGATATATTCAGAACCCATACAAATGATCTCTGTGTGTGTGTGTGTGTGTGTGTGTGTGTGTGTGTGTGTGTGTGTGTGTGTGTGTGTGTGTTTGTGTGTGTATGTGTGAGGGCTCATGCTAGCCCAGTTCGACTAAACAATGGCTAAAATGTGTTAAACAGATGTAACTTTATGTCTCACATTCTGAAAAAGAAAATAATGTATTTAATTGGGGGCACAAAAGACTTCTGCTTCTGCCCTTTACATCCCATTCAGTCCTTTTCAGTCGGTCACTACAATAAGCACTGTTTCTATTTATGGAAATAAATGCCAGAGCGGTTTATTAAAGTGCTTAATCAAATGTAAATGCAGAAGGAATCCGTACAAAAAAGAAGGCCACTATTAACCTCAAGCATTCCTCGAAACTGTGCCATAATCTCTTTCCTGGAATGGCAAAGGGAAAACTAATCAGCCTGGTCTATACTGAATGCCAATGGTACAGCTGGGCGCAGATACGTCTTAGCACATGAACAATATGAGAAAATGACTATAAAACCGATTAAAACGAAATGTCTAAATATGTATATTGCCTTTATAACTGCCATGACTTACAGTCTTTGCTCTAAATGCATTCAATGATTCATTATTCACCTACCTTTGTCATAACAACACGATAACTATTTTTGTTTTTAGAAAACATATATTGTCGATTTTGACATTTGTTTGCATCTTCTACGTTCTTTAACTGCATTTCTGACCTTTAAATTCTACACATTGCTCCAAGTAATGCACACAGGTTACAGGCATTAGATCATACATGTTGAAAATATGTTATAATATTAAATGACGCATGTCAACAAGGTTTAATCTGTTCATTTTTGTTTCGAACGACAATAAATAGAAAAGCGTTTTTCCCCAAAAGAATCAAGTAATAATTTATCCCCCCCTTCCGCCCCCGTTTATATACGTCAGAAAACAAACAAAACTCAAAGCTTTAAAAAAGAAGCGAAAGTTGAACAAACTTACCGAAATTCTTCAAGGGAGAATAGGTAGCACTGAAAAAAGAAAGAAAGGAAAAAAAAAAAGTCAATCCATCAGTGACCTCATCACTTTCATTCCAACATAATAGCTTTCAACCGTTTGTAGAGTCGGTTTGGAGGCGCAAGCGGCTTTAAACCTGCCTGTTAACTTCTGTCTGGAAACTACTATTGCAGTCAAGAGAGGAAGACTGAATGAAAGAGAGAGATGGAAAAGTTCAGAAGGAAATGGGGGTGGGTGGGTGTGTGTGTGTGTGTGTGTGGGGGGGGTAATCTAGTACACATCTGTGCTGAGCTTTTAGACATGGAGCGAGTTTTACTGGACCCAGGTAACGCCTTTTTATTCAAAAGCCTTTTTATTAGTTTTCAACTTAAGGTATTAGTCATAGCTGATCTTAAATATAATATGGAAGCAATAGTAGTTCCATGGATTAATACATTGAAACTATTTGTTAGTTTTTTTTTTTTTTGTAGAAGTCTATCTTGAGTACAGATAGACCAACCAAAAAGCTTTACATGCATGATGAAAAATCTCAGATTTCATTGTTTCTCTGCAGACCACCGCAAATGTGCCTCGTCCTTCTTTTTAAGTCACTGGCATCTAGAGTGGTGTTTTTGGATGACGTTTTGGGTTGATATTAATAGGCAATGAATTTGGCATGATTAAAACGGAGGTGTAAACATTGCAAAATGTTGACAGCAACATTCCAGGTACACAAGTGTTCGTACAAGTCTTGCCAGACCAATGCAAAATAAATTCTGTACAGACGTACGCAGATGTCGGAATAAATACTAATACGCCTCTGTTTACATCTTTTACATGTTTTTAACTACTATTAAACTAGGGTTTATGTAGGGCTTGGAGGTAAAAGCCCGAGACGCCTTTAGTTCCGAGCTCGAGCAGGAACGACACTGTGCTGCTTTATTGCACCTGTCATTACTGATGAGTCTGTTCTGGAGGGAGAGAGGCATAAAAGTGACAAGCAAAAAAAAGCACCTCTCTGTCATGTTGTGAAAGTGCAACATGTGGTGTCATTTATAACATTCTCCAGCTACAAGAAGACACGAGACTCGAGCTTTTATGATGACCGTAAATGTTTCGTTTCTTCTTCTTTATTGCATTTCGCTTTGGTCGTAATGCCATATTTTCTATCATAGCCTGGAATCAGCATAGGAATAAATCCAACCATATAATGAAAAAGGAAATACGCTATTTATGAAAACATCCTCCATTTAATAAATGTATGGTTATGTGAGCAAACTACTTGCATGGTGAAATAGATGTACATACTGAAGAGATAACAAATTGAATCACTTCTACACTGTGGTATGCACTGAGAACACAACTGAACAAGTGCATTTCATCCTTTTAGAAATCATTGTCAGTAAATGAAAGCTTTATATGGAAACCATTTTTTCAGCAGAGAACAAAAAATCCATCGATAAACAACTTTAATATATGATTAAAGGATGGTTTTTACATCGGGTCGCTCGGGGAATTATTTTTGGACAGACTAAAAAAAGGCACTTACGTGTGAGAGGATGACCATTTAGTAATCTAGAACAAAGGCTCAACAGAGACAATCTTAAGTTTGGGACAAGCTTTTAAGCCTATCCACATTTTGAACCGAAGTGAGTTGGAAAATATGAGTGTGCTGATGAATTTTTAAATGGTGCCATAACTCCACGCACCCTCCACTCCATCGCTTTAATGCCACACAATACAGAGAAATATTCATTCATTCATCTTCTACCACTTTATCCAATCTTCCCTCGGGTCACGTGTGCCTATCTCAGGCGTCTATGGGCATAAGGCAGGATACACCCTGGATGGAATGCTAACCCATCGCAGGACACACACTCACACACACATTCATACACTAGGGACAATTTTCCAAGGTGCCAATCAACCTACCGTGATTGTTTTTGGACCGGGGGGAAAAAAACGGAGAACCCGGAGAAAAAACCCCTGAGGCATGGGGAGAACATGCAAACTCCACACACACATGGCCGAGATGGGAATCGAACCCGGACCCTGGTGGTGTGAGGCGAACACGCTAACCACTAAGCCACCGTGCCCCCACAGAGAAATATAAAGAATTAATTGAATCAACAATTATTGTTCATTAATTACATCAGAAATATTTTTACATTTTCTTTGTGTGGTTTTATGCTTTTCTGCTGTTTTTGGTTTGTAGTGCTGCGGTGTTCTCACTATAAAACTTATATTTCACTCCTTAAACTTTTATTTTAGACATCGAAAAAAATATTTGGTCGAAACCTTAACAGTCTCTCATTTAACCAGTGACAATATGCTACAGTAAATGTCAGTCAAACCAGCAGCTGCAAGTGTTTATTTACCTGCAAATTGAAACCATTCGGTGTCGAAAAAAGACCCCGAGCCAACTTCTTTGCCAACTTGTAAATAATCCTGAATTCCACCTTATATTAAAAGTCTCCTGAGACATATTTACTATATGTAACTGAAGTTTGTAATATGAAGTATTTCTCATTCAGTGACAGAATGGTGTTTTCACATAAAATTGGAAACTTCTGACACACGGCAATAACTTACAACAATTTTAAATAAGTAACTGAATACAAATGCAAACATGCCACTACTTAATTTTAAAGGGTTGAGTATAATTTAGGTTCACCTTTTACCTCTGCATAGCTGCATTGTATACGGTCTGTAACCTTATGGCCTAAAAATGAACAGGACTGTACATACTGTAATACTCTCACCTTGGCTATATAAAAAATAGGCATGGATCAGCAATGTTCTCTCCCTCTACCACACAGTTAGTGTCAGTTTCAAAGTCAAAGGGCTACAAAGTCATCATCGTCAGCATACACTTTTTTGTGCTTGTGTGTGTGTGGGGGGGGTGATTTTAATGTGGTCAGTGACTCTGTGGACTAATATTTTATTCTTTTCCGGGATATGAAGTTCTTCCCAAAACTGCTACCACTCAGTTGCTACCAAGCTTGCATGTGGTGAGTTGGAGACCAGATCGTGAGTGGTCTGACGTTAACCCTGTTAAACACCTTTAGAATGCTGACTCCATCCCTACATCTTCACCTAATACCCTTAAGGCTGTTAGAACATCTCTAGGTATGTTACCCAGGGCTTTGGGAATGCCTCTGCGTGGCCATGCTCTGAACCATTTACATTGACACTTACATTTGGTATACGTCCTTATCCAGAGCGACTGAGCAATTGAGGGTTGTCAGAGATGTGATCTTCCAGGTCCAGAGGCCAATACCTTAACCACTGAGCTTCCATCTTCCACGTGTGTAATCTATCTAAAGGAAGGAAGCAGAGTCACTGGTGGAGTCACATAACGACCAGGAAACATAAAAACACATGCATAGGAGACAGCACTAGCTTCGAAAGGGAAGGAAGCTCCCCGTGGATCCAGGCAGATATCTAGACTCTCTCTCTCTCTTTCTCTTTCTCTCTCTCTCTGTATATGTATATGTATATATATATATATATATATATATGAATATATAGTCATTCATTCATTCAACTTCAGTCGCAAGACACACACACTCACATTCACACACACATTCATACACTAGGGACAAATTTCCAAGGTGCCAATTAACCTACCTGTACATGTTTTTGGATCGGGGGAAACCAGAGAACCCAGAGAAAAAAACCCTGAGGTACAGGACAAAAATGTAAACTCTACACAGACATGGTGGAGGTGAGATTCGAACCCCAACTCGGGAGGTGTGAGGCGAACTAAGCCACTATATATATATATATATATATATATATATATATATATATATATATATATATATATATATATATATATATATATATGTATATATAAAAAGAAAGAGAGAGAGAGAGAGAGAGAGAGAGAGAGAAAGAGAGAGAGAATGGCCAAGAACAACTCCAAAATGGCAAGAACAACTTCGGGGCAAGATTGATCATTTTCAGATTTCCAGTGGTTGATGTTCTCTGACCTTACAATATAAGCTCATTTCCAGAAATGCCCAGAGCTCCAGCAGGTCTATGGGAATCACAAATGCACTAGTAGTATCAGTTCCAGCATGCATAATAGATTCTGAATCCATACATGCACAGAAAGCGGCGATGACTAGCAAAATGCAAAATAATGTGATCCGGGGCAAACAAACAAAAAAAGGCCAGCTATAGAATTCATTAAAAAAATGCTTGAACTTTGCTAAAGCCCAGTCACTGAGATACAGAGGAATCATTCCTAAAAATGTAGACTACAGATTGCAGAGGCACAGGAAAAATATGCTTAATATGTTAATCACGCAGCCCTCTTTTGCACATATTGCATATCTTGCTCAAGGGTAATTTTTTTATTCTAATAAGCTCTTTGTCGGGGACATGGTGGCTTAGTGGTTAGCACGTTTGCCTCACACCGCCACCGCCCCGTGCCTCAAAGGGTTTTCTCCGGGTTCTCCGGGTTCTCTGGTTTCCCCCCTGATCCAAACACATGCACAGTAGATTGATTGGCACCTTGGAAAATTGTCCCTAGTGTATGAATGTGTGTGTGTATGTGTGTGTGTGTGTGTCCTGCGGTGGGTTGGCATTCCATCCAGGGTGTATAATGCCTTAACGCCCATAGACTCCTGAGATAGGCACAGGCTCCCCGTGACCCGAGGCAAGATCGGATATAGCGGTAGAAGATGAATGAATGAATGAACTGTTTGTCGCTGCTACATAGAAATACAGTTTTTTTGTTTGTTTGTTTTTTCTTATAGACACTAGGTCCAGTCGCTAGCCGCATATCATGTTCAGTTTGCATGAGGAACGAAAAGAAATGGAAAGATGGCTGTAGGCCGTGGTATTTTTTTCGTAGCAAATTATTGCACTACATGACTTTGATCTTATTCGCGTGCAATTAAAGAGGTTTCCGGTGTCTTTTTTTTTTTATTGAGCATCACCTATCACTCAAATGGAGAGTCAAATGCACACCCATTAAGACTGAAGAAGAAGGAAAGTATGCAAATCATGTCCCACTCCACTGCACATAGCATTAAACTTCATAAATCTAGGGAGATTAAATAGCATGCATAGCTGCTGAGCTCATGTACGTGGCTTTTATATTTCCGCTATCAGCGTTTTCGTCTTCTTCTTCTTCTTCTTCTTCTTCTTCTACGTATCTTGGCTCTCATAACCTTGTAAAAGTTCGTTCTGGGAGGACTTCATATCTTTCTTTAAAATACTGTCTGTATGATCTGCTTTCGGCTTGTTTTCGATACCAGTTAAAACCTCAAAATAAAATGGTAATGGATATACTATCATAATGCAGATGTTATTTCACAGTGGTTTGGCACTTAAGCTACTGGTCCCGATAGAAATATAATATATAAATATAACTCGCCATTTTCCCTTTATGTTATGATGGTTTAAGATGGAAGAAAAAGCAATTAGTTTGTACTGTATAGATCCAATCCATTAAATGCACTCATATCTGCCTCCATAGATGATTAAGTGTTCTAAAAAGCCTTGCTGACAGCTTACTGGGCTGTATAATTTATTTGCGAAACAGATGCATGTGATGGATAAAGGAATGAGCTTCCTGGCTATCAGGAATTGTACTCGTTCTGTTGCTGTTATCACTTCCAATAGAGTAGGGAGAGAAGGGAGGTGCGTTTTATGTTGTATGAAGGGTGCCAAATATTTTATTACAGTAGGTAGCTGGTGGTTAAACTCTGTCTTTCTTCTCCCCAAAGGTTAACAGCTTACCTTTGGCCCACAGATTTTTAAAAACACATTGTTTGAAACACTGAATTGTACAGTTTTGACATGAGAACCATGTGTGTGTTGTACTGTACAACACACTTGTACTGTACTAGCCAGATTTTTAAACCTGTGGTATGGTTCACTATACGGCAAAAGTCTGTGGACATCATCTAACATTCCTCACTAGATTGTGCTTTTTGGAGATTTGTGCTCATTTGTGCCTATCTCAGGCGTCTATGGGCATAAAGGCAGGATACACCCTGAATGGAATGCCAACCCATCGCAGGGCACACACACACACACACACACTCACACACACATTCATACACTATTTTCCAAGGACAAATTTCCAAGGTGCCAATCAACCTACCGTGCATGTTTTTGGACCGGGGGAAACCGGAGAACCCGGAGAAAAAAACCCTTAGGCACGGGGAAAACATGCAAACTCCACACACACATGGCCGAGACGAGAATCGAACCTGGACCCTGGCGGTGTGAGGCAAACATGCTTGGACCGTGCCCCTGCTCAGTCCAAACCATGTATCTCAATTTGTGTCCAGGGAAACACTCCGGTTCTGTCTCCCAGTGCCAACCCAGCGACATCCTATAAAAAAAAAATACATATGTCTGAATACCAGACGATCAAATACTTTCGTTGATATAATGTCCCCTACTGTAGATGTTCGAACAGCATAGTCACTGGCATCTTCAAGCAATGTGTGACGACCTATACCTTTTCCTGAAACACTTGACCTAGCACTTTTCCAATTTGCTGATTTATTTATTTATTTATTTATATATATATATCAGTTTAGTATTACATATATGTATATTCCATGACTTGATATAGCATTTATCATTTATTACTTCAGTGTCTAATCAACACACATGGCAAAAACAAGTAGAAGTACAGATACTCAGATTTTAAAAGACTTTGGTGTCATGCTAGTAACTGGACCTCACATCATATTTATTTATTAATATTAGGGCTGTCAAATTGAATTGTATTATGGCATGATAACGCAGCGTGCATTATTATGTGGATGATCTGCTCCTTCACTCTGCGTTGTGTTGGAGAACAAACAAGACCTGGACAGCAAAGACAAGTCTGGGTGAAGAAAAAAACCCCAAATGAATAAAGAAACTTTAGTCCGTGGCCTTCCCAGATCATTTCAGTATCGAACTGTCCTCAGTCGCGCTTACCGCTTGTAATGATAGAATATTAGAATATAAAAGAGGAGATTGCGCTTCCTAAATATCCTTGAATTACACCTACTAGCTGCTCATTCACAACATGTATGAGCTACTCACTATATTAACGCATTTTACTGTATGTAACCTAAACATATCACCAGTTTATATGGAAAGCAACCGAAAACGGAACATAATTCTTAAAGGAGCCACATACCCATTTAACAATTTAAACAACCACTAAAAAAACCAACAAAAAATGTTGCATATAAATTAATAAGAAATTCATTCATTTACAAGGATTCAATATTAAAAGAATGAAATAAATATAAAATAAGAGATTGTGAATGAAATGTACGTATTTATAACATCTGCCAATATTAGTTATCGTACTAAAACATAAAAAGTCTTAATTTATGGTACATTGAGAACATTGCAATGATGCGATTAATCGCGATTAAATATTTTAATCTATTTCCAGCCCTAATTAATATAAAAGAATTTCAAAATTTGTTACATAATGAATGCATCCAGGCTGAACATTAACCATATAGAACACAAGCAGAGAAAAGATGATCATGAATGTCACTGTTCTCACTCATGTTTACATCACTGTCTCCCTCTGTCTCATCCATGTTAGCCAGACTTCTTGTTGCTTTCGGCCTTGCTCATTGTTAACATTATAGACTAGACTACATATTTGGCGCCAGGAAATAATACACCAGTGGGAGGTTGAAATAGCCATGCAATGACAAGAAATAGAATGATGGGCTGAAAACATTGTGCAATTAGAAGGAACAAAAAATATTGATGTCACCAGATAGATTAAAAATAATCTTGAAAATGTAAAAAGTAAAAAGTACAGATATTAGTGAACAAAATATATAAGGAGAAAAAGTTAAAAAATGTTACCAGAAAAAAAGTTATTCCATATATTATCAGGAATATAACAGTATACAAGCCATCATTAACAAACTGAGGATGTGTATAGAAGCAAGGCTATAAGGCAAGTGCAAGGCTGCTTGGTATTAGATCTGTTGATTTAGATGCCATAATACAGTAGCTCTCTTGCCCAGCTGTTCAGCTATAACAACACTGCTGTGTTTCTGTTGCGTTGGATATGAGCTACATAAGTGTATTTGAAAACCTAGAGGGACAGCTGCACTTCAAGAAAGACAGATGCATAAATTTCCTTCTACACTGGTGCCTGGAAATCTGCAGTCAGTGGCGTGAAAATTTATGTATGTATTTATTTATTTATTTTTAGGGGGGGGGGGGGGGGGGGGGGGGGGGGGGGGGGGGGGGGGGGGGGGGGGGGGGGGGGGGGAACACACACAGAAAAAAAACAAATGCACTACTGGTATTGAATAATAATTGCAGATTTCTTCTATGTAGAAACACTCCTTTATATGGTATGCAAAATCATTTAGTATTTAATTAAATACATTTAGCAAAAGAGCAACACTATATAAATTGTTCCTTCAACATT
>JACRUU010000007.1:23155533-23193033 GCA_030449085.1 Kryptopterus vitreolus
ACAAATTGATACAGATTGAATTGTGACGAAAACAAAACAAACCAACGCCACTGAAAAAACCCTCACACCGAACTCACAAGTATTCCCAGCGATGCCTGAGACTTCTCTTACAATTCTTGTAAGAAGAAAAGACCACCTTTAAACTTGTTAAAAAATGTTTTTTGTCAGAATGCTTATTATGTGTGAATATACTATCAGGCTGACAATGTTTACTCGATACAATATTCATTCATTCATTCATCTTCTACCTCTATATCCGATTTTCCCTCGGGTCACATGGAGCCTGTGCCTATCTCGTCTATGGGCATTAAGGCAGGATACAAACTGAATGGAATGCCACCACACACACACACACTCACACATTCACACACACATTCATACACTAGGGACAATTTTCCAAGGTTCCAATCAACCTACCGTGCATGTTTTTGGACCGGGGAGGAAACCGGAGAACTCGGAGAAAAAACCCGTGAGGCACGGGGAGAACATGCAAACTCCGCACACACATGGCCGAGACGGGAATCGAACCCAGACCCTGCGGTGTGACGCGAACGTGCTAACCACTAAGCCACCGTGCCCCCCAATACAACATTCAATGACAATATTCAATTTCATTTATACTATTTTCCACACTAGTAATATATCAAAAAGAATCACAAAATGAGCTTCAGGTGTGTACAAGGCAATCATTTTTCCATTAAAGGCTGTGTCTCTACCCGATGAACATCTTGGTGAATGTTTTAGGAACACACATAGACCATCCTACATAAATCCAAAATATCATTAAAAACAGAGACTGCTTAATGCTAATTAAGAGATCAGAAAAATCATTTTCAATATTCATTTAAAACTATTTTTAATATCAAGCCCCAATCATACTCTCACAAATAAGTTAATGGGTCTAATAGATTAATCTCTCTCTCTCTTAGTCATTAGATTTATATAAAGATTTTCTTATACTTTCAAAGGCGATAAAGGTTAAACTGTTAAATGACAAGATTTTCAATGTTAACAAAAATGAATGTAAAACGTGTATTAAAATGTAAAAAATCATGTATTAGTATTAAAAGTCAGGCTGAAAACATACAGTAACCAATTAAAATTAAAAAAATAAGGGTAAAAATAATTCTGACTTGAACAATGAAAAAAATGTTATTTTTTGTACCTTCACATTACAAAGGATGGTCTATAGCTATTTGGCTAATATGAACTCATTACATTTACTGGCCACACAGCAAATTAACAGCAAAAATGTCCAATATCAATATGTATTCATATTCTGAATCACTATATTAATTCATAGGAAGAATTACTGTTTAACCAAATAAAAAGTAGAGTACGTTGACAAAGAAAGAAAGGGGAAAAAAAGCCAGATTTCAGATAAAGGTACACAGAAGGCATAAAAAATAACATTGGCAGACTTTTAGATGTGTTGATAAATGACAGAATGATGACTGATGATGAGTGATAGACTGCAGCAGGAACCCAGTGGGAGAAAATAGAGATGGCCAACAGGAGGTGAAAAAAGTGTCGGCATTACCGTATATCATGTCCGATGACACAAAATGCAACACTTCCCATTTTTAAACAGGGATGCTTTTACATTTACAGTATTTAGCAGACATGCTTATCCAGAGCGACTTACAACTGAGCAATTGAAGGTTAAGGGCCTTGCTCAAGAGCCCACTAGTGGCAGCTTGTTGGTGGTGCGGTTTGAACCCGCGATCTTTCGATCCAGGGGCCAACGCCTTAACCAATGGGCTACCACCTGCCTTTTCAATCTAGCACCTTTTAAATCTATAGAATTAGTGCATCCTTTATTTTACTTATTGTGCTAGAGATATGAAATTAAATTACTTTTATATGGTTAAGGGTTTATATATATATATATATATATATATATATATATATATATATATATATATATATATATATATATATATATATATATATATATATATATTTATTTATTTATTTATTTATTATTATTATTTAATTTCATGGTGTAGCAGTATCATATTTAACCATTAAATGCTTAATATTAGGGAAATGTTTCTAAGAACAGAAATAGTTCTGACACTTTTGGTAGAATATGGTAGATTATACAGAAGTAAAAGTAACATGCATTTATAGCGCGAGTGGCAGGTCATGTTAATCAGTTGATCAGACCATTTGGGCCATCTCAATATTGATCAAATGTATAGGCGCGTCTGTACGCGCATCTGTAAGCTCATTCAAAATGTCAATTTATATTGTTTCATTTAAGCAAACGTCAATACGAGTTCAGCGTATGCATATGTTCTCATTAACGCATGCCCTCGCATGTCATAAAAGTCAGGCGGAGAAATAAAGCTTGCTGCGACTTGCCTAATAATGAGCAAGAAAAAAATAGATGGAAGAAAGGTCATAGTGTGATCCTATTTACGTGTGGAAATAAAACCCTGAATCATCAAATATTGGTTATATGCTGAACAATGCTCAGTGTTGGGATAGTTACTTTGGAAATGTAACAGGTTACAGATTACAAATGACCCTTTTCTAAATGGAATAAATAGTGTAACTTTTCAATTACCTTATAAAAGTAAAGTAACTGATTACATTTGATAACTTTTTGATTACTTTCATTTGTCCACTAGGTGGCGCTTGGAGAAAGTGGGATATATTTTCACAACTGAGCTGCTTCAGAATCAAATTGTTGATTGGTGGAAAAGCTTATGTCGTCAGTTTTGAGGGGAGTTGAGTGTTAAGCAATGGTCATTGGAATTTGTAATCTTCCACATTTTCTAAAGTAACTGTAATTTAATTACATGTTTTTTTTTTTGCTGTTACTGTAACGGATTACTGTTACTTTTATTTTGTAACTAAATTATGTAACGCTGTTACATGTAATTAGTTACTCCCCAACAGTGACAATACTATCAATAAATATTCCTAAATAAATAAAGGAACACAAGAGGAAGGGGGCTTCCACAATGTTAAAGCAATGGGACTGATTACTCAATAGAGACTCAATAAGAGACTCAATAGTACTACATCTATATTTTGCATTTAGTTGTTTCAAAGCAAACGTGCAGACGAAATGTTGTCAGAAAGCAGGAACAACAGAAACAAAAGAGTAAATCACTATACAGCAAGATTTACTAGCTATATCAACTACTATCATCTACCAGAAACAAGTCTGAACAACACATCCTGACAACTTCAGCATACTTATATACTGTGGGGCTTATTAAGACACAGGTGTGCATAATCGGTATCTAGCACTAGTGATAGTCATGTGACCTAGTTGTCGATGGGAATCAAGGGAGTTCAAGGTAGACAGTGATATGCCAAATATATTACTGATGTTTATGTATTAATATTTTATATTCTTTTTTTTTTTTTTTACCCATGGCTTTTCTGCTGTCAGTCCTTGCAATGTATCATTAAATATGTGACAGGGATGGGTTTTTATGCTCACTGAAACCTAAAGGCTGTCAGTCTAAATTCAGTCTAATACTGTGGCACTCTTTTCTGCCTGAGCTCTAAACACCTGGCAGTCGTGATCATGGATCAATATGAATAATATCTGGAATATTGTTCAATATTGTTAAATACGAGATGAATGAAGGAAAATGAAAAAGGGGTCATTTTTATCTTTCATTCTCATGACAAAAATGTTTTTCGATCAAAGTCGGAAAATGAACGATTCCTCATGGCAATTTTGCAGACTGTGAAAATATTCATTCATTCATTCATTCATTCATTCATCTTCTTTATCCCTTTATCCGCCTGTGCCTATCTCAGGCGTTTTCGGCTAACAAGGCAGGACACACCCTATATGCAATGCCAACCCATAGCAGAGCACACACACACACACACACACACACACACACTCACATTCACACTTATATTCACACACTAGGGACAATGTTCCAAGGTGCCAGTCATCCTACCATGCATGAAAACGGAGAACCTGGAAAAATACCCCCTGAGGCACGGGGAGAACATTCAAACTCCACACACACAGGGCGGAGGTGGGAATCAAACCCCGAACCTGGAGGTGTGAGGGGAACGTGCTAGCAACTATGACAATACAAAGATTGAATTTTTTTGGACCCAGGCATTTATTCACATTCTCATTCATTGACAGCATTATGTTTATAAATTAGATCAATGAATAGAGCTAATCACAGGATGTGTCTATTAAAGCACAAATCAATCTATGTACTGCAAGACAGATTTGGTCAACGATTTTCTGTCTGCCATTTTAACTGATGTGTTTCACAGAACGAATGATTTTCGAGAAACGTGTGTCAGTACTAACGTCCATGGCTAGGGTTCCCAACTGTCCCAAAAAGGAATTAATTATTAAAATGTTTATATTATTGCTGAAAAGTTTCATGTAAAAAGTTTTCTTTTTTTAAAAATCACTATTTAGTAAGCCAAAATTAAATTATTGGTTTCATGAGACGCCTGAGTTCTCCGGTTTCCTCCCCCGGTCCAAAACCATGCACAGTAGGTTGATTGGCACCTTGGAAAATTGTCCCTAGTGTATAAATGTGTGTGTGTGTGTGAGTGTGTGTGTGACCTGCGATGGGTTGGCATTCCATGCAGGGTGTATCCTGCCGTAATGCCCGTAGACGCCCGAGATAGGCACAGACTCCTCGTGACCCGAGAAAAGATCGGATATAGCGGTAGAAGATGAATGAATGAATGAATGGTTTCATGAGACTCTGTTGTTTGTGTTTCTACACTTTATATTTATGCCACTGTTTGTCCTTGGCCTTGGTAAGTTCCTTCCCATTTTAAATCAACTATGTTAAATCCATCTCAGCCTTACATTCAATATTCAGTGCCTAGTCAAGGTTTACACACAATATCAAAAGAGCATCTCCGCAATATTCAGCATCTCCTATAGAGCTCCAAAAGTTAAATGTGTCTGACTTTACTCACTACCTACCAAATAGCAAAAACAACACCAATAGCATTTTATCTTCATTAAGGACCTTAAAACTTGACTGTGATTGGTAGAAAGGGAATGAGATATTGACACAGGCGGACCATCATCAGCTCAGGAAATAATGGTGGGAGAAAGAAGCAATAAATCATCATAGATGAAGATGACACAAGGAGCTGGAGCTGCTCATTAGGCTCAGAGGATGCTGTGTGTCATAAAGAACATGCTTTTTATAACTCTCTGCATGAGCGTGGAGGTAGGATTACAGGTTAAATTTGCGAGAGATCATCTAAATCCAAATAATCCTAAATAAAAGGCAGTAGAGATCAAGAACCAAGCAGATGTATTAAAACAAATGGGTGGTAGAAATATATATACAAATTTTAGATACACTCCACCTGTAGCTATAAACAAAGCTTTCTGTTACATATATGTGATCTGGTGTGTTGAAGAGGAGAAGAGAAAAGCATATTATGGCTATAGGACATTAGTATTTATTGTTGTTGTTGTTGTTGTTGTGTATGAATACACCAAGAAGATCCAAACGGACTAAATAGATATACATTTATGTTTCGCTCGTTTTTGTTTAGTTGTGTTTTTTGTTTTATTTTTATGGTTCGCTCTGATTGCAGATGTTATTTCCAGGGTAATATCATGTTTAATTTTCCCATTTTCAAGGTTACAGTTGCCCTTGTGTATGTGTGTGTATGTGTGTGTGTGTGTGTGTGTGTGTGTGTGATTAGCATTATTATTATATTCAGTGTAAAGATAACTGCAGAAAAATAGAAGGTACTAAATATTTTGTTATTACACAGCCAAACCGTGTTCAACGCTAGTTTGTAAATTAGTTCCAATGTTTACAATTGCAGGAATACTTTGCTCTACATCACATTGTTGTTGTGTTTAATTTTATGTTGTGTTATGTTCGTTGTGATCGTGTTGTCAAACACAGTCTTGTTCTGTTTCTGCGCTGTTTGCACCAGGTTGCACACGATGCACTTTATGTGGCTAGGACAAACTTAGTCTAGTCCTCAGCCTTGTGTTCTTGTGACATATATGTTGTGTTATATGTCGTTTGTAGCTCTATGTTGTGTTATATGTTGTTTTGTGTAGCACCAGGGTTCTGGAGAAACATTGTCTCATTTCACTGTGTACTGAGTCAGCTATATATAGTTGTAATGACAATAAAACCTCTTGACTTGACTTGTTCTCACCAATGTGTTAGACATTATTAAATTTCTTTTCATATACAATGCCTCTAAACTGAATAAAGTTTATAGTAATACGAAATTGTACTAAACTAACAAATAAACAGCTACAGAATACATTTTCCATCCTCGTCGGCTGATCCAACTTATCAGTGACTTACAATAATTATCCGATCAGGTGTGGCAGCTGAGATCCCTCTTTTAGACAGTGCTAAAATATCCAGAGCCGTATATTTAGAGCAAAGTGAGTGGGAGTGTATTTAATAAACTACCAGGCCTGGAGAGATGACTGCTTTAGTCATGTTATTGATTACTGGAGGGGTTGAAACTTGGGTGTAGGTAATCCATTAGCTAATAGCTGTCTTAATTAAACTTCCAAATTACTTGTACTGATAAAAGGTCACACATATCTCATCCATGGTGTCTAATCCAGTCATCCTGTGCAATAGGAAATCAATGCATGGCTCTGTTTCTGATGTTTCCCCTTTTTGACAAAAAAACGGCAGAAACCTTTTTGAAACAATGGTGTTTGGATTTGTACGTACTGGAAACAGATGCCAAATGAAGGGAAAAAAATGATTCAGATGTTTATGGCATGATTCAAAGGCAGTCTGGTACTACATGAAAGAAACCAGGGAAAAAAATAAATGTATGTGTTATATCAAGTTTTTTATGATTGAAAATACTGAGAGCTAATTATGCTGTTTTGTTTTGTTGTTTTTTGTGGTCAAATCTGGTGTTTTTATTCCACTTATATGCACAAAGTCTTCTTATGCCTGACTGGGGTATTATTCATTCATTCATCTTCTACCGCTTTATCCGATCTTCCCTCGGGTCACGGGGAGTCTGTGCCTATCTCTGGTGTCTATGGGCATTAAGGCAGGATACACCCTGAATGGAATGCCAATCATCGCAGGACAAACACACACTCACATTCACACACACATTCACACACTAGGGACAATTTTCCAAGGTGCCAATCAACCTACCGTGCATGTTTTTGGACCGGGGGGAAACCGGAGAACCCGGGGGAAAAATCCCCTGAGGCACGGGGAGAACATGCAAACTCCACACACACATAGCCAAGATGGGAATAGAACCCGGACCCTGGAGGTGTGAGGCGAATGTGCTAAACACTAAGTGGGTATTATTATTATTATTTTAACACTTGTCTGAGGAAATGTTTTTGTCATTTCTCCCTCTTAATGTTTTATTCCAGGTAAACTAATAATTTATTTAGCTAGTGTCACAGTTAAAACAAAAAAATATTTTCAGGCTGGGTTTTATTTGTATTTATATTCAATTAACTGGCTCCAAAACTACATTTCTAGCTTCAGTGCTTTTTCCTGCTTCACTCTTAACACAAAGAAATCAGTGCAATAAATTATAATAATCAAAGGATATTTTATTTTCACACTAGGATGTACTCAGCTGAAATAATTGATTTGGAATCTAAGAATGGTCTTCATGGCTGGGCTTCTCTTTATAGCTTAATGATGGATGGTGGATGTAATCTTCAATGCAGGTTTTTCCATCATGTTCATCTCCGGGATCAGTTGCATGTAAAATAATGTGGATCAGCCGCTTTGAGCTGGCATTCTGTAGATTAGTAGAAATGTATAGTGACGTGCAACTTGCAGCTCTGAGAATCCTCTTTAATAAAGCAGTGAACAAGAATGAATTGCCACAGTTCAAGAATTCTGTTGAAATTTTTAATAGAACAACACAAATAACTGCAAACAGTCTTTTCTACAGTGATGTCTACAACAAGTAAACTTTATATAGAGGTTCAATTAATGCAAATGTTAATAAAGCTCATTAGCATGATTTTGCGTGTGTTTTTTGTGTCCAACTTATGACGAAGAAGACTCAATTTTATTGATTTATTTCTTCCTCTTTTTGAAATGCTGGCCATGCGCTGCACTCTTGTTAATTAGGAACCATCCCCCAGTTAGATTGGACCATGCCAAGTCATTCTGATGTCACACTTTCTCAGAGCCCATAGTATGATGTGCAGAGTTTTTAATTTGATGAATGTTCCCACTCGTGTGTTTTTGAAGAGCTTAGTCATCACCCGTCAACGGACCTGGGATTTGTGCAAAAGCACCTAAGAGATGGGGCGATAATATTAAGTGGACCAATGATAAAATGCTTAGATAAGATTGAAAATGTTACATCGGACACATAAAAACTCTATTTTACTTTAAAATAATGAAACTTTCTGGTAATTTTATATTGAGCAAATCAGAAAGAAATTTGAGTGTAAATAGGAAAAAAAGTCATCTTCAGATAAAGTGTACATGACACGAACATGACTTTATTGCAGACTTTATTTATTACATTATTGCATTTAAGCATTGTTTTTCTATGTACTTATGTGGTCACTACTAATCTCTAATACTCTGAATGAGTAGAGGTGTTGAATTGTATAGAAAAGGTTACGTTGAGGAAATAAACCTATTAAAGGCTGCAAAAGACTGTTAATATTATTACATTTTCAACCATCTGCAATTTTTACTGATAAAGCATTTAAATTTATATGATGTACATATATTTACAAATCTCTCTCTCTCTCTCTCTCTCTCTCTAATATATATATATATATATATATATATATATATATATATATATATATATATATATATATATACATACTATATACACACACAAACACACACACACATATATATATATATATATATATATATATATATATGTGGTGTTGTTTGTGTGTGGTGTGTGTGTGTGTGTGTGTGTGTGTTGTACATATATTTACATTTTTACATTTTTATCTACACTTGTCAATTTGCACAATTACTACAAATATTACACACTGATTAATCAATCGATCTTCTGGATCTATCTATCTATCTATCTATCTATCTATCTATCTATCTATCTATCTATCTATCTATCTATGCATTTAAATAGATTTTTGTGGATTCTCACTGTAATGACAAACAGCATTTTTCGTCTTATTAATTTCACAATAGAGAAGAATGAGTTGTTTCTGAAGGAACGTCTACTGGAAAAGTGCTTCTACAGCATTAAATGTGATGAATTATAAAATAGCAAAAGCACAGAAAGCATGGCATATTCTTTACTTAATAAAATAAATCACTGACTTTACTTTGCTATAGTTTATGAGGAATCCAATGTCAGCAAATTATTGAAATCTTTAGACTAGTATCGCAAAGATGAATATTTTGTATTGTCCCGCATCCCGCATCCCGCCTCTCTGTTGTGTTTTGAAACCTATATTATTTATTGCAACAACAAAAAATATCCACCTTTTGTGTAGTTGTCTCTCAGAGGCTTTTTGATAGACAACATTCAATAGTATGATTAGTTAATGGCTGAATAATGAGAGCTGAGCCTGTGTAAATGATCCGAGACTGGAAAGTCTCTCATCTACTTCAAATTCATCATAACCAGCCATTACTATGCTAGCTCAGTGGCTTATTTTAAACAGGTAAGCAATAGCCGTTATCGATGCTATAGATGGCAGAGTTTCATGTCAGGACTAATGGCACATGAGGCAGATGGGAATAGAATCTCCACCATGCAATAGTGTGGGAGATTCCACAATGGAGTGCCTCGCTCACACAATATGCAGGAGATTGACAGAAGTCTCCAATAGCTCAATATTTAGATGGAACCGAATTGTCCACAAACATAGAAGGTCAACGGTGACGAGGTATGACAAATAAAAATTTCAATAAAACAATACATTTTTGTCAATTCCCATTCTGCAGAAGTGCACCCAGGGTTAGAATTGAAATAGAAAAATAAATACAAGGCCAAATGGCAAAAGGGATCTCCTGGAAGTATTCTGCATCCATAGAATGTAAATCAGGAACAATCAATAAATGGGAGTTTGCCCGTGGGGTACTGTATACCAGATGGTACTCCTATAAACCTGTGTGTGCGTGCGTGTGTGTGTGTTTGTGATATAAATATACATAAAAACATGACACATTCCAAATTTTCTGAAATTGTATGCTATTATTACAATTCTACTAATATATAGACAAATATACTAATATGTTATATTAATTACAAATGCTTGACCCTTCTTTTTATAGCCTATAGCACGTCTAGACATGAATCCTATTCACAAGAGACACACTCGATGGTTATAATATCTTTCTAATTTGACGTTCTTCAGTTATGCTTTTAGATTTTAGGTTTGCAGCCTTACTACTAATACACTTCTGCATATAACTGCTTATGTCCTGTATGTCAGAGTTTTGTCAGAGCTACCTGACGTTTGTACCACTGTTACACTACAGCTCAATGCTGAACTATAGCTAGATTATGGAAAGTGTGTACGCAATATAGAGTGTACATAAATTGTATGTTGTGTGTTTATTCCATGAAACATGAATTAACATGCTATCTAACCAAAACACAGACTAGCGAATATAACATATTAATATGTTTACTTCACACATACTTGTGCTGTTTGAATGCACTTATTTATAAGTGGTAAAGTTTAGCGTAAAGCGATTTGACTGTCACTATGCATTCATTCATTCATTCATTCATTCATTCATCTTCTACCGTTATATCCGATCTTCCCTCGGGTCACGGGGAGCCTGTGCCTATCTCAGGCGTCTATGGGCATTAAGGCAGGATACACCCTGAATGGAATGCCAACCCATCGCAGGGAACACACACACACACATTCATACACTAGGGACAATTTTCCAAGGTGCCAATCAACCTACTGTGCATGTTTTTGGACCGGGAGGAAACCGGAGAACCCGGAGAAAAACCCCCTGAGGCACGGGGAGAACATGCAAACTCCACACACACATGACTGAGACGGGAACCGAACCCGGACCCTGGCGGTGTGAGGCGAACGTGCTAACCACTAAGCCACCGTGCCCCCTGTCACTAAGAAATTGGGGAATATTTTAGGCTGCTTGTCTTTTATTATTAACGTCTTCTGAGGAGTGTTCAGAGAACGCTGCTGTCAATTTCTGATCAACATGTTCAGATTTTGGTTGCTGCAACAGCATAGAATTGGCTGTATAGAATCCCTACGTAATTCATTTAAGTACTAGCTCATTTGTTTACGGTCTTGTATTTAAAGTGTTGGAAATGACCAAACTACGCATTCCTGATTTGTGAACTACCGTAGCTCTGCCTATACAGAGCGTAACCTATTTATTTTGCATTTGAATCATTTTCTAGTCACTGTTAGCCAGATGTAAAATACAGAGAGGCAATTTGACTCTTGAATGCATCTGAGCTGTGGAGGAGATCCAAGAATGAGCATAAATAAACATATTCAAGGTGACAACCAGGTGCCATCTTACTGAGTGCAATGGGCATGCATGGAATGAATTGTGGAGAGGAATAAATGAGATTGGAGCTGGAAAAAAAAAGCAGGATCTGTGATTGGATGACAGATGAAGATGGCTCAGTGGTTTCCTGTCTGGCTTTGGGGTGTGATAGATGACAAAACTAAGTGTCACCTGAGATTGCCTTATTCTCTTTTGACAACAACCCCAACCCCGTCCCCAACAACCCCCCCACACACACACACCACCCCTATGCTTCATTCTCTCTCTCATTTTCTCTCTCTCTCTCTCGCTCGCTCACCTTTCCTACTTTATGTCTGTCAAACACACTGAACCAAGTCTTGTCTTGTTTTTCTTATCACTGCATTGTATTTCTCTGAGCGAGCATAGGGGAAATGAAATATAACAGTTATTATAATGACTGATGAGGGGAAAGATGATGTTTTTATTACACACACAAAAAAACATATTTTCCTCTACTATCATCATATAAAAATATTTTTTATATATATCTAGTCCATTATTGTGCATGCTTTTCATATTTAATACACTCTATAAGAAAACGAGAAGAACGAAAAAAAGCACCGAGCTGAGATTTAGAAAACAAATGTAATTCTTTTACACAGTACAGAAACCTGTAAAAAAAAAAGATCTTATCACTTCACTGCTTTTAAGGATCCTGCATCTGCCATGGATTTAAAAGAAGTGCAATGCGTAAATGTCATATAAGCATCGCTTTACAGTATTCATGTTTATACACAACAACTTGTGTAACAAGAACAATGCAGTAGCATAATGTAAAAAAAAGACTGACATATACCATGCTTTTTCCTCCTGTGGTTTCCTCCTACTGAAACGTTGCAGTAGGTGCACTGGCTATATTCAAATGTGTCAAGGTGTGAATGAGTGAATTGCATGGCTCACACTATCATCTATAAAGAACAACAACAACAACAACAACAAAAATCCTTTTCAGATCTTGGTTTAATACAACAAAAAAAAAAGATTATCTAAATCCACATGCTGTAGTCCAACACATTTCTTTTTCTGTATAATCTACAAAATCTCCTGGGTGAGCACCAGAGACAGCCAGTACAGCTAGAGTTCTACAAGTAAGTTTGATAAGATCCTCAAAAGTTTTCCAATCGTAAAGGCATTTGGCCGACAGTATTTGCCTACTCACTCTGTAGCAAGGTATAAAGCTCATGCAGAGTTTTCAGACACAGACTCTGGAATTAGCGACATGCTCTTATAATAAAACAACATGCCCTCAGCATCTAATCATTTGTATAGATGCACATCCTGCTCGACTATTTTGTATGGGGGAATAAATAGAGACTTGGATGAATGCCTCCTTTTGCCTCCTTTTTCTCCCATCCAAAGAAAATCACTTACAAAACAATATTTATTTACAGTATGCCAATTTATGGGACTGCAATGCTGAACTTGTCACTCCAGGAAAATTGTGCACGATGTAGACTGTAACTTTTCCTGACAAAACAACAAAGTAAATAGAAAATTCAAAGTTTGTTTATGCAAGTATTCCTGGGTTTTTTTTTTTTTTTTTTTTGCATGCAGCTCACAGCAATGTTTAAACTTTGTTGTTACAACCTTTGCAAATGCAAAAGTTTGTTTTCAAGAGGTACCTTCATACAGTAGGTTTCAGCAAACAGCTTGGATTGGAAAAAGCCTGGCGTAGGCAAGAATGTGTTCTAGAATAGAATAGAATTGCCTTTTATTTGTCACATATACATTACATCACAATGGAATTCGTTCTTAACGTATCCCTGCTTGTTTTTGAAGTTGGGGTCAGCCATGACATGGCGCTCCAGGAGCAATAACAAGGTAATAACAAAAGTAAATATTGCCACATTCTAAATTCATAGGCAAGATGTATTAATATAGAATTAAACTAAACCAAATATGAGATTTATAACTTCTTTCAGGAGCTACTTAAAATAATCAGCCAATAAACGAAAAAGTCATTTAACATCATTTGAATTGAAGTTTGAAAAACGATATGGTTAATAAGCTCATGCTGTCCATACATTTGTACACATGGATTGTAGTTAGAAAATGTTAGCTTAGTTAGTTTTTTACTATTTTCCGTAAAATAAATCTATGTTTACGATGTTTACCTCTTAAGAAAATCCCTTAAAACTTATAAGCCTGGTTGTATACATTAATTAACTGTAAGTTGCTCTGCATCAGTGTGTCTGTCAAATTCTCTTAATGTAAATAACCATATCATGTCCATGTGAACAACTCATTCAACATTTAGATGTCCTCTTGTTATGACCTCCACTCTGTTGAGAAGATGTTCCAGTAGATGTTGCATTGTTCTTCTCATCATTCAGCTACAATGACATTAGTAAAGTCAGGTATTGATGTTGGGTGAGGATGCTTGGGGTGGAGTCGGCATTCCACTCATGCCAAAGGTATTCAATGTAGTTGAGATCTCTATAGCAGAAGATCTTCCATCCAACCGATGCAAACCGTATCTTCATTGAGCTCAGTTTGGCCACTGCCATGCTGGAACAGGTTTGGGTCTCCTAATTCAAGTAAAGGAAATCGACAGTATGTAAATGTTCGCCTGAAAATGTGTAACAGTTTGGAGAAGAGCAACAATTGCTTAAAATACAATGAAATTGGTCAAATTGGTCTTCTCTAAAATAAATGTGTTAATAAAAGTATGTAATAATAATAATAATAATTAATAATACTATTAATAGTTTAAACAATGGGGCACGGTGGCTTAGTGGTTATCACGTTTGTCTCACACCTCCAGGGTCCAGGTTCGATTCCCGTCTCGGCCATGAGTGTGTGGAGTTTGCATGTTCTCCCCGTGCCTCAGGGGGTTTTTCTCCGGGTTCTCCGGTTTCCCCCAGTCCAAAAACATGCAAGGTAGGTTGATTAGCGCCTTGGAAAATTGTCACTAGTGTATAGATGTGTGTGTGAATGTGAATGTATGTGCTCCCTGTGATGGGTTGGCATTCCATCCAGGGTATGACCTGCCTTAATGCCCATAGACGCCTGAGATAGGCACGGGCTTCCCGTGACCCGAGGGAAGATCAGATATAGTGGTAGAAGATGAATGAATGAATGAATAATAGTATGTATTAATAATATTATTAATAGTTTAAACAATGGGGCACGGTGGCTTAGTTGTTAGCACGTTCGTCTCACACCTCCAGGGTTGGGGTTCGATTCCCGTCTCCACCATGTGTGTGTGGAGTTTGCATGTTCTCCCCGTGCCTCAGGGTTTTTTTCTCCGGGTTCTCCGGTTTCCTCCGGTCCAAAAACATGCATGGTTGGTTGATTGGCACCTTGGAAAATTACCCCTAGTGTATGAATGTGTGTGTGAATGTGAGTGTATTTGTGCCCTGCGATGGGTTGGCATTCCATCCAGGGTGTATCTTGTCTTAATGCCCATAGACGCCTGAGATAGGCACAGACTCCCCGTGACCCGAGGGAAGATCAGATATAGCGGTAGAAGATGAATGAATGAATAATAGTTTAAACAGCACTTGAAGGCAACACTATATCCGGTTTCGTGTCCTCTTATAAAAGTAATTAAAAGATCAGTTTTCAATTGTATACAGTAATCAAGTTTGCATAATAGAGTAGTCAAAAATAACTTCTTCTGGCTTCTTCTGAAGAAGCCTATTTTACAACAAATCATGCAAGGGTAAAGGGAATTGAAGCCTTGGCGCCCGGAATGTCAAAACAATGTTAACGGAAGCTGCCTGTGTAACTGTGTAATTGTTATCTTACGACAACAGCCGATCCTACTTGGCACATCAGTTGCTTTTGTCTCACGAGTCATTAATAACTTAAGCTCGTTATGAAAACGGGATGCCTTTAACATTGAAAAGGGCAAAGCGAGTTAGAAAAATCAATAAATCATTTGTAGGGCAGAAACACTTCCCATAAGGTCATAAATGAATAGGCTGGATGTTTAAACAACTTATCCTGATGCGAAGATCTAATGTGGTCCCCTAAAGTGCACACTTCATTGGGTTACATGTTCTACAAGTGTCTTGTCTACGCCATGGTTAAGTGCTTAGACTTTGGGTGGTTATATGCATACATGTCTATATACTATATACTTTATAATGAATTTTGTTTTTTAAGATTTTTGAAGTAAGATGAGGAACAGTGAGCTGTGGTACAGTGCACAAAATCTGATGAATGAAGACACACACACACACACACACACACAAAAACAAACAGAGAAATTGTTATGTGAAAACTGCATCTTGAAAATATGATAAATCATGAATATTTCACAGCGAGACTGCACCTGCCTCTTGCCGAATACCCCACACAAGTGTCAGAGTCAAGCAGCCTCAAAATCCGCTTCAGTGCAAGTGGAGCAGCACTGATCTATTAGTTCAGGTACAGCAGGACCTGCAAATGGTGTGTATTTAATTTTTGAACTTGGAGCTTTGATGTCTCGACGGAAGAGCTGCACCTTTTCATCACTGGCACACTTTCTCCCGGTCATGCACAAGCAGGGCTTTTCCCGAGCACAAATTCCTGTATGCACTTGACACTCGCCACTATTTTATATCCTCATGCTATAGACTCTCTTCAGCAGCAGGCTAGTTTGGAGTTAAATGTGGCGTTAAGCATTAGAACTAAACATAAACGATGTCGAACATATAATGCATGTTTATTTACTTGTTTATAGCCGGTCAGTCAGTTTATTCTCTGCACACAATAAGACACATAAAGCCATTGAGGCTTTTTCAGTTATTCCATTCAGTTATTGTCTTAAAACAACTTGACCATGTGCTTAGTCTAGAGCAGGGGTCACCAACGTGGTGCCCGTGGGCACCAGGTAGCCCCCAAGGAGCACATGAGTAGCTCTCAGGCTTGCTATAAAAAGTGCACAACTCATCAGTGAGATGCGTCTATAATGTAAAATGTAGTTAATTCGTTGTTGATAGTCACTGTCAAGTGTATTTACATAGATAAATGAGTATCATTAATAATAATAATAATAATAATAATATATAACTAAAGGTAAATTTGTTATTTCAGAGGAGTATTTCAAACTGGTAGCCCTTTATATGACTCGGTGTCCATGTAGTAGCTCTCAGTTACAAAAAGGTTGGTGATCCCTGGTCTAGAGAGTGCAGAAATGGCAACTCTCATACATTCGTGTCGATCTAATAGTTTTCTCTTCCTCCTTTTTCATTCCGCAATGTCTAACAGTGGGCACGGTGGTTTAGTGGTTAGAACGTTCGCCTCACACCTCCAGGGACGGGGTTCGATTCCCGTCTCGACCATGTGTGTGTGGAGTTTGCATGTTCTTCTGGGTTTTTCTCCGGTTTCCCCCGGTCCAAAAAACATGCACGGTAGGTTGATTGGCACCATGGAAAATTGTTCCTAGTGTGTGAATGTGAGTGTGTATGTGTGTGTGTGTGTGTCCTGCGATGGGTTGGCCTTCCATCCAGGGTGTATCGTGCCTTAATGCCCATAGACTCCTGAGATAGGCACAGGCCAGATCTAGTGGTAGAAGGTGAATGAATGTCTAACAGATGACACAGAATTGATTTGGGTGCTCACACACACATGTACAAGGACATTTAAAAGACAACAAAAATACGGACATAACGAGAAAAGGTCAGACGTAACAGTTCAAAACAGCTGTTAAGCTTTTTCCCGAACCATTTATACTTGTGCATTTATTCACTTTACCTTTTACTTTACTGTTTGCCTCAGGAAAACCAGAATTCATGGATAAAATGCACAAAAGTTCAGAATCTTGACACCTGATGATTTTTTTTAAACCACATATTGGAAGTGTATAAAATGTATTCGTTGCTTCTATTGGATTTAAACCTGGAACCTGTTCCATCATAATTGTACCTCTGTGCACAAAGTCAAGTCCATAAAGATGTAGTTGGGATGACTGCAACCCTACCGAACAGTTTTGGGATGACCTGGATTGTAGACGGAACCCCAGACCTCCTCACCGAACATGCAGTAATGCTCTTACGGGTGGAAGAACACAAATTCCCACACCTATTTTCCAATTATTTCAACATCAGGACTTTTTTTCGCAGCCCGCGCCTGCTTCAGTGAGCATTTCCTTAACCAACAACAGATATATATATTTTTTGTAACTGCTGTTTCATTCTGCAGGATCCCAGTTAGTAAAGTTGGCAGGCGTTCTAAAAACAAAAGCAAAAACCTGCAGGCCTAATGCATGCACATTCATTTGCATTGGAAATTCTCTGCTCCTTAAAGTTACTCTATGTACTTCTTTCCCTCAGAGTCAATGTGTTAACTTTTATAGAAATGAAATGCTTGGATTATTTGGATGTAATGTAAAACACTTTGTACTCCTGATTAGATTAGAGACACCTGAATTGCACATTAGCTCTGTGCCAATCTTTTCTCAGTTAACGATATAGTGCTCGACATCTGATTCTGTCTTTATAGTGAAAATTAGAAGGCACACATGCACACACACACACACATACACACATACACACACAAATTCATTTTGTACTTAAGCCTTAGATCTCAAATAATTTCAGATTAAAGATGATCAAAACAACCTCACACTCATTTACTGCAGGTCATGCAACAGTGAGCCATCAGTCATGACCAGATTCATTCAGCTTTCTTGCATCATTCATCTTCCCTTTCTCTTTTAATCTCCATTTGATCTATTTCACCACCTGTATAATGAGTTCTCTCATGAAGGAATATATAATGCAGCGATTTCTTCTCTCTCACACTCAAAATGAAATGAAAAGTCAAATAAAAGTGTTAATAATGTACGTTTTTCAATGTAAAAAAGTAAACAAAATAGGGTCAGTAAATGAAAATATTTCATCGCGATTAACTGCAAGATTGCCTGGAGTTAACGTATGATGAATTGCACATAAAAGAATACTTTTCATGTTTTTAATACTCTTACTAATTGTAACAGACATAAATGTAGAAATTTCACTCACAATCTCTCCCTTTAATAAAATATTTATTTCAATCTGGAATATTATTCTTTTAACTTCTTACTTGAATTCATTTCTTATGAATTTTTTTGTACTTTTTTTAGTGCTTGTTTTATTATTAAATAGGGTACATGGCTCCTTTAAGAATTATGTTTTTGATTTTGGTTACTTTCCATGTAAACTATATGCATTTTCCCACATATGTTAGGTTATATACGGTAATATAATGAGTCGCTTGTGCATGCTGTGAATACGCGCAGCTAATAGGCGTAATTCTGGGAAATTTAGGATGAGTGTGTGGATGCACATTGCAGGTTGTTTTTTGTTTATTAAAGGAGCGTTAATCGTGCTTTAATAAAATTAGTGCCATTAAAGCGAATTTGTGTTGACGCTTTATTAACTACTATAAGCAGAAATGACAAATGCAAATCAATATTTGGTGCCACCACATCTTGGATTTCTTGCAGCGAACAAAGCCGACACATCACACTTATTTTCCAGCCAAGGGGGCATGGTGGCTAAGCACGGTGGTTAGCACATTCGCCTCACACCTCCAGGGTTGGGGGTTCGATTCCTGCCTCCGTCTCCGTCTCCGCCATGTGTCTGTAGAGTGTTTTTCAGAAGGTTTTCTCCCCTAGTCCAAAAACATGCACGGTAGGTTGATTGGCACTTTGGAAAATTGTCCCTATTGTGTGAATGTGTATGTGTGTGTGTGCCCTGTGATGGGTTGGCATTCCATACAGGGTGTGTCCTGCCTTGATGCCGAAGACGCCACAGGTTTCCCGCGACCTGAGGGAGAAGTCAGATAAAGCAGTGGAAGACGAATGAATGAATCATAGGCCCACTGTTTGAAAATATCAAATCCCTGCTCTGAAGTCTTGTGTACTTTTCAAACAGAAGAAAAGTTTTTTTTGTTAAAATATTTTTTGTTTTTTTTTGTCACAAACACCTTTTCATATTACAATAAGACACAGCACGCTCGCATGCACTGAATAGTAAGAGTATGTCTATGTGATAGGTTTGTGTATGCAATTCCATAATAGGGCCAGATGTTCCTTTAACAAGCACCATTTGCTTAGTAGCAGAACACGAGAGATTGGGTGGTAATTACCATCTGGCCTGGGTCATTCTGCAGAGTCATTTTTGAGGAGCAACCTACACTTTTACTGTTGCAAGCTGTTGGTGTGTTCAATTATCCAGCTGCGTGGTGCACTCTCGTTGCCATCATCCAGTTAAATGCTGATTGCATGGATTTTGCGGATTTTGTGGATTATGAGTCTGTCACCTTTGTGTTCTCTCTGTAGACATGTACATTTCCGCCCATTTAGACATTTAGTAGTGATTTACACCAGAGAATTAGAGTGAGGAGAATATACAGACGGGCTTTCTTAATTTAAAGAAAGCTGTGGTGGGAGAGGGGTCTGGCGTGTCAGGATTCTAACTAATTAGCCTTTATCATAACTTATGATATGGCCCTCATATTTACCAAATGATAACTAATTTCTTTATCTATGAGACAACTTGGTGTAAAGTACCTCCACCTCTATTCCACAAAACAAAATCTGCAGGAATATATTTAAGGCTCCAGACAAGACACCCAAGTCACATTCTTTTAATATGTCATCTGTTTATAATCAAGTAAAGTTACAAACCCAAGACATTAAGAGTCTACTATTATATATTTTTTATATTAGCTGTATAAAATCTACAACTATAGTTAAAAATTACGCAATGATGGTGAGAAATGCAGAATGTGGATTTATTAAAACATTTAATTGGCCATGAGGTAAACCATGAAGTAAAGATAAAAAATACACTGGTTTAAGAAAATAGGTTTATATTAGGAAAACTGCATATCCTAGTATATGAGGAGGGTGTATCTCATTGGTTAAGACTCTGAGCTACGGATCAGAAGGTTGTGGGTTGGACCCCGGTATGGCCAAGCTGTCACCCCTGGGTCCGTCAGAAAGGCCCTTAACCCTGTGTGCTCCAGGGGGCACTGTATCATGGCTGATCCTGCGCTCTGACCTCAGCGTCCATAAAACGTGCTGGAATATGTGAAGAAACAATTTCACAGTGCTATAATGTATATATGACTTATAAAGGGTATTCTTTACAATCAAGAGGCAAAAACAACCCATTTATTAAACAGTATCAAAACAGAGCGATTAAATTTAGGCAGGTAAATATTCAGAGCTCAATATATACATCATGAATTTATTATATATGTGTGGAGAGTACTAGTTTAAGTAGTTCATATTTAGGTGACTGTGAACATTACTGCATGGGTATTTTAATCCATTGTGTCGGTGTTTGTGCGTGGAGGTGTGGGTAGTGTCATTTATCCAATTTTGACGTGACAGAATCCAAGGCCATTTTAAACAGAAGGCCAGTGGTGAGTATAGAAAAAAAAAAAAAATAATATATATATATATATATATATATATATATATATATATATATATATATATATAATAGTTTATATATTAATAGTTTATCTAATGACGTGTAAGAAATACAAGTGGATATTACTGAATGATACAATCACAGTGAGCGAGAGATCTGTTGAAAAAAGGTATGTTGAAAAATGCAGCCGGGTTTAAATAGCAAACTCAGCACTATATGTAGATGAAGAAGACAGTGGAACGCAGCCAGGGACCAGACGAGACTGATATTCGGATAAAACAGGACTGTAACAGGAAACGCAGGCCATATTTTAGAATCGATCAATAGGTAATTTGAGTAACACATAAAGAAGGGGATCGAATATTTACTGACATGTGCCACATAAAAGCCTTGCTGCTTTGGATCATTGTGACGGATGGACATATTCGAACGCATCACCAGATAATGGCACTAGCATTCAGTGAGGGGGGGGGGGGATAATGAAGAATGAATCTATAGCAACAGCCCCAAACTGTAAAAGCTAATAGAAATATGGTAATTATGTGAGCCAACATTAAGGTGTCCAGCATCACTAAGATAGCGTTACACAAAAATAAGTTCATCTTCTTTCAAATGTATAAAATTCATATATCAGCAATGTTTTACAAAGTAATTCGAATTTATCGCCTGAATCTTCGCTCTGCTTACACCACACTCTTGAAACTTGGTGCAGGGTTGTTGTGCAGTTATAGCCCAGACGCTAGCCTTTTAAATACATCAGCACAAAGTGGTCAGCAACTTCTTCGATTTGCATTCCCGTGAAGAGTTTTTTTTTATTGTAACTCTTTTCCATTGGCCTTGGGATTTTCTTTTCTGCTAAGGCTTTGCTGTGCTGTTTTAACTTTTTGGGTTTGGCTGGTTTGCCCACAGAGTTCAGCAATATGAAGCTTTTTCGTTTATGACTTTGTGGGATTTTTGTAATACAAATGGGAAATACCTAATCTTATTTTTATGTGATTTTAAAGGCTCCCCCACCCATTTGAAATGCCCTGAACGAAACACTAAAAGTGCATTTTATGACAAAAACAAAAAAAAGCTGGTACCCCAGAATATTTTCTGAGACGATACACTAAAACTATCCAACTCCCGTTATTCTCACTCTGACATTTATCCATACACCACATCAGATGACTAATCTATACCAATTAATTCTTTACTCATTATGTACGTGTTGCAAATCTCCATTGCCTCATTATTATGTAATGAGTGTCGGGGTGACGTGTGTCAGAATACATAGATAATATTGTTCAATGTTTATTGCCAGTCACATCCACAATTAGCTCAAACATTTTTACATTTTGCATTGCATCTAGAAGTCTTACAGGATATTTCCATTTATGTATACTAGCCTGATACCAATTCACTATTTTGATGTCCCGCAGTTACATGATGTGTTTCTCATATTATTTTAAAAATATTTTGCAATTTTCTTATCGAGGGCAGCCAGGTCTTCTGTGCCACGCAAGCTAAAAAAAAAGTTGGAATCAGTGTTCAGACATAAAGCAGTGAATTATGTCATGTATGCTATTCGGAGAATGATTCAGGCAGGGAATGCCTAAGGAGAACTTGCAGAAATGACTCATCATCCTGTCATTCCACAGAGATTCACCCACCTTCACTGGACAAGGAAGAAGAATCCTCGTCGCTCACTGATACAGCCCACAGCCAGACATGTGAATTTCATTGTGTATGTGTGCAAGTATATATTAGCAGAGAAAATTGCAAACATAGGGATCCGAGTAATCAAATTGATCCCCAAAGGCCAAACAACGAGGGCTGAATATTTTTAAAATCTACACACAAAAAAGTGTTCCCAGTATGCTATGGTTAGTACCTGCCAAGGATAGTCCTAGGAAGGACAGCTGGCCATTAAGGCTCATTGATATGTGTATAAGGAGCAAAAACGAGGCTGTTTGAGATCCCACCAAACAGCTACTGTAGCCCAGAAACCTTTTGTGTTGGTCTTAGACATTTTTCAGTGCTAAAGCCCTGACAAAAACATTGCCATCATGGGGGTTGTTTTTTATGTTGGTTTTTTTTCATTATATACTGAAACCATAATCATTCATAATCAAGTGATCAGATTCCTGATATCAGTACATGTCTTAATTGCAGTGTAAGCATGAACACCTAAACACAGGACAGGAGAGGCACACTACTGTCCTCTACCTGATATTAGAATAGCATCTCTGAGCAGATGCGTTAACAGGGATTTGTGTTAGAGATGCTGTTCTCACAGGACCTCATAAACCATATTCCAGCGGCCACAAACTCCTTTAATCTCAGATAGTAAAAGAGGAAATAGTGCCCAGATGGATATTGATTGTAAAAGCTTATCAATAAATATGTCCGTGTACTGTATAAAGGGAAGGGCGGGGGGGGGGGGGGGGGGTAGGTGGGGGGGGGGGGGGGGGGGGGAGGGGGGGGGGGGGGGGGGGGTAAGAGTAGTACGAATCTCAAGACATTCGAGTATTAGTGATGTACACTATATGGAATAAATTCATGATTTAAGTGAAATAGTGTAAATATTGCAAGCATTCAATTAATCCCTAACAATTTGTATGTGAATAAGAATGATGCCGTCCTATTTCAGTGGGTTTAACTCCATGGATAAATAGCTTCTGCATGCCTGAACTTATTATTGAGTTTTTTTTTAAGTCTCAATAAATCTTAATATAGCAATTCTGCTGAGAAGTTTGCAGTTCAATTCAGAAGTTACCAATGCCCCGCATCAGCCATATACATCTACTGCGCTTTGTTAAAGAAACCCTTTGTGCAACCAACTTCTGTGGATTTAGATAAATTGGACATCAGTGTTTGGCAAAAGCTCTAAAGCCCTCGCTTTTAAGAGTTTGAACTGTGTTACCAAACCATTAAAAAGTTACAGCTTTGCATCGTTGCTCCCTAAAGCTCAGTGGGATTAGGTCAATACAATGCAGCGAATGTGTTCATTGCCAATGCATGGCCTTTAAATTGTTACACACAAGGCCACATACAAGCTGTTATAACATGAAGAAGCGTAGCTATTTCAAAGGAAACAACAACTTGACACACACAAGCAGAGGCACGGAATCGAATTTTGAAATGAAAAGATGAATTGATGCAGAAATGAAACTAGGAAGCAAATCAATCTGAAATACTCGTATTAACTCAAATGAGAGCTGCATTACCATAACATTGTTTTGAACAGATAATGATCCTTATTCTAAAAAAAAAAAAAAAAAAAAAGAACAAGGATACAATGATGGACCATTGACATGAATGCTGGAGAGGTTTGTTTTCTTGGGAAGTGTCTCATATTTTCAGCCCTTGAGCTGCTACATAATTGAACTATGCCGATATTTCTTCACCTCTCCGTGTCTGAATAATTCATAGATTTTCAAAAAGACAGCCGGGTGAAAATCCCTGTTGATTAAAATGCATGGCTTTAATGAAGTTTATTGATTGACAGTCGTGAATGAGCCACGATGAATGTTTTGATCTCTCATGATATGATTACGATTACAAACTCTAATTGCATGTTCAAGATGGTGTCAAATATTTTCCAGGGAAAGAACACTTGCTGTGACTTGGCCTGTTAGATTTTGAAGGTACGGTGTAATTGTTCCTTTTCATGCGCGTGTCAATTTTGAATAAGTCTCTAAAGTGTTTGGGATACGCAAAGTTGTGTTATGTCACAGGATCTTTACAACCAGCATAGAAACTTAGCTCGGTACACAGTGCTCTCTAGTCACCACTTTTGCAATTTAGAAAAGTTCAATCTTATGTCCCATGACTATTATGTCCTCTCTCATACTGGACTCAAGCCCAGAGCTCTGTACAGCCTGTTCAAGCTACTCACACCCCAGCAATTTATGATTATGAGTAAGCTTTTTGAGGCCACTTTTTGTGTGTGCTCATATGGTATTTTATATAAGCCCTAAACTGAGTTCTGTTTATTACATTTTTCCATTAATATAATAGTGGAAAAATACATTATGTAAGCATGATTCCTGTTATTTACCACCCAGCAATTTGTCAGATTTATGATCACTCTTGGGATGTTGATGTGATTTCATCAAGTCCGTCTTACTAGCAGTATAGTTATTGCCCTATAGTCATGATAGTTCACTGGTTAAGGCATTAGGCTCTGGAACAGAAGGTTGCAGGTTCAAATCCCAGCACCACCCAGTTGCCCCTAGTGGGCCCTTTGAACTGCTCACTTGTAAGTCGCTCTGGATAAGGGCGTCCTCCCTATATAACCCAGTATATATAGATGTACACGTGGCTGTATTGTTAAACAATGACTCGTGTGTAGACTAAACAAAGGCAAATGTTTGTGTTTATTGGACTCCTGTTAACTTTCAGTAGAGTTTGTATATTTGTGATGGCTGTCGTGGCTTCATTCTCAGTCGTGACTGCATTCACTTCCACAGCTTGGAAGCAGGCTGTGAAAAAGAGAACGCAACAAGGCAGATGTTATTGTGATTTCTCTAAGAATTGCAAACGAAATTGTAATGTGACTATTGTAATATGGTGAATTTAATTACTATATATGGAGAATAAGCAGCTCCTGAGTTATTGCGTTATAGCATGTGAATAATGTAAGGCAAGGTTAGGGAAAGGAGTGTTGTAATGGTCTGCAAGAGCTCATATTCCCTGAATATATGGATGTGCCAAACATTTTGACCCTTCTGTCTTGAATGATTTTAATTTAGGAAGAGATAAGAGCTCTGCTTTCTGATTTGCATGCCTTAACTATAAAACTCTACTGAGTGAAATGTTGGAGAGTGTAGCCAACATATTTTAATCATACTGATGCAGAGTGAATATTTTAATCATAGTGAATGCTAAGCTGGAATCTGTAATATTACATTGGTTTTGCAGTGGAATGAATGTGGGAATTGAAAGTCTATATGCAGACAAAAAAAAAGGTTTTACAAATAAACAAATGAACAACTTCAAATCATGTGATGATTTCTAAAGCATTTATTCTTTGGGTAGATCCAGTAATTTTCTGCACTTAATACCAGCTTATAAAATGTGTAATTTAGGCATTATTTTACCATGTTGAAAAACTGTTGCTGAAAATGTAATATCATTTTTTTTGTTCTTTTGGCTGAATGAAAATTCATGCCTCAGCCCATGTACTGTATATAATGAAGTCTTAATATATGAAGGAACTCAAGTCTGTATATAATGAAGGAACACTAAGGTCAGAAACCTGCTCATCTACAAACCGTATCAGTCATATTACAATATATCAGTGATATCTTTGGCTAGATTTTGTTGTGAAATGATTGAACTGGTTGGAACTGGTTCATCAACTGTCTCCAAGAATAGCAAGGTTTATACTAAAGTCCTGTATTTGAGTCTGATCTCAGTTCTATGTATTGACATGACGCCTTTCCTGAAGGCGGTGATTAGAACAGGTCAAAAGGGAATGGCTTTGTCCACTTTGTGTCCTGCAGAGACAGTGAAATGGTGAGTCAAACTGCAAACTGTTAAATGCCTGTAAATTGTAGCCGACTGGTTTATCAGCAAGAGTTTTTTATTTGATTCAAAATTTACATTGAATAAGAAAGGACAAAAGGCTAAAACCACTTAGCAATGTTCTTGTTGTATAGCAAGAACAAAGAAAAAAGGGAAAACGGAACTGAAAATAGTTGCCTGCATTTATTTACAAGCATATAAAAAATGTATCATGTGTGTTTTTGCTTTCAAGGCAGATACTATAATTTCTCTAGATGGTGAAAATAGATATTATGAAATATATGATGTATTACATATGTCAAATATGCATAAACTGGCATTGGAGGAACAAGTACATTAAATTGTCTGTGTTTAGGACTGGAAGCAGTTTGAGTTGAATTCACAATAAAAGTGGTCTGGGTCTTGATTCGTTCATTCATTCCTTCATCTTCTACCACGTTATCTGATCTTCCCTCGGGTCACAGGGAGCCTGTGTCTATTTCAGGCGTCTATGGGCATTAAGGCAGGACACACCCTGGATGGAATGCCAACCCATTCCAGGGCAAACACATTCATACACTAGGGAAAATTTTCCAAGGTGCCAATCAACCTACCGTGCATGTTTTTGAACCGGGTGTAAACTGGAGAACACGGAGAAAAAACCCCTGAGGCACGGGGAGAACATGCAAACTCCACACACACATGGCCGAGATGGGAATCGAAGGCCGGCCGTGGAGGTGTGAGGTCTTGATTATTGTTATTTTAATTAGTGGTTATACAGTAAGTTCTTTAGTAAGTAAAGAAGTAAGTAAATAAATCTTTAAGTCAAGTGTATTAAACGGAGTAAAATATCATGGAGTTAAAGTTTCGTTCTGTTAAAGAGGCCTGGCTGTAAAATGGCCGAGTATGATAAAGAACAACTTCTCCACTGAAGCCACGTCACAATCTCAGTGGTATTACTTTACTCATTTGCTGATGGGTTTTGTTAGAAAACAGACTGGTATGTAGTATAACAAGCAGTTTTGCTGCCAAGAAAAAGCGGGTGCAGGAACCAATCAAAGAATGGAGATGCTGAAAAACCATGAAAGACTTTGAAGTTGATTAAAGATAAGTTGTAGCTAATATGAGAAGAAGGCTAATCAATGTGGCTGTTGAAGCATGAGAATGATGTGCAGATGACTTGCTGTGTGTGAGCAGATGAGTTTTAAATTTTCACCGTCAGCCCAATAAGAAAGCAATAGAAAAATCAATAGGAGAGATAATATAGGCATGGACTGCTATTTTGGCATGGTTGATATTCATGGAAAGCAAAAAAAAGAAGAATTATCTGCAATTATAAATGCATGGGTTGATGGGATAACAAACGTTGTAGTGCGAGGTGAGATTACGTTCATATGCTAATCAGCTTTGAATTCAAATCAGCCGTCTATCAATAGGTCATGTGACATGCAACGGTTGATGGGAGACTTAGACTTGAGGCTCGAAACCCAAAGTTCACTGTGGTCTTGCATAACACCAGAGACTGCCTGTTGCTATAGTTTCTTTTTTAAAATATCTTAAAAACCATTTTAGATCATAAACAGGAGTTCATTAAATGTGCAGGCTTGGCTTTTCCGCACATTTTTGTCCGTATTACTCAACCTTAAGTCTGGGAAAGGTTTTGACACATTATCTGCTGCGTAATTTGACTGAAGTAACATTTTCCATCCTGGGCAACTGTGTAGTGCATTTACACAGGAAAAAAAAAGTTAAACAGGACAAGGTCAATGTCAGTGTGATGTCATTCCTGCTTCACTTTTTCGCAGATGTGCTATTCTGGTGCTAAATAATTCATTGTGTGCAGCTTCAGTAAACAGGACTCAATTGCCTTTAAATTATCTGTGTTTTATTTTAAAGCATGTGATACAAAACCCCCTTCTACTTCTATGCAGACTGCTATTTAGGCTTACCTGCTCGGGAGGCAGAAAATTAACTTGCCTCAGATGATTAATGACCAGAAGAAAAGTCCTTTCCTTGATACTTAGGAAGACCTGTGATTTTGCACTGTAAACATAATCCAATGCTGTCCAAGTATCACCTTGTTGTGATTCTGTGTCACAGAAAGTGACTG
This sequence comes from Kryptopterus vitreolus, assembly GCA_030449085.1. Lineage (NCBI taxonomy): Eukaryota > Metazoa > Chordata > Actinopteri > Siluriformes > Siluridae > Kryptopterus > Kryptopterus vitreolus. The sequence continues at coordinate 23,183,967 of JACRUU010000007.1, forward strand.
GATGTGGACTTAAGGACTAATATTATTGTATAAATTATATGCATGCTGGGTGTTAGGACATTTTTGGAGAAGGAGTGAAAACTGCTGAAAAGCTCTCAGTAAATGACATTTCTTTTGGAATGATCTCTATGCAGGCAACTTCAAAATAGAGCGAGTGGGAATATAAGGCATGGTTTCATTATCCACATGGCTTTGACCAAGGTGACTGAGACATAATGAAGCTTGCCTGGCCTGACTGCGTTATAATTAGATAAAAAGCGATTGGCATAACAGGACAGGGACAGGAAATCTCTGCCCGAAGCTCATAATGGTGCATTGGTTTTTAACTGTATAATGACTGAATGAGGTTTTATTATATTTATAGCAGTGCAGTTTAGTATTAGTTTAAATACAGATTAATGTGTTTTTGTATTACTATGCTGAGGGGCATGGTGGCTTAGTGGTTAGAACGTTCGCCTCACACCTGAGGGTCGGGGTTTGATTCCCGTCTCGGCCATGTGTGTGTGGAGTTTGCATGTTCTAGCCGTGTCTAAGGGTTTTTTTCTCCCGTTTTCCCCGGTCCAAAAACATGCACGGTAGGTTAATTGGCACCTTGTAAAATCGTCCCTAGTGTGTGCATGTGAGTGTGTGTGTGTGCCCTGCAATGGGTTGGCATTCCATTCAGGGTGAATCCTGCTTTGATGCCCATATCAGGTGAGGGGGTAACTCAGTGGTCTAAGGCGCTGGGCTGCTGATCGGAAGGTCCGGGTTCAAGACCCGGTATCGCCAAACTGCCGCCCTTGGGTCCTTGAGCAAGACCCTTAACCCCCTGTGCTCCAAGGGTGCCGTATCATGGCTTTGTAAAATCATGTGGCTTTATAAAAGCTTTGTTCAGAGGAGAATCAGAGGAGAATGACCAGACTGGTTTGAGCTAAAGTCAATCAAATAAGCACTCTTTGAGCAGAAAAGCATCCCAGAACACACCACACAACAAACCTTAAAATAGAATTGCTACATCTGAAAAATACATCACGTTCCTTTCATATGAGCTACGAACAAGAATCTGAGGATTGCATGGGCACCGATTCCAACTACAGTGCTGTGTTCTTTCATTCTATTCCTCTTGTCTTAATTGTCCTTCATTCATTCTTTGTTCAGCATATCTTTACAAAACATTATTTGTTGGCATGGTCTCCTTCATGGTCTCCTTCAAAAGATCCAATGCTAGTGTATATCTGTTTTATGCTCTGTTTGGATATGCCACAAATCCACCATTGATATGAATGGCCAATATTCTTTACTTTTTTTTACATATCCGGAAATGTACGAATATGATCATAAAAGCCATGCTCTGTTTTTTACACAACCTGAAAATTCAGTTAAAGATCCTTGTATTTTGTTATCTTCAATAATACCAGCACACAGAACCAGAAGTGTATATATGCTTAAATATTTCCCACACAGTTTATCAGATAAGATCTGGTGTTAGGATTTGTAGTGTTGATTTATGCTGTAGCTGTTTCTCTAAACATTTCAAAGCCAGAACCTAAAAGCAGATCTTGCTGTTCCTCTGCCAGAGCCCCATTAGTCTTGTGGTATTATCGCAAAAGAGTTTTTTTTTTCCCCCACACCTAATAATGGATAGTGGTTTGGATAGATTTCCTTATACGGCTCTAAACACTAGACATTGTGCACCACACTTAAACAGGTGCTGCACTGATTGCGACAGCTTAATTACAAAAGCATTTCTGAAATAGATCACACATTAATATAGACCTGCAGTCGTTGCTTTACCTTGACAACTAATTTAATGATGCATTTACATGATACAGTTTAATCATTCTCCATTTATTGTGAGAAATGAAGTACAGCAGGATATTAAGTTCATAGTACAATGGTATATTTTGAGGACATCTTATACTTATATTGATGGCTAGGCAGAAATATGCTCTATATGGACACTTAGTCATGAGACTTGTATGATATCTTTGAATATCCCATTTCACATTTTGTTCCAATTTGCTGTTGGCATGCATATATTTAAACACAAAGAAATGTAGTTGAAGGCAACTGAAGGCTACTTCATGATCTTTCATTCCATTCCATACCATTCCATACATCCAAAGACACAATTGTGTGCCTCCGACTTTGTGGTCACTGTTTGGGGAAGAGACCATGAAATACTTCTGTATAGTGTATATCACCTTCACCAAAAACTGACTTTGAGTCTTAGGTTATATAACTGTTCGTATAGTAGCAATAGGAATTTGATACCATCGTCTTTAGAGGTCTTGGCACTTCCTCCTAAGACGTCCATCTACTACAAAGTAAGACCCAATTACACGCACATTCAAGATATACCGTAGCACTAAAAAAGTTATAGTGTTGGAAATTGTAATATAATTTTCTTTTTATTATGAAAATCATTCTGTCTGAATAATTTGGTCATTGTAATTGCATTTTAAATGATAAGAGATAAAATACACTTTAGCCAGCGAGTAAGAAATCCAACCATTTCCTATAAACGGAGCTTTAACGGAATGCAACTGTGACAGAATCAAAATGAGTGTAGTCTGTACGAAAGGTCATTAACGTAATGATCTTTGCAGTGCATACGGTGTGTATTTGGGCATTCACAGAAAAAGTACAGAGGATATGTTGAGAAAATGGGAAAGTACCACATTAGAGTGTTATATATATAGCACTATATAGAACTATATGTCTGTATGAGAAGGACATATACATTTATAATAAATGTCATGTTTTAAATAGGATAAAATATCACATCTTATACACTTTATATAGAAAATATCTCCTGGGGTTTATGTCTATGTCTCTTTACATCTTCAGGATTCTGTAAAGCTTTAAACAGAATTTGTAAGAACGACCAACGATAGAGTTGTGGATATTACTATGACCCCCCCCCCCCACCTACAAGCTTATACTACTTTAAATTTAAAATATGACTTAAAATAAATACATTCAATTCAGTACAAGATTTTTCATGACTTTCATTTAATTTCTCCAGTGATTTCCAGTCATTTCTCTTGTTATTTCAAGTAAAGAAAATAAATGAATTTTCGGTTCTGCTTTTATTTTGGTAGAACAGAAGGCAATCCTGCTAAACATACATCTGTCACATTGCTATATTATAATCCCACTTTGTAAAGAGATTAGAGCAAAGAACAAGGAATACAGACAGTCTGTTTTGTTTTGTTTTTTACGCTTGAAACTAACTAAAGTTTTACTAATATTTTTTTTCATATTGTCATATTCACCTTCCCTGTTTTAACGAGGACCAAAATAGCTTAAGGTTGTCAGGCAGCACAGACATGTGCAAGCACACAAAAGCTTTATTAGAAAATCTTGCGACAAATCCAAGAGCAAAATCAGGAAAGGAAGCAGACAGTGGTCATGTGATCAGCAAACAGGATAAACTAGGAAATGGTGTTGCACTGTGTACTTAGTAGTAACTGAATTTTATGTGTGTGCATGTAGCATGCTTAATTATTAAATTAAGGTGTGTTTAATCAGCAGGAAGGTGATTGACAGAGTTCAAGAGTGTTTGTGATGGCCATGCATGTTGGCCAGGGTTGATGTTATGAGGTGCAACATGAAAGTTGTTTGTAAACACCTATATATATATATGTATATATATTTTTTTATTAAAAACTTGAGGTGCAGTGAACATAGATCCACAATTTGTTAAAGTTATTGTCTGTAAAACAATATTGCATGTAGTCTGTGTTGCTTCCCAGGTTCACCATCCTCCAACCACAATAAACATGCCATTCAGTGTACTTAGTATGAATGAGTGTGTGAATATGTGTGTATTGAGCGCTGCCATATACTGGCATCTTTTCAAAAGCATGCCTTTGTCTTAAATCCAGTATACATCCAGGAAAGCTTACTACAAATTAAAGAATATAATAGAATAGCCTTTATTTGTCGCATATACATTACAGCACAGTGAAAATCTTATCTTTGCGTGTCCCATCTTGCCATTGGTAGCTGGGGTCCGAGCGCAGTCTTGTTCAAGGGCGGCAGCTTGGCGATACCAGGACTCGAACCCGGATCTTCCGATCAGCAGCCCAGCGCCAAACAAGCAGATTCTTACTCATAATTGTTAAAAAAGATGCATTTTTGTATAGCTTTGATGTTTATAATTACACATTCATGATTAAATTAAACCATTAAACCTCTGATATATATATATATATATATATATATATATATATATATATATATATATATATATATATATATATATATATATATATATATATATACTATATATACACACACATAAAATGCAACACTTGACTGAATGTATCACTCATGCCACCATGTGGTATTTAGTCATACTGCTGTTTATGAGATTCTCTTGTGTTCAAATTTTGTGCTTATTGATATTGATGTATGGCTTGTATTCAGATAGCCTTCATCAGACATGTATATTATTAATTTAAAGACCAAATTAAGGTATTTAAATATGCTAAAACAGATATTGTAAATATGGCAAATTATTGTTGTCTTCCAAAAGATGGACAGAGACATATAACTTAACAAGTTATATGTCTCTGTCCATCTTTTGGAAGACAACAATAATTAACAAGTAAACCCTCCTGAGATTTAGCATATGCTTGATATTAGAATAACAGAAAACAACAGTGAAGGAAAAGATCTGCATTACTTCACTAGTTGCTGAATTCTATGTACTAAACGATTTGTGAAGCCGCTCGCAGGATTCAGTTGACAGTTTATGAGTTTCCAGTGGAAGACATAAGCTGTGTGAAATGCAACATTGAAAGTGTATTAAAGTGTAATATCAAGCAGGAATTTCCAGTTTCATCAAGCATCATGTGGAATGATTGCGTGTTTTGACAGTTCTGTCACCAAAAACAGAACTCAATTTGTGTCTATGGCTGAAGGGGGCAAGGAATTTACAGCTTTTTTTGCAGTCTATCAAGAGCAACCCAAGCCAATAAATTAGTGACACTTTTAACTTGTCTTAAATTTAATTGGCTTAGGTCCACCAGGGTTCACCATATCCCTATTGGGCATTAGATCATCTTACTTTGTCAGTTCTCTGATGAGGCCGCACATCAAGTCTATCCAGGATCTTTTGTCTGTCATTCTTGATTGACTCACCAGCTGACTGGAAAATGCCTCTTTACCTGGATCTGGATTATTGCTTTCTTTCATTCTCTTCTCTCTCTCTCTCTCTCTCTCTCTCTCACACACACACACACACACACACACACACACATTGCCCAGTGTATATAGAATGTGTGACCATTTAATTAAACATGATTACTTTTTACCAGTCAGAGACATGATTAATCCAGAACCAATACAAGAACTATGGATGCGAAGAAAGGATACATCAAAGGACATCATGCACACACAAACACACACACTCACTCACACACACACACACACACACACACACACACACACACACACACACACACACACACACACACACACACACATTCACACCTAAGTCAATTTTGCTCTACTTGCAAAGAAAACAGATGAAACCCACATACATGCTGGAAGGACATATGGCATTCATATGCCAACATGATATTCCTACATACAGAATAAGACCTGCCCCATTAAAAGGGTTATAGCACATAGAGGGTTATAGCACATATCAGTATAACGATTACCAACAACTAAAGAAATTATTATTTACATTAAAATAGATTAAAGTGGTAGTGCTATTACTTTATTCTGTTTTAGTTCAATTATTCATTCTTCCATTTTTGTGCACCGGTCTGCCAAACATTATAAATATAATCCCACATGAGATGTGGTTATACATTGCACTGACGAAGGAAAATTTTCCTTTTACCATAATGGCTGTCTTGATATGCTTGTCTGTTTCAGTTTGACAGAGTCAGCAAAAACACAGCGAACCCTTTGTCAACATCTCGGTAAAACGCGGAATGGAATATATTTTATTCTCTCTTGCCCTCGAGGTTGGTTTGCCCTTTCACATAAAATATATTTGGTCAGGTAAAATGTAGCATGAAGCATCGAGCAGTTCAGTGATACTGATATAAGAAATACTCTTATATCTTATAAAGGTTTAAATGTTGTGAGTACAGTAGGTATACAAGGACATCACCACGTGCATGTATTCCTGGGGTGAAGAGAAATGAATAGTACATGGTGCTGTGTCACGTTTTTAGTAAGCGTGCCTTGGGTTGGGAATCGAAAATCGATTCCGTTTCTGGAATCGGATACTCATGGTTTAGAATCGGATACTTGTTATAAAATTTAAATTTTAATTCTTCTGACAGGACCTAAATATCAGTTTACAAGATGAACCTATGGGCACGGTGGTTTAGTGGTTAGCACATTTGCCTCACACCTCCAGGGTCGGGGTTCGATTCCCGTCTCGGCCATGTGTGTGTGGAGTTTGCATGTTCTCCCCGTGCATCAGGGGTTTTTTCTCCGGGTTCTCCGGGTTTCCTCCCCCGGTGCAAAAACATGCATGGTAGGTTGATTGGCACCTTGGAAAATTGTCCCTTGTGTATGAATGTGTATCTGAATGTGTGTGTGTGTGTGTGTGTGTGTGTGTGTGTGTGTGTGTGTGTGTGTGTGTCCTGCGATGGGTTGGCATTCCATCCAGGGTGTATCCTGCCTTAATGCCAATAGACGCCTGAGATAGGCACAGACTCCCCGTGACCCGAGGGAAGATCTGATAAAACGGTAGAAGAAGATGAATGAATGAATGAAAGATGAACCTGAAAGGATCCTCTGGTCTCAATGTACGAGCTTCCAGTTTCGGGACTCGCTTTTCAAGGTTATTGAAAATATTTCAATATTGCGGTGTTTCCCCATGCCACTATGTATTTAAGGGCTTGCATCTGACTGTGGCTAGCAGGGTCAAATAAAGCTAACAGAACCGTGTGAATCGTTAGAATACTCAATTACAAAACACTAAAAACTGCTTGGCCAAACACATTGCTAGAAATGTGCATAGCATTTTATCATTATATTGGCATTAGTAATAACACTTTACCTGTCGCTAAATATCATAAACCAGTTCAGTCAGATTGCACACTAAGGCATTCATCCCATAAAACTAAGCTTTTAAGCCCCATACATAAGCAATCCTGATGCGCAGACATTGTTAATTTTTATAAATTTACAATAAAGCATGTACAGCTTTCTCCAGTCAAAGGAAATTTTGCTACACCACAAATGTCTTGGCTCAACAATTCTATGTATATTTTATGTAAAAGAGAAATAACGAACGTACATTTAGACATTTAGTCATACAGAGTCTATGGCTATACTGTTCATATTCTGCATGCTGCTGGAATCCTCATGTTTTCCACTGCATGAAAACTGTATTATATATATATATATATATATATATATATATATATATATATATATATATATATATATTTCTATATTATATTTTATTATGTATATAAATACATAATAAAATGCATAGTCAGTGACTATGCAACAAAGTTTTAAACCATGGCCAGTGATCCTTTTTTGTTTATTTTATTTATTGTTTATAGTTAATTTTTGCTTATTTTCATTTATTTTTATTTTATTTTTCAATTCTAAAATTCTGTTGTCCTGCCGTTAGTTAAGTGTTAATACACAGACTTTACTTGCACATTTCTTCACTAAGCTCCTCTACTTCCTATTCTGGAAGAGTTCCTGGCTCTGAGAGGATTACTGCCTATAGAGTTTTTTTGTGTGCACCTCTCTCACAAGTGGATCAGCTACACATTTAAAGAGCTGCTTCAAACAGGTGAAAGTCATCACAAATGGTGAAACTACCAAACTGTTACTTTGCTGATATAAGACATAAAGCAGCTATTTAGGCAAAAATATTGATTACAATGTCAACCTATTTATTCTTTTACTCAGTACGAGAGTCAGCGTTTGCGACCAAAACTTCCTTCCATTTCATTAAGTTCAATAAATCCACCCTGTTCCACATAAAAATCTATCAAAATTATAATGGATGTCATTGATTCTCTTTTCCCAATTAAAGACTCCTTACTAAGCAGGATTCAAGTACACATCACATTGAGGTACTGGCTTAAAAGTTAATGGGTGTTCAAAGAAATCCTGACTCATACATTTTTTATTAAAGGCATTTTATGTGCATGTGTGTCTGTGTGCTGCTTGTGTAGCATATTCGCGTTAGTCGTTTGAGATTTTCTCTTGAATTCAGCCAGAACATAATATTTTTTTTGTTTTTTATGAAAAATACAATATGTATTTATTAATAAAATCTACTACAGAGATTAATATAATTAAACATTATTTAATATGCATACATCATGTATAGAAACCATTTGCCAGTTTGCAAGTTTTGCTTATATAACTTTTTCCAAGCTCACTTTGTTTGGCTTCTGTGAAGAACATGACACCAATGGCTGACTGATGAAATCTGGCCAAATCTACTGCACCATGTTGAGTGGACCAAAGTGTCCAGTGAAGCCTGCTGTCACATTCACACCACAGTGCAATGGATAGTCTCACTGATGCAGAACGGCTGTTTTTTCCTGAGACATGGGAAACATAAACAAAACTAAAATGTTAAATAAATGACTTTGCTTCTTGTTTGTTCAATTGAAACAAGTAGCACTTAAGAGTGGTAATATTCTGTGTTTATCTATATATATCTATATATATATATATATATATATATATATATATATATATATATATATATGTCATTTTGCAATCCCTTTTTTTAATTAAGTTTGAGGACTTTAAGATCGAATGACCTCTCCATGCTACACTGTCCGTAAGTATTCAGGGGCGAAAGATTAATCTTTAACGCCCTCGTCTGGAGAAATCAGATATTACATTGAGTCAGCTAGTGTCTCTATCTCTCTCTCTCTCTCTTTCTCTGTCTTACACAAAGACTCAAATCATAAAGCACTAAATGGCAGGAAACTGTGCCAGCATATATATATATATATATATATATATATATATATATATATATATATATATATATAAACATTAGTAGCAAAAAAGTAACATAATCTCTCCTTTTATGCCACCTTTTTTAATGTTAAATATCTACATTTTG
>JACRUU010000007.1:23195533-23210533 GCA_030449085.1 Kryptopterus vitreolus
AATCATGGGTTGTGGTGGCTCTAGGACAGACGCTTTGGAGCCACGCTACCTGGAAAGCTGGACCAAAGAAACAGAATCAACTTGGCTGACCAGCACTGATGCAGACATCCCGTTGTCTTCAATCCACAGCATCCCCTCAGATATGACCTCGGAGGTTGCGTTCGCATCGGAGAAAACCAACAACTCTGGTGAGTAAACGTGACAAATAACCATGTGGTTGCTTGCAGTCTTTTTTTTTCTCGAAATAATCAGTAATATAGTTTCACCAAGACGATAGTGCGGTAGCTGTTGGGGAAAATACTGTCAAGACACCAGTGCATTCAGCTTCAGTTGTCATGGAGATGGCTCCATTCCTTCTGCAGTTCAGTAGATGGGGATGGGCTTTTGATTTAGAGCTCCTTTTATTAAAAAAAGAAAGAAAGAAAGAAAGTAAATAAACATGATTGAACTATTGAAGATTAAATATTTGAATGAAGACAAGGAAATTTGCTTACGGGGTAAGAAATATTTGGATCTCGGTGATGGGAAATAAAAACAGACATTAAGACTCAAAGCTGGGCCCAAAAATCCTTTGGATAGGTTCTTGCTCTAATGATATGAGTCACTATGTTCGTTATTATTTTTGGTCCCTCTCTATCTGAACTGACAGATATCTTCGATGATGGCCTGCCAGCTCCTGCGCAGGCGTACTTAAAGGTGTGTTCGGCGTTGTCTGAGGCTAGTCTTAATGATGTGAAAGGTGCTGGTCCTCACACTATACAGGCTTCACAAGAACAAGAAGGGCTGCCCTCCTCACCAGGCACCACAATGCAGAGGAGAAGTGTTGTTCGCACTGAGGAGATTGTAAGTTGCCAGTCAACAGTGTACCTATTATATTTCAGCCACGGACATGTTATTTTTTGGTATTTTTTTTTTAGAATTGGTTTGATAATGTTGTTCAACAGCTATATGCTGTAGATATTTCCATAGAGTAAATAAAATTAAAGACCCCTACTAATGGAAACTTAGTAGCAAGATGATTTCCTTTATTAGCTAAAACACTGAGCTTTTATTGGACATAGAGTGTGTGTTATGATCATGTGTTAAAGGGATGACACTAATATAACCTCAGTGAATACATGTATTCTAATACTACCTTGATAACGTGTCCTGGTTTCTTGCATAACTTGGACTAAGTAGAATTAAACACAATGAGCAGATCAAAACATTAGAAAAATGGATTTTACAGCCACTGTGCAGTCTTTAATCACATTCTATCTGTCTGTCTTTTTATCGCATCCCGATAAACTAAGTGGCAAGACAACAGGATGTCCACTAAGCAGGTGACCATCACTGTAACTCAGAGCATCCGCCAAGTGGACAAGAGCGGAAAGATCAAAGAAAAATCCCACACTACTTTTGAGGTCATGAAACCTCGGGATTGTCTGAAGGATGCAGACGCGGACCCGGTTTTGAAGTGAGACGTATCCTCAGCATAGGGACTGGCATACGGATCGTCTTGCGAAAAGTGTGAGGAACAGAAGGCAGCATGGAAATGGAGAACGGGGGTCTGATCTTGGCAGAAGTACAGGTCTGTAAATGTGGTATCGGTCAGACAGGCTTCATTAGACGGTGCTGTTTGGTGTCTAAGTCACATTTAGATTAATCATTAATTATAGCGGTTTCTTACTGCTATTTACCATTCCGCATTTGCCATGTCTTTATTCTAAAAGGTTGCATTTCAGTCATTTATATTGGTGTCTGGAAAAGCTGGATAGACAATCAAAGCATATACCAGAAGGCCTCTTTAGATATGTATAAAGAAAATAAACAAAAACACAATTGTTTTATGTGGGCAGCACACCAATTTTATGTAATTATCCTGTTAACGAAAAGTGCCTTGTCAAGGTTTAATGTGAATATAATTTTGATATCAAGGCGAATGGGATTTGATTGCAAAATGTTTAACAACTTATTCTAATTAACTGAATGGCACAATGGTTGTGTTCAAGAGGGGAGTTTTACATGTTCTACCAGGTCTGCTTCCAAGTTTTTCTTGTTCAGCTACCGGGATTTGCTGTGCCTATTCATTCCAAGAAGTGAAAGGATCACTACTTTTTGACCACCTGGTGTCCTATCTGGTGATCCCATTAAACCAAGTGTTTACTAGAAATAGCATGTCATCCTGACCAGAATAAATCGGTCGAATGAATAATTCATTAATTAAAATTGTACCTAAAATGCTTTTGGCTTGGTATAGTGTAAGGCTAAGATGCACCACCAATATACCACTGATGTGCCAATGTTAATCTTTATTATGTAAACGGAACTACTAAATATATATACATAACCGGGAGTGTTCAAGGTAACCAGACATTGACAGGAAGTGCTTTAAGGACTAATGTAGAACAAATGGAACAATGACCAGTAGAATGTATTCTATAATCATTTCTATAATTCACTTGATGCCAATACAAATCACACATGAATATATGAAAATAATAGAGATTACAGATTACATGTATTATTAAATACAAGTAAATGGCACAATAGTCAGACTATATATATATAAAATAAAGGCAGTAGAATGTTCAGGTGTGTCTTGGTGCTGTATGGATTTGTCTCTGTACGTCGTATTCGACATGCCCAGTCCTAAAATGTGGCTCCTCCATCTCTAGCCAGTGCTGAACACTGAACTCAGGAAAGAAGAAAGCAATTTCTCTTTCGGCTGACTCTGATGAATCTGTAAGAGCACACAAACGTTGTAATTCACTTTTGGTAACACATAGCGGAGAGCAGAAGATAATCCGCTGCCATCAACATAACGCGCTTTTGTTTACAGATGGATGTGTGCGTATATGGCTTCACTCAGTCTGTCTGATGTGTGCAATTGTGAGAAATTGGTCACTGAACAGATAGAAAAGGATTGGGTGAAGAAATTGATTTGTTGTTTGTTCGGAACAGCAGGAGAACAGAGGACAGCCAGTTCTAAACGTTCGTCTCTAGTTGAAGCTTTAGATTGTAATCTAGCGTATATAATGATTTAATAGATTTTGGAACAAATACACATGATGATTAATAATGGGATGTTTTGTTTGGTCATTACACCAATGTTCAAGAGCTTCAGTCATTATTTACATTGAGATTATGGGGAAATCATTAGGTGCGTTTCTATTACCCTTTAAAATGAGCAAATTTAAACAGCGAATTGAAAATATGGCTAATGGAAACGCATCAAATTCTCAAAAACTCGTGAAAAAGTTTTTACGCTCACACAAGGTGGTTTTTTTTAGTCGATGCGAAAAAGGAATAATTCTGTAAAAAAAAATTAAAAACTGTAATGGAAACATTATTTTCCGCATTTACAGGTCACATGATATACGTGCGATTGGCTGCGACATAAGTAAGCCTGCCCATTTTTTTTCAGTGACATAGCGAGAGGACGAGTTTAGTCGCATGATATGGTTAAAGGAAACACTGTCATTTCGCAACCGCTTTTTTAATCGACATTTCGGGAATATTGCCAAATTTCTACGCAAATTTGTAATGGAAACGTACCTACTGTGGTATATGCTAGGTTAGTCTGGGTTTTTCAAAAAATGCACAACAGTCTTCAAAATATGGAGTGTGTACAAACACCTTAATTATAAGAAAGGAGAATGACCAGATTGTCAAGAAGTGGTGATCATACATACAGTATATTGGAACATACAATACATCCAGCGCTAACTCGCTCGATGTTTTTTCCACACATTCTGTGCAAATTCTGAAGACTGTTGTGTGTGAAAATCCCAGGAGATCAGCAGTTTCTAAAATACTCAACCCCGCTCACGATCAAAGTCACAGATCAGAGATTTCTTTTCCTCCATTCTGATGTTTGATGTAAACAGCAACTGGGACCCTTGATCTGTCACTGAATAATTGTATGTATTATGCTGCTGCAACATGCACGACTGAATTAAGCATGTAAATGTGCAGAAGTACGCGTTCCTATTAATATAAAAAGTGAGTGTGTAGATTAAATATGGTCATATAAAAATAGCAGATTCTGTTGCCCCACTTACAACCATATATCTGTACAGTAAGTGCGCTATTCACTTGACTTCACATCAATTGCCTCAATAGCTTGCTTCCTGTACCTACGTCAGCTTATGTCATTATGATATATGACACTGTATGCCAGTTTGTTTTATAAACTATCTACACCACATTTGTGAAAAACGTTTAATCATATTGTGAAAAATGCTTTTCTCAGAAGCATTTATTTTTTCATAATAGTGCATTGGTATAGCAAGTAAAAAAAAAAGCTCTTCTCAATGAAATAAACTTTAACGTTTACAAAATCTTCAAAAGACTTGATTTTTTTCTTCTTCAGTTTGGTCTTAAGTATACAAATGCGTCTCCTCCGTCTTGAAATAAAATACCTCAGAAAAATTACATTTTTGTCCATTGACAAATCATATCTTTTGTTTCTGTAAAATATAATACATTTTAGCTGTAAAAGGGATTGTAAATATGTTGCAAATGTTTTTACAACTTTCAAACAAAAAAAAAGATCATTCATATTCACTCAAGTACTGCTTTCTTTAATAATGAGTCGAACCATAATGAATCACCCAACCTTGAACTGTGTGTATATGGTTGACTTTGATGCTTTATTAGATACCTGAGCCGTGCGTTGTGTTCCGAGTGTCCGTGAGCCCGTATTGTGCTCGAATGCTCTTCGGTGATGTATACCGAGCTCGATACACTTTAGTGGGACCCATCAACTCCCGCCAGTGTCTAACAGCATCCTCTCTTGCCAGGATGTAAGCTCTCATTGGACCACTGAAGGAAAAAAAAAAGGAATATCCCAATCGTAACAGCTAGAAAACTTCACGTAGTTGGTCATATCATTTATAAATGGTTTCCAGTATATAACACAGCACCCAACTGAATCGGAATTGCTCTGGGCATGATGATTCATTTAGTGTAACATCATTTCTGTGCAGCGTTCCAGTTATTTGCTAATCAAAGATTCATTTACTCTAACAAATTACTATTTCTATAGTAACAACTTAGTTTTTAACAATTAAATACCTATAACAACCGTATGACAAAAAAAAAAACTTAACTGTTAATATTTCAAAGGTCCCTATAAGGTGTCCGTCTGAAGGCTGGAACATATTAGGAAAAGCCAGAGTGGGGGAAAAAAAAGAGAAGCTGGTAAAGAATGACTGTACTTATCTCCTCTAATAACAGTCAGGTTAAAGGGGCACAGTGCAATAGCCAAGGGGATCAAATTCAGGAGGAAAAATCCATTTTAAAAGTTAGATATTGTCTAATATCTGTGGTATTAGAGAAATCAATCCACTCAGAAAACACCTCAGTGGTGCTGACTGTGTTTTTTATATATATATACATATTAGAGCCTGCAAAAGACTTGACTATGGGGCGTAGCATATTAATGTGTTAGAATGGCCCTGTCGAAGTCCATAGATAAATCCTATTGAGAAACTTGGCACCACACTTTTTTCATTTTTTTACACAAGATTTTTATTATAAATATATATATAAATATAGATATATATATATATATATATATATATATATATATATATATATATATAGATAATATATAGATATATATATATACATATACATATATATATATATATATATAAAGACTGTTCATGGCAAATGTCATGTCTGGAATCGAAATAATGAGCTGCTTCTTTTGTGAGAATCTAACAAGCAGAGGATGCAAACTAATATTGCATGAAGTGGCGTGCACATGTTTCATCTTTGTTTTCACAGACAGTAATGCTGCCTGATTATTGGTTGCCATGGGAACAACTGGCCAAATACATCATCGCCATCTTTTAAGGATCTTGATAGCAATACCAGTACAGCCTATAAAATGTATATTTTTTAAATGATTTTATACCTGACAGAACAATACTCAGGACCATGGTTTCACATACACGGCACTACGTATTCATAGCCTTAAGCATTTCCATATTTTGTCATATTATAACTACAAATATAAATACATTTTATTGGGATTGTATGTTATAGACCATCACAAAGTATAGCATAATTGTGAAGTGGACGGAAAATTATACATATTGTTAAAGATTTTTTATAAATAAAAAAATCGGAAAAGTGGTGCATATGCATTCAGCCCCCTTTACTCTGATACCCCTAAAATCCAGTTCAATCAACTGCCTTCAGAAGTCACCTAATTAGTAATTAGAGTCTACCTGTGTGTAATTAACTCCCAGTATAATTACAGCTCTCCTGTGAAAGCCACAGAGGTTTGTTAGAAAACATTAGTGAGCAAACTACATCATGAAGATCAAAGAACACACCAGACAAATGTTGCAAATGCTATGTATGCTGGAAAATATACATCACACAACAGCCTGAACACAATCCCCACCATGAAACATGGTGGTGGTAGCATAACGCTGTGGGGATGCTTTTCTTCATCAGGGACCAGGGAAGCTGGTCAGAGTTGACTGAAGATGAATGGAGCTAAATACAGGGCAATCCTGGATGAAAACATATTAGAGCCTGCAAAAGACTTGACTATGGGGCGTAGCATATTAATGTGTTAGAATGGCCCTGTCGAAGTCCATAGATAAATCCTATTGAGAATCTTGGCACCACACTTTTTTCATTTTTTTACACAAGATTTTTATTATAAAAAATCTTTAACACACTGTATCATTTTTTCCACTTCACAATGACTTTGTTTTAAGCAAATAAAAGAAAGCTGCCATAATGTCCAATAAAAGCCAATTAAAAAATAATGACAGATATTTCTAGTATATCATTATTTTCAGGCTACTTTAGGGAAAATGACAGTAAGGTTATTGTAAGGAAGATGACAATTACACATAATGACTCACTAAAATTGGGAATCGATTCCCGATCCTGGAAATGGATATTAAGATTAAGATACGGCTACTTGTTATATAATTACATTTCAATTCCTCTTATCGATTCCTGGACCCCTATTTTTCACCAATCTGCCAGGACCGTATGTGGTAATCTAAACATCAGTTTACAAGATGGACCACGGGAAGCACTCAAAAGTGTGGCTAAAATCTGTAAAAACTGAATACAAAGCTACGTGTAATTGTTGTAATAAACTTGTATGTTGCAAGCAAGGTGTCACGACCAACATGACCAAGTAAACTGGGAAATCCTAAGAATCGGAATCGATAAAATGAAAATGATAACCAACCCTATGACTCATGACTCATACCTTGACATGAACTCAACCAGTCGCTGGTAGAAGAAACGCCCTGCAAACACACAAATGTAAATGGATTTCAATTAGGCAAGAAGCTAGCCTGGGCTGTTACTCTGTTACTCTTGGGATGCCGTATTACAGCAGATTTCTTAAGGCTGGTGATTCAGCAGCAGAATGACTCATGGATGGCTTGTGAATGACATATCCAAGGTGGTAAGAGAGAGCACTGTTTTGTTTCTGAGAGAAATGGCAGCTACTATATTACCATTAAATGACTCATGCAGTAAAAATGACTGGTTAGGGGAAAAGGATCAGTGCTCTTGCACAAATTCATAATTTGCAACATATCATTTTGTCTTAAATATTAAATGAATATAGTCTACATCTGTCAAAAAAAAAAGATTCTTCCTTACCTTTGTGTTCTGCGTAAAACCTCTCCGAATCACTGGTTTTCCACATGAGGTCTTTTTTGCTGATGATGATGAAGTTGTTCTCTAGGATTTTCTGATGAAGAGCCTTATATAAAAAGTACACATTTAAAGAAGGCATCAATTAATTGGTACATGAAGAAATATTAGCATAAACATTTTTTTTACTTAGCCATTCAAATCACAATCATTACATGATGAAGGAACAAGTACTATGTAGTAAATACATATTTTTGCCTTCTATATGTGTAAAGGCTTGAAAATGAAAATCATTTCGACACACAAACTCAGACACACACCGTTTGAATAGTCTTTGTAAGCATCGTCAACTAATAATCACATCACTTTTTTTTTTTATTTCTCTCCAGCTTCCATTACAGGATTAAAAATTGTGCAAAATTCTCTATAGATGTATAAAAAGATCAGACAAATCCATCTATCATATACAGGCATATTAAAGCAAAGAGAACGTGCCAATCTCTCATTCATCTATTACAGGTTCAAAGTCTATAACTCAAAATATTCACCGCTTCTCTACATAAGTGCATTTCAAATTAACAAAAGAAGTGATGCCAGGGGGGAAAAAAGGTTGTTGGATTTCACCGAGTGTTTTAATTAATTACTTTTCATTTGCAGCTTCATGAGCAGATTAATGCATTACTGATTGGGTGCTAAAAAAAACGAAAGATAATTGTATCGCTTTGAACCTGCGCCATTTATCATTCATCTTCAGAAGTCGTTTTATCCAGGTCAGGGTCGTGATGGATCTGGGGAACGGGAAATATAAGGACGGAAATACACCCTGAATAGGACATCACAAGGCCTAGTGTACTCATCTCTTAGGGCAATTTAGCATCCTGAGACCCATCAGTGAGCCTTGACCACACACACAACCCTTTTGTCCTTATATAGTAGGTAATAAACACTGTAAACAGTTTTGTACATACTCTGACCCAGTCGACTAGCCATCACAATTTCCATTTTTGCCCTCATTGTCATTTTCAATGTTTAATGGTTTAAAACACTCAAAAGCAAAGGTAGCCTGTAAAAGACTCAAGTGTTACTACTCCCGATAATAACAATCTAATTGCTTATTTCATATAATGCATGGAGGGATGGATGTACTGTTGTACCATTAAAATGTAATTTTGTGGATTAAGCACAAAAGATCCAATATTCACATTCATTTTGTAACGAAACAGCCATATTTCTCAGCACGTCGCTCCTAAATCAGATTCCCAACCTGGCTCTGGACTTCTCTTTGCTTTATACATCATAGTCTAAAACCCAATAGGCTGATAATTAGCTGATCAGATCAATTCGGTATGTAGGGAGAAGAATACAACGGGGGGAAGCCTTCAGGACCAGGGTTAATAACATGTGTCTTAGACATGCACGTTCACAGACACCTACAAATGTCCTCTCCTCTCACCTCCAGTATTAAAGGATGAGCGACGGCGTCCGGTTTGATGACTGCGAGGGTGAGCTGCAGAACCCTCCCACACCGCAAACGTGTCAAAAGCATAACTGTTTAGAATGAAAGGCTTCTCCGTGTTTACATCGAGTCACCTAGGTGTAAAGTATCCACCATGGAATGTAAACTGGCTAACATTGTACATGTACCATGACTAACTTTTATTATTATTATTGTTGTTATTATTATTATTATTATTATTATTATTACTACTAAAGAAATGGTTCGCTCATTTCTTCCAATCTACTTTTGCACGGCCAGCATGGGCGCCGCCATTTTGCTCTTTCCTATAGCGAACCAAGCCGTCCAATCAGATCTCTCCTCTCGGCTTAGAAGGAAGTCAGTGTGGCAGAGCTGCTGTCACGTCCTCACGTGCTTTTCTCCAGATCAGTACCAGTAAAATCCCTGCTGTGGTTCGACATCCTGTTCACTACACTATTATGGGATGTTGCTGTAATGAACCATATTACAATTACAATTTTAGATTGTACTATATTGTTATGTTGTTGTTTTTTTTTGGACGTTACAAGTGTATAAATGCATAAACGTAGAGTTTAAGTCTAAATGCACATCTTGGATTTTGTCCATCTACTGTACATTTCAGTATTTAACATTATCATTATACAAACATTATATGATTATTGTTATTATTATTATTATTGCAAAACATTTTTTATTGTTGTTGTTGTGTTATAATGATTATTGCTGGCGTTATTATATCAATATTATTATAAAAAATAACAAAGATTATAATTATATTACATGGGGCACGGTGGTTTAGTGGTTAGCACGTTCGCCTCATACCGCCAGGGTCCGGGTTCGATTCCCGTCTCGGCCATGTGTGTGTGGAGTTTGCATGTTCTCCCCTTGCCTCAGGAGGTTTTTCTCCGGGTTCTCCGGTTTCCTCCCGGTCCAAAAACATGCGTGGTAGGTTGATTGGCACCTTGGAAAATTGTCCCTAGTGTGTGTGTGTGCGAGTGTGTGTGCCCTGCGATGGGTTGGCATTCCATCCAGGGTGTATCCTGCCTTAATGCCCATAGACGCCTGAGATAGGCACAGGCACCCCGTGACCCGAGGGAAGATCGGATAAAGCGGTAGAAGATGAATGAATGAATGAATAATTATATTACTATTGTTATGTCATTGTTGTTATTACTATGATTATCTGCATTGTTTTGTAATTCTAATATTTATACTTTGAATGCTTATATTATTATTATTATTATTATTATTATTATTACAATTGTTAATCTCATTATCTTCTGTTTTCTTTTTATTATGATTATTATAATCACCCTTGTTAAAATCATTTGTCCATTTCCATGTTGCTGAATAATGAAATCTAGACTTTGGGCAAGTACTGTGTTTTTTCTAGGTTGTTTGATGAAAAAAAATATATTTCAATATAATATATAATAAAATGATATTATTATTGTTTATTATAAATTATAGATCAGTTGCTTTTACTAAAATAGCAGTCCTGACAATTCTCAGGAGTTTTCTTTGCTGTATCTTTGTGGGGGTTCTTGTTTTTTTTGTTCCCTTTTTTCCTTTACGCCATGCCAGGTTCCATGTCTATGTTCATGGCGAAAGGTATTTGTTATACAAATAAATATGTTTGTGTTTAGTACAAATTTGGTTTATGTGCATGCAATACATTTTATTGCTGTAGTAAAAACAGATAATATACTTTCATATAGTGAATTGCTGATTCCCATTCATTAAGAAAATCTAAATACAAGTTTGCTGTGTCTGCTGTTATTCCTTATCAAGAAAGACAGAAACTCTATATAGAGGGAAACATAAAGATCTACCCACTAGTCTGACAAAGGAAAATTGCCCATAACATAATATTTGTTATTAAATAATCCACACCAAAGGCATCACACTTTAATCAGGAGGTCTGTCCTGATTTTTTACAACGGGGTAGCTGACACCTACTGAAGCTACACACACTCTGTTTTCACACCGTGTGTGTTTCATGTGCCTGAGTAAAACAGGAGGTGACAGGGTGGGTCAGGTCAGAAAGGCATTTCCTGTCATAGTCCCATTTGGTCACCTGCTATTTTGTGTCCTGCCACTGATTGCTGTCTTCATTTACAGTACACTAAGCCACAGAATTCTTATCAACATTTGAAACCATATATGGGGTGAATTAGTTATAATCATGGAAAACTTATTTACAATAAAGAAACAAAAGAAGTAGCCTGACATTAAATGATGTTTTCACATGAACGTTTTTGTTCCTGTGAGATCCTGTTGTCATCATTTTCCGCTCTATGTATGTCCATGTTTTCTTCAGAGATAAAACTGTCATCTGCTGGCTCTGACTGACACCTGTTTTAACTTTTACAAGCCTAAATACAGGTCTCCTTTGACCTTTTCTATTCTGATCCCGCTTAGTCTGGGCCGAGGCTCTCTGAGACAGCTGTTTCAAGCTCAGTCCGAGCAACTGGCATCCCCAAGGAAGGAATTCACCTTTATCTCTAACTGTTTTGCCAGCAGCAGGTCATTTTAATGAGACAGGTTTCAATGCAACACTGCAAAAGTGATAATGAAAATATCCTGAATATAAACAAATTGCTATTTTTAAATTCTAATACATTGTATTTGATTAAGACCAGAATATAATTCTGTATTATATTATAAAGACGCTCCAAAGCAATAAACACATTTTTTTATATTTTATACCTTAACATGAAACATAAACATTAAAAATTCAATTGTATTTACAGCTAATGTTTTTTATAATTCAAATAAGCTAAATTATTTAGTTTTGTGAAGCTTGGGAGCCTGCTATACTCCTAAAAACATGGTTATAAAGATTTAGGGGGAAATTAGATTTATAGATTTATAGGTTTGGGGAAAGAACCACATGTTGCTGAAAGAATCAAGTTAACTCAATTCAGAAGGAAAAAATGTGTCTGAAAATTTACATCCACATAGAAAAGAATGAAAAGAAAGCAATCGTTACTTTGCATCCAACATGTAGCAAAATTGTAGGTTATAGGTTGAGATTCACACACGTTCATATATATATATATATATATATATATATATATATATATATATATATATATATATATATATATATATATATATATATATATAAAACATTGTTCAGCTGTTGAATGTGTGGGCACTAGACAACACTGAGAATAGGAACAGCTTATGGGATAAGTTTAGCTATACATTTCAGCTCAGGAATAGGAAGTCACAGCAGCTGATTTGTGAAGTCTGAACTGAGGTCAGTGGTAGGTGTTCTGTGTTTCTGAAGTGACACTCAACCATATACGCAGGCCATCTGAGCGCAGATCAGCTGTCACATTGTGCCATCTAGGGGGACATCACATGTGGCTTTTGCAATGAAATATAAAGTAAAGAGAGCCGTGTCCTTTGAAATGTAAATAGATCCTGGCTGACAAAATTCATGTCACAAAAAGGAACAAAGCCATTAGGCGGGATCAGTCGAAGTGTGCCTGAAATAAAAATATAATCATCATCGGAGTCTGGAACTGACATCAACAGTGGGAAGTCTTATTTTTTGTAGAGTTTGTATTGATTTAGCCATGGACAAACTGGAACCTCTTTTTAAATTATGCAAATAAAATATGAACCTATGAAAGCTGATGAAATCATTTCTACATTCATACAGCCATCTGAGCAAAATATACTGTAGCTCTCTACTATGTCCATTACGTTATTAGTACTGATTGCCATGAAAGGTAAAAATAGAAACAGTTCATTTTGTGTTACATGTCATCCCTGATGAGGTGAAACGAGTCTAGGGTTCGGATAGTAGCTATTTGTAGATGCTTAACACTGTTAATATATTGCTGGGCATTAGGTTTCAGAGTAAGCTTTCGTCTATATCCCTGGCTTTCTGTGAATGAGTTCAGGGCTCCTGTTGCTCGTGCTCATTTTAGAACACAGGTGCTGACTTCAGGATACTGCCATGCTTGCTGCAGGGGAAAATACAGCCAGTGCTCTCCCGTTTCTCTTGTTGAGCTAAATGAAGTCAATAGTAAGTCAGATGTGTAATTAAATCTGCATTATAAAAAATAAATAAATAAATAAATAAATAAACGACATTGGACAAGCCAATAAACCTGGAAACATCTTTATATATGCATTTGGGTGGTGTTAACAGTTGCAAGTAATATAGAAAAAGATGCAACTGCACAGTATATTAAAGAAAAGAGTGGCTTCTCTACAGTATGTAAATGAGTCGAAATAGTGAAGAGTGCATGTAGCTATTTGCGACGCATCAAAGCTTCAATCTAAGCTTATCTGAGCCAAGCAGGATCGATTTAGCTGGTAATAAAATCACCCCACGTTTGTTTCCAGCGCATACATTAGGAGTCGCTTCCTTTCAAATGCACTGAAATTCAGCATTAAAAGAGAAGAGAAGGGTGTAGGGTGTCTTGGGCCTAGTGTGAACAGCTGAAAGGTGTGACTTGCTCTCCCATGTCATGGCGCTGATTGGGCTGGACAGCAGGCGCAGGACAGGCCCGGGCTTCTAAAAGACACCAACAGGTGGGAGGCCAGCATGGCCGAGGTAGAGGGGCGGGGGGTGAGGGAGACAGAGCAATAGAAAAGGCCAGGAGTGGGAAGACAGGGCAGAATCCACAAGCCGGGCTAAGAGGAGGATGGAACAAAGCAGGACAGAGAGAGGGAGAGAGGGAGAGAGAGAGAGGTGTGGAGAAGGTCATTAAATAACCCGAACAAACCTTTCGGCAGAGGTGTTAAAAACTTAGAAAGTTGTTTTGTCGTGCATTGAATAGGTCAGGTAGTGCTAATGAACCGTCTAGCTACCACATATTGCTATGACATTAGTATTAGTTAAATCCGTCTGTTTAAGCTGCTTTTGCTTCACCTTCTTTTTATTCTTTTTATTAATCTGTTGAAGACTTCAGTAAAGGTTTGGATTTGGATAGCATTGCCTAAAGTATCCCTGCTTCGTTATCAAACCCACAAATGCAGGATATCACACGTTCAGCAGAAATAATCCATGTGAAAAGGTGTGCTGGGGAGGAAGCAGATGTCGAAGTGTCATCAACCTCACACTCGTCATCGATTACCTTTGATCTACTGTAGAGTAGCAACACTTTTCCACACCTCTGCGAAGTAAAAGGCAGACGATGCCATTTCTAGCTCCGTAGCTTCACTACGTTCAAGCTCAAGAGAGGACGGTTGCTTAATGGCGCTAAATATACAGTAGATCGCTTTAGTCCTTATTTTACGAAAGAAATCCTAACATCGCAGGACTCTGGTGACATCCAGTACAGGTAATCTTCGACTTACTATATTACAATAACAGTGCATTTAATAAACAATTGCTAGATGCTTATCTAATATAGACCGGAATAGCCATTGTATTCATTCTTTTACTTTATAAACCATTTCGCGGATATAAATATTTTACAGTGTCACATTCAGTAAAGTAACTATATGGCTGGAGCAGTGCCATATGACAAGGCACTTTGTGAGGAAGGAGAAAATGCAATTGCTGCCCTCCTGTGAAGACATGCTTCCTTATATCCCCATATGAATAATCCAGTTATGGAATGTAAGGAAGTGTGTGGTTTCAGGGGGAAAATATCATCAAGGTTTAATATTATTATCAGGAAAAAACAAAACTCTGTTTCTATTTTTTCTATTTTTTTTCCGATTGAAAATAGTTAATAGGAAAAGCCCATCCACTGAGCAGCAGGAGAAGAGCTAATACTGTTTATGTGTTCGGTTGGCCAAAGGCACGCAGTGAAGACTCATCACTGTCTGTCCTAGCTGTCTCACTGAGCAGACAGGACGAGCAGCTGTCCTAATCTTTCTGTCTTGCCAGTTGTCTAACCTTAAAAGTCCCTTTTGCTTTATGTGTA
>JACRUU010000007.1:23215533-23230533 GCA_030449085.1 Kryptopterus vitreolus
GATGCTTTACCTCCCGTTTTTTTTTTTACAGAGGTCAGGTCAAGGAACTCACATAAATGTGTCTCAAGTCAAGGTCTGGTCCCGTTCCGTGTGTGCAGTGACAGCTTTTTTTTGGGGAATAATTTTTATGCCTAATGCTTATTAAATGTGAATTTTGCCGGCGCACATACTTAGAGACGAGAAGGAGACATGGGATATGTGAAAACCTCACTTGTGTAACATGGATATTTGTTATGTAGAGTAGTTTGCTGTTGCTGTTGTGTATGTGTTTGTGTTCAGTAGACTTGCTGGGTTTTAATTTAGGTAGTAAATAGTAGTGTTTTATGATGTACTGTGAGCGTAGGTGCTTTTAACCGCTGTAGATTTGCACTAAAGCTATGCTTCTTGCTGCAGCTGATCACGAAGAGCAGTAACCCGAGCCAACTTGCCTATATTGTGCAGCAGAGTTTATTGTGGGTCTTTTCTTCTTACAGATTCCTCTGAGGTCAGAGTATGGCTACAAAGTCAGCCTGTTCTCTCACCTGCACCAGTACAGCCGCAAAGCCCCTCTTACACATCAAATCAGGTACTGCACAATTCCGGCAATGTAAATCACTTTGTAATTTAAAATATGGCCTTTTTTGTTTTGAATAATCCTCTAAACAGCTTTGCATGCATTTTTCTTGAGTTTGAACTGGTACACAACTTGAATGTGTGATGTGATTTTAAGTTATCCTTGTTTTGTGTATATTTAGACATGCTTCTCGCCATGCAAAAAAATAATGCTAGTATTAGAAATGATTGAAAGGGTCTCATTCCAATAAAAACCTGCCAGAGTTTACATATCTATAGTATGTGGATTTTGACATCTGATAATGCTGCTGTTAAAGTGATCAATTTAGAGTATACGTCTGTGTTGTTTTGAATGCCTTTTTCTTTTTTTTCTTTTTTTTAATGCACATATTTTAAAATTGGTTTGGTGCAAAAGTTTAAATCATTAAAATTGATAATGCTGATGTATTTGATGATATTTAATAGAATAATATGTCAATATATGTTACTTTGAGTTTGCAGTATGGGTATTTTCCCCTCTGAATATTCTGTGACAATTTAGAGACCCTATTCTATTTTTTTCCCCCCAGTTTATGCTGTGGCATATTTAATGACCTGTTTTGTTACAGGTCTAACACATTTATAGACATTATATTTTTAGATGTACTGTGTGTCATGAGTGGAATAAGTGTTACAATGTTATTTATTATGTTACAATGTTATCATTATTTGTGTTTTATTAAAACAATGTTAACACTTTGATGTGTTTTCAGCATCCCTGCAACAGTTATCCACCCCTCTGTAGTCCAGTTGGGCCTGCAGTACTCGCAGGGTATCATAGCTGGTTCAAACGCTCGGTCTGTGGCCCTCTTGCATGCCTTTAAACAGGTATAATTTTACTACTTCAGTCTTTTCATTGTCTAATAGCCAGTAAATCAATGCAACAAACATTAGCTTAGAAATCTGAAAATTTCACGGTTTATAACCTAATAATGACAATATTGCAGGTGATTCAAGACTATAGTACTCCACCAAATGAGGAGTTGTCCAGAGATCTAGTGAACAAGCTGAAGCCCTACATCAGGTAATTATAAGAATGTTTAATATAAAGATAATGTAAAGAGAATCTTTCATACATCCCGTTTGTTTTCTGGATTAAGACTTTAGCACATGGAGGAAATAACACTTCTATTACTCAAATTACCTTGCGTTCTCCTCTTCAGTTTTCTCAATCAATGTCGCCCCCTGTCTGCAAGCATGGGTAATGCAATCAAGTACATCAAAAAAGAGATCTCCAATATCCCAAATCAGTGCAAAGAAGAGGAGGTGAGAAATATTAAAGTATAACTTGGCCGTTATTGAATAGAATAATAGAAGTTGTTGTATGAATGAGTGAATGCTAGTCATTATAGGATAATTAGTTTGCTTTGGTTTAATGCTCGATGTTAATTTTATAGTTTAAATAGTACAACTGTTTGTATTCTCTTATTAACTTCTGATTCAATTAAATTAAAGACAGGAGAGATTCATGCATCTTGAAGATGAGATATTAGGTTGTAGGTTGTGAGCTCTGAAACAGCTGTTCTGTAATTTTATTTAATAACTCTAGTGACTGCCTCCATTGGGAAAAATGTCTGTGTGTTTTTAAAATATATTTAGGCTCTAGAATAATCTTGATTCTATAAGTCTTTCACTTCTACACACATCTAATTCATAAATAGACATATTCACTTATCACACTTTAATGTCTTTTTCCAGGATTTTCCAGACCAACACACTCAATGCACTCTCATGTCTAAGAGGTTATTTGCCATATTTCTTTTTTGTCTATAGGCTAAGAAGAAACTATTGTCATGTATTGACAACTATGCAAATGAGAAGATCAAGTTGGCTGCAAAAGCCATCTCTAAATGTGCAAGCGAAAAGATTAGTAATGGTGATGTCATTCTAGTTTATGGATGGTAAGAAAATCAATGTCTGTCTTTCTCTCTCTCTCTCTCTCTCTCTCTCTCTCTCTCTCATATATATATATATATATATATATATACAGTGTGTGTTTTGTGTTTTAGGATAGAATGACCATGAGTATGAAGGGTGTTTAATTTGATTTCTTTTTTCAGCTCCTCACTTGTCAATCATATCCTGTGTGAGGCATTCGAGAAACTCCAGAAGAAGTTCCGAGTCATCGTGGTGGACAGTCGGCCCAGACTGGAGGGCAGGGAAGCACTGAGGCGTTTGGTGAAGAAAGGCATCCGGTGTACCTATGTGCTCATATCCGCCCTGTCTTACATTCTGCCCGAGGCATGTAACAAGTAAAAGTAACGACTTTCTCTTTCTAAACATAATAAGTAAATAAATGAGAATTCTCCCGTTCTCCTACAGGTGTCCAAGGTGTTTCTTGGAGCTCATGCCCTTCTGGCTAACGGATACGTCATGTCACGAGTAGGAACATCCCAAATTGCCCTTGTAGCTAAGGCGTACAACGTACCCGTGCTGGTCTGCTGCGAGACCTACAAATTTTGTGAACGAGTGCAAACCGACTCGTTCGTATCCAACGAGCTGGGTAATCACGAGCAACTTTGCAGTTAATAATGTAAAATCCGAAATGATTTCCTTTGGATATTCACTAAGCCATTTCTTCGCCCTTAGATGACCCTGATGACCTGATAGTGACACGGAAAGGAAAGAGCCCACTGGAGAACTGGCAGAGTGTGAAATCCCTGGGTTTACTGAACTTGGTCTACGATGTTACACCTCCAGACTTTGTAGACCTGGTGATCACAGAGCTAGGCATGATCCCCTGTACCTCAGTGCCTGTCGTGCTACGAGTAAAGAATGTGGATCAGTGATGATCACACATTCCATCTTTTTATTCGCAACCCTGGTCACACTGCGCATCTGCGTTTGTGTTTGTGTGTGTGTGTGTTGAGATGGGGTGAATTAGATCAAATACAATGTAGAATAAATTCATGAAAAAGAAGACGTCTGAGGGAAACAGCGGCTTGTTTATACACCCATAAATACCAGTAGAAAAAGGTGACTGGATTTACATTCAGCTTTAAGCCCTACATGTTCACCAGAGCAACTTGCATTCTAAGCCCTTTTGATTAAGCAGGGTTTCTGCAGGTTTCCCAAAGCCAAATTTAAGGCCATTTTATGGCGTAATAATTAGATTTTAAGACTCCACAGAAACCCTGATAAGGCAGTAGGAAGATCTGGGATGTGAAATGATGCTACAATATATTCTATGTGAAGGCTATGGAGCTGTTATGTATCTAACCCAAGATATTTCACTTCAGTAAACCTATTTAAACTGTTTATACATATATTTAAAAGTATATACATTAAATCTTTTTCAGTTGTTATCTGAAAGGAAGTTCCATTTTGTTAAGCTGCATATATGTATACTGAATGGGGGGGGGGGGGAAAGTAAAGACAGAACAAATGCTTGGGTGTTAGTTTTGTAATTTTGTACGCCGTTTATTTTGCATATGGCATTAGACTTTATACATTCTATTATCCTGAAAAGAACACACACATATTACTTATGAAGACTGGTATAATTCCAGTTGCATACAAGACTATAGATTGAGTTACAAACATGGTTAGTGATATTCATATTACATTCTGAGGATTAGTACTTGTCTTGTTCGTGGCTCTTGGACATGAATATTTACACAATGTGAACATAATTTGCCAGGCGTATGTACAGAGTAAAAAATACTCACTTCTATTTTATAACAATCAAATAATCATAATAAAAAAAAAATGTGATAAAATGATAAAAGTCGAATAGCATTAGATGTCATCAGGACTTTAGAATCTTAGGCCGTCTTGCAAAAGTCTTGATCGTTGCCCTTCTGAATAGGTTTTAGTGATGGTCACTTAACAGTGCTTGGAATCCAGATGTTTACATTTAGGATCATGGTACAGTCTTCAGTGATTATTGTGTATATATTTTGTACTGGGTTGTTTAAAAAGACACACAGGAAACAATCTCCGTATTGCACACCTAATTTGCCATCTGAATATTTGACCATCTCTGGTCATCAATGGCTGTTAATGTTATTTCAGATGAAGTGATGTAGAGCCTCAAATCAAATCTAGTCATTTTGAATTCAAATCCTTACACACCTGCAATCCAAAGGACCCCCAGGGTTTAACATACCTGTATAATCATGCAGTGTGTGTGTGTCTGTGTGTTATCCATTGAGAATCAACAACTCCTGAGACATCAAGTGGCATCTAAAAAGTTGCACAACTTTCCAACCGGATCAAGAGACGCCCAAATGTTTGTACTATACAGGGACCAAAAATGGAATTTAACAGCACCATGGGCTGAAAATCAAGATTCCTGTATAGCAAGCATTATAATCAAATTGTCATGATTCCTTAGATGTATTAATTCCAAAAATAAAGTGGAAATAAAAGTGAATTAGTTAAGGAGATTACAAAACACTTAATAGCACAATGAGAAACAATGCAATTTGTAAACCAGTTCAATGCATAATACAGTTAATCCTTGACCTCTTATAATAGACTTAACCTTGTTCACCCCGGGCCTGCTGTTTCTAGTTTGGGCATCTCTGATCTACAGCACTGTTTTTTGTCGTTGTAAACAGGTCAATCATAATAAAAAAAAAAGTCTATTCAGTGTCTGTTCAACACAACGTGTTCTATTCAGTGTTAACGACAGCATCGGCGGACGATCCAGGAAATCAGGTGCCTTTAATCTTTCTTCTCTGAGTGACCCATAATAAAGTCGAAACAACAACTGTGGACCCGCTTAGTATCGCCATAACTTCTAGCATAGGGAAGTGACCCTGCGGTGTGGAGAGGAAACATCAGGAACACAGTCTACGTGAACAATTTAGTAAGTATCGGTTGAAATTCTCACCTCTCGCAGACACTTGTATCCATGAAAGTTGTCTATGCAGCTGCACTGAACAAACCCCGGTCCATAAGGACTGCACATTGAATTCTCAGGGCAATTCAAGGCTAATTAAAAAAAAAAAAAAAAACATAAGATAACCGAACTCCAATGATGATAATGTTCTACAGAAGGTCTGATGGTGTGCTTACACATCTTCCTAGTCTGATTGCAGGCGTTCCTCTGTCCTTCACAGAGCCGCGTGTCGGCTGTAGCATCCACTGTGTCCCATGATGTGTTGCCGCCAGGACAGTCCACTTTTATGGGTAGTATACTGGGTGAAATGTAATGTTAAGAGTCAATACACGTGTATAATTATGGTCCGGATTATACAGATAATGATACTTACAGCTGGCTGAGATGATTAAAACCTTGGAATATAAAATCACTCATATTAAAAATGGGGTTGCTTGAAAGGTCACTGCAAGAGAAAAAGGGATTTCATTGTATTTGAGTCTTTATTGGTGCGCACATGCTTTAGTAATACTGCAAAGTTCCAAAACTGCCCAGGTTCACTCCACTGGCTTCCAGGAGCTGCATGTATTTGATTCAAGACGAGTGAAGACCTATCTTTTATAGAAACACTTATACTAGCACTTCTCCCTCTTTGCACTGGCTTGCTTGTGTCTTAAATTTATAATCAATCATTCATTCATTCAACTTCTACCGCTATATCCGATCTTCCCTCGGGTCAGGGGGAGCCTGTGCCTATCTCAGGCGTCTCTGGGCATTAAGGCAGGATACACCCTGGATAGAATGCCAACCCATCGCAGGACACATACTCACTCACATTCGCACACACATTCATGCACTAGGGACAATTTTCCAAGGTGCCAATCAACCTACCGTGCATGTTTTTGGACCGGGGGAAACCGGAGAAAAAAACCCTGAGGCACGGGGAGAACATGCAAACCCCACACACACATATTTGAGACGGGAATCGAACCCGGACCCTGGCGGTGTGAGGCGAATATGCTAACCACTAAGCCACCATGCCGCTCCCCAGAATGATTTTGTACATCTTATTTATATGACTGAGCATTAGAGGGTTAAGGGCCTTGCTCAGGGGCCCAGCAGTGTCAGCATTGTGGTATTGGAATTTGGAAGAGATCTCAACCTCTGAGGTACGGCTTCATGTTGTTGATGACGGTCTACTTTTTGCCATTTGTTACCAAACCAGACAAGGTAAAAATAAGTGACAACCACTTGAGAAATGTGCTTGTAATTCACATATAACCATGTTATGACCTTTTAATTTGACATTTATTTATTTACTGTAGTTAATGTTAACCGTCTAAGACAATGAACCAGGACCAAAAGGATTCATTTAATCGCTTAGCTAGGATGGACCTCTAATGGACGGACATCGGGTACCATCAGGAAATGATGGTAGTTTTTACCATCAGTCTGATTCTTCCTCCAGCCGACTCAGGAAGAAGAATCATATGCATCTGTTTGAGGGGCACGGTGGCTTAGTGCTTAGCACGTTCGCCTCACACCGCCAGGGTCCGGGTTCGATTCCCGGAATTTGCATGTTCTCCCTGTGCCTCAGAGGGTTTTCCTCCCTCTTCCTTTCCTCTCCGGTTTCCCCCCTGGTCCAAAAACATGCACGGTAGGTTGATTGGCACCTTGGAAAATTGTCCCTAGTGTATGAATGTGTGTGTGATTGTGTGTGTACGTGTCCTGCGATGGGTTGGCATTCCATCCAGGGTGTATCCTGCCTTAATGCCCATAGACGCCTGAGATAGTCACTGGTAGGCACGTTCCCCGTGACCCGAGGGAAGATCGGATAAAGCGATAGAATGTGAATTCTATCTGATCTGTTTGAAAATACTCTGAATGTATATTGTTAAAAGCACTGTACAAATAAAACAATTAACTGAATTATTACTTTTGACAAATCATCCTGTAAGAACAAGCTATGATGTGTGGAATCTCATCCCACAATTGCCTCTTTTGAATATTCTGACTTGGCTTTTGCCGACATAAATTATATATGATGCATGAAAAAAGATGTAAAGGAAAAAAAAGCACCATACTTTTAATGCATAACCACCTGCCTAATATTATGTTGGTTCCCCTTTTTCTGCCAAAACAGCAGGACATCGAGAATTTGAGCTACAGTAGCTCGTCCGTTGGATCGGACCACATGCGCATCATTGTCCGGCCATGACCTGTTCACGGTTCACCACTTTTCCAATTCTTCAATGTAGACCAGGACACAACCGACAAGAGCCGCACATGCAGGTGATGGACCGCTGACCCCAGTCGTCCAGCCATCACAATTTGACCCTTATAAGTCCCATTTTTCCTGCTTCTAACACATCTAACTTTTGACCAATATATCCCACCCGGCAGGGCACGGTGGCTCACACCGCCTCACACCTCCAGGGTCGGGGTTCGATTCCCGTGTCGGCCATGTGTGTGTGGAGTTTTCATGTTCTCCCCGTGCCTCAGGGTTGATTTCTCCGTGATCTCTGGTTTCCTCCCGCTCCAAAAACATGCACAGTAGGTTGATTGGCACCTTGAATGAGTGTGTGTCTCCTGCGATGGGTTGGCATTCCATCCAGGGTGTATCCTGCCTTAATGCCCATAGACGCCTGAGATAGACACAGGCTCCCCGAGGGAAGATCGGATAAAGCAGTAGAAGATGAATGAATATCAGGTGCTACCAGGTGCCATGTTTAGATAATCAATGTTATTCACACATAATGCTAGGTTTGTTCAGTGTACACAACCCTGTTTTCAAAGGACCAACACATAACACTTGGATTGGGAAATGGGATCTCAGTTGTTAAGGCTTTAAAGGTCACTATTCAGAAGGTTTCAAGTCTCCACTCTTGGGGTCCTTTTGGGGCCAAAACCTCTGTGATCCAGTATTATGTCTAAACCTGCACATTCCTAATATTGCTGTGATTATGGTAAGAAAGAATCCTACTGATGTATTGCATGTGCAACAAGTAACCCCAACCTCTCTCTCTCTCTTCCCCCATTTGTATAGGTAACAGATAACGTTTTGCTTACTTCTAACCTTTCCTTTTACTCACATGATGACTGCCGAAGAAGCCTCCTCGAGGTCCTCGACTCGAGTCAGAGAGCAATTCGATAAATCCAGCCTGTAAGAAGGAATACACCTTAAATACAGCTGCACATTCTGAAGTGACCTATTTCACTAAGAGGGCACTGTAGTGTGTTGCTACCCCAGGATGTTGTCCCGGTCATGCTGAAAGCAGCAGCGACCCTCGATCCTGCCTTTTGAAAGGCAAAATCTCCACACAGCGCTTTGGTTCTGTATACCTCCGTAACACATGTGGCACAACTGCAGCAGCAGCAATCACACGGTTAGAAAATCAACCCGTACTTACTACCGATCAGCAATACCTACTTCAACATTCACCGACTGATAGTCTTACCTGAACATCCGCGATCTGACAATCGACATTATAGAAAACAAACAAAATGCGCATTAAATAAACAACAGAAAAGGTAAAAAGCCTAACCCCGGCTGTCATTTTAGCCCCATCCCCCAGGTCACATGACAGGTGGCATCTCATATGACATTTACATTCACGACAAACCCATCGGCGCTGCGTTTGCGCAGACAACGGAATGATGCGCAGATTTAGATCCGAAGAGCTCGTTTCAAACAGCAAGCACGTCTCGTCCGGAAAATGTTCGCGAGAGCAGCCAGAACGAAATGGAATTTATTTCCGACCAATTTCTACCACACGATCAGTATATAAAACGAATACTTAAAAAAAAAAAAGTTTTTCGTATTTAGTTCATACGCAACATATCTAAAGTTGAAAATGTTAGGCTGTCTAATTGTTGTGATTTAGTCTCGGTTGCGATACACAAACTAGTAGTTAGACGTAATTAGATCTAATTTCCCCTTAGATCCAGTCTATGTCTTTAATGAAACGCATGTTAATTCACCCTGCAGACTCGGGAAATACCATCACCTTGTTTGTCGAAGGGGGAGATGTCTTTCTAATTGACGCTATTTCTAAAACGTTTAGCAAATGTGTGTAATGGCGATTAGATGTAGCTCGAAATACGTTCATTTCACGAACACATCATTGAGAGAAACGTTGTGAGGCGATTCTAGTAAAACACGAGACACCCCTGCTTTAGCCTTGGGGGGGAATGGTATGACCCAAAGGACTGTTGCAATGCTCAGAGATTGAGTGAACGCACTCACACACACACACGCACACATACTGAATATATTACCGACCGTTAGTAGAGTGCACCACAGGGACGGAATAATGCTAGTTAACTCCTTCCTTGTCATTTTGGGGGTAATGCTGATATCTAGTGACGAGTAGAATTCGACATCCAAGTGACATTTCTTAACTATTTTGGTTTCGTTTCCTATCCCCCCATCGATTGGTTGTACAGGGGCTGAAACGAAGGGGCATTTCCTGCAAAAACATTATTCAGAAGTTGATCTGGTTTTGCTTTGGTAGGGTTGCATTTTTCCCCCCCTTCTTTTCTATTTTTTATTTTTATATTTTCCTCTACCGTGTTGCTCATGCGTTCACTGGAGCTGAGTACACAGATTTGGACAGCCAGGCTGAAAAAGAGCCAACAATGAAGGCGGAATTACTTCCACTTGCAACATGGCTGCTGCCGCCCAGACCTCTATGGGAGAAGTTTAGTCCCTGACTAAAATAAGTTTTTTTTTGTTTGTTTGTTTCCACGTTTTATTTTCTCGCCACACGTCGGTATTTATTGAATACATCGTCTTTGGAGCTATAACTGCGCAGAGAGAGACGCACGCACGCACGCAAGGGCGACTGAAATCCACCGCCTGTGATTATTACAGGACTTCACCTTAATCTACGGACTGGTTACGTGTAACATCAGATCCTTGATCTCTTCAGCACATCTCATCTCGGCTCTCCGTCTTTATTGGCGAGTCAAACATGCATTTTTCCATTCCTGAGACCGAGGTCCGCTCCGGGGAAAGCGGATCCACATACGTGGTAAGTGCTTTATTGGTTCAGCGCTAACTTTGGGGAGTGGGCTGCCTGTCATTTCCTGCCAACACTGTGTTAGAAAGACATCAAACTAATAATACAGGAGTTTTCTTTCCCTTCATGTAACCTCTCCGGTCTGCATCCCCGTGAGCTGTTGAAATCCGAATAATAATAAAAAAAAAAACCCTAAGCGTTCTCTTTATATTACTTGCCAAGTCACATGAAGTAATTATGACCTGGTTATACAGCACCATTCCCTGTGTGGAACACCAAACGGCTGCGAAGGTTAATAACGTGAACCTGTGGAAAGGGTCCTGTCATTCTCCTCACTTTGGAGTTGTAGAATGTCATGCGTAAGATTTCCTTTTATATGCCGCCGTTTTAAGAGGAACTGGAAAGAGTGAATAAATCCTCTATGGGTGTGTATTGGTTTGGATGCTACAAGAATGTCTACGCCTTTTTGTGTCCTGAAGCAAAACAAAGTAAGATTTGGCAAACAGATAGGCATTTATAGTGTGTGTATGTGTGTGTGTGTGTGTGTGTGTGTGTGTGTGTGTTTGCCACTTTGAGCCTCTGGCACTCTTTAAACAAGGCTTTACCTCAGGAAAGATTTCACCTCAAGCTCCTGCGGTTCACTCCCTGTATGGTTTGTGGAACTAGCTGTCTTGACTAACAAGACCCAACTTTATAAGGTGTATGTATGTATGTATGTATGTATGTATGTATGTATGTATGTATGTATGTATGTATATATATATATATATATATATATATATATATATATATATATATATATATATATATATATATATATAATAGCTTATATATACATATACACACACACATACACACACACACACACACACACACACACACCATGTAGGGGGCTTCTTTTGGGTTTTGGGCAACTGTATCAACGGGTTTAAGAGAAGTGGATGGAATTTGTATTAGTAGGAGTAGAATTGAATGACGAGGCCGGATTTTTTTTTCGGAGACAGACGTATCATGAATTGAACCCATATCTGAGATTTATTCCCCCTTGTACAACAGAAAGATTTGAGCCTAAGTTGTAATAAACATAAATGAGGTGCAGCGTTAGTCAAATGGAATACAAACACGCATTTTGACGTACACTAAAAGACAGAAAGATGGAAGTGTGTGTGTGTGTGTGTGTGTGGGTGCACCCTGCATTATTCCCATTATAGCATCAGTGCAATCTTGATATTATGCAAATCGTCAAGCTGTTGATGTTCGAGTTAAGCCTCCAGTCTAACATCATGACCCGTTGTCACTAGCAACTTTCAAGCTGTGAGCCTGAGAACATTGTGTTCAAATTATTCATTTAGATTCAATTTTATTGTCAGCCAAACGGTTTGGGGGGGGGGAGCGGGAAAACACATTCGATGTTCAAACGGAATGTTATGAATAGTGTAAATGGAACATAAGGCAGAGAAACATAAGAAGTGCAAATGGTATGATGTGTAAATGAGAGAATCAGGAGACTTGTGTGCTCCATCTTTTGAAGAAGTTTAAACGCTGAACACTTGTTGATGTAGATCAAAACTCTAAAGGCTGTGCTTAAGGGTCTGTGTGTGATTTCTGGGCTTTATAAAGCTGCTTGGGAGCGGTACACAAGGCTTACACAGATCTATGAAAGTCATTGAGGTCAAATCGGCTCCATGTATGTCATGGACTATGAGAGTTCGTGGACTTCTAGTGTTTCTTAAAATGGACATGTGGGCAACAGTGTTGTTTGCTTCGTCTTTTCTCGGAGTAATTTACAGCAGCCCAAATTTTATCCAGGTGCAGCTTGTGTGGAATGTGTAACGGAAACGGAGCCAAAATTCCTACCGAGTACATTTGCAGGATTCAGTTTCCAGTTATTTTTTTTTCGCTTTCTTTGCCGTTCTCATTTGGGCAGCTTTCTTTGTGTGCTTAATTAACGTTGTCTTCATTTGGATGTGGATGAAACATTAATGTCTTGCTTTGCTGGCAGAGTCTGGAGGGGAAAAAAGGAAGGCTTTGCGCTCTAAATTTCACACTTCCTGTTCATATGAAATATTTTTTTTTTGATGACCTCTCTCACTTCCTGGATAAACAAGGGCACGCTTTTCCGCTCTTTTTGTGTGGATTCGGCACAAAAATAATGTTCCTTTGTAAGGAGTGCATGAACAGTCAAGTCAAGACTCTTACAGCCAGGGTGCTGCTTGAGAGTCATATTAAGTCTAAAAAATATACATTTAATATACAGTTTAAAACGAAATGTTTGTTTATTAATGTGCTTGTTTACTG
Source organism: Kryptopterus vitreolus (assembly GCA_030449085.1). Lineage (NCBI taxonomy): Eukaryota > Metazoa > Chordata > Actinopteri > Siluriformes > Siluridae > Kryptopterus > Kryptopterus vitreolus. The sequence goes on from JACRUU010000007.1 coordinate 23,228,269, forward strand.
GATAGTAGAATATCCTTAGTTTTTTTTTGTTTTTGACTTTCGCACCGTGGGGACGTGGCGGTCTGAAAATGTCAATCAAAATGAGCAAAACCTTCTCAAAAGAATTGTTTTTTTTTTGCGTTCATACGTGTATAACACTGTTAGAGAACTGAGCTGGAGGAGGTGGATGTTGACCTACGAGTTGGCAATCTTTAATATAATAGCTTAATTATAAGCTTTTAATATAAAAACAAGTTAATATTTAATAGTGTTGCAGAGTTATGGATAAAATGATATATTTTGAAAAATAGAATTAAGTGAAGTGAATAATGGCATAGAGAATAGTGAAATCCAATACCAATCTTGGCGGTTTGTCACTTTTTAAAAATGAAAGCAAGTTTGTGACATTTGTAACTCCGATATACAAAAGGTCAGATACAGCTTGCGGTTTCTCCTTCCTCTAAAGAACATGTTTAGACTGCACGCTCATGTTTTTGATCGAACATGAATCATCTGGTTTTACACACACTTATGGAGTCCATGCCAGCTTGTGTGTGAACTGTCATTAAAGCAAAAAAAACAAACAAAAAAAAAAGTAGTTTCACAAAATACAAAGCTCTTTTCAAATGCACTCAAGTTACTACAGAGTGTGTATGTATGTGCGTGTGTATATGTATGTATCTATGTGTGTATATATTATATATATATTTTATAGATATTTATCTTTACTCTATATATCTCTATATATATCTATATATATATATATATATATATATATATATATATATTCTATATATATAAAATTTAAAAGTCAAAATTTGTATTGGACAAATAAATAATGCAAAAGAGAATTTTCTCTAGTGGCTAGTGTAAGGTTGGGTATCATTTTGATAATTTCCCGGTTTCTATTCCCAACGGTGACCCGGCCGAGGATGCTTAGTCATGTTGTTCGTGACACCTTGCTTTCAACATGTTAGATTATTACAATAATTACACTTATCTTTGTCTTCGGTTTTTATAAAGTGATCACACTTTCAACACTTTTAAACGTCCAACTGATGTTTAGATGACTACATAAGGTCCTGGCAGATTGGACGAGTGGAAGGTCCTGGCAGATTGTGAGGTGAAGAAAAATAAAATAAATAAATGCACCCAAGAATCGATAAGAATTTAAAAGTGTCCGATTCCAGAATCTGAATTGATTTTTGTTTCCCAATCCTAAGTGAGTATACATTGACCAAGTACTGATTAAGTGTTTTTCTTTTAATAAACCGTCTACAGGCTCTAAATTACACACTATGGACAAATGTATCGGGACACCTGACTTTTTCAGCCATATGTGGTTCTTCTCCAAACAGTGTTTGTGTGAAACAAACATGTAGAATGTCCTGCCATGTGCTAGCATTACGTTTTCCCTTCACACAAACTAGGAGACCCAATTCCTGCCCCATGTGCACACAGTGAGCTCCAAGAACATGTAGTTCACATGGATTGGAGTAGAAAATCATAAGTGGCTTGCTATAGAGCTCCGTACTCGACCTTGTTGCAGAGATGAATTGGAGTGCTGACTGCACCCCAGGCGTCCTCACCATATATCAGTATAGCTGACTTTACCAACACCCTTGTGGCTGAATGAGTACATGGTTTCACACAAATACACTCCAATCTATTGGAACACCTTCCCGGACGAATGGAGGTTGTTATAACGCCAAATGGGGACGAAATGTGGAATAAGATGTTCAAAAAGCACATCGGAATGTTATACATTTTAAAAGCCACCTCTGGTGCAGTCTGAATGTGCTTGTTTGACATTTATTAATATTCAGGCTCTCTTCCTCATTTTTTTTCTCCCCCAGTTACACTTAGTCACTGGAAAGGAAATTGTTTTTTTCACACCCCCCCGCCGCTGTGTTTAAAGTTGCGTCTGCTATTGGAGCAACTGAAGAATTGATATCAGGTGAATAAAGGTATCCTGTATTTCTAATAGGGGGATGATTTTGGCAGGAATACGCGATCACCGATGATCTAAAATGGGAGAGAAAAATGCACACAGATTCCAATCCGTTTGTTCTTGCTATTACAGCAGAAAAGGAAGGGCAATTACCAGTCACCACTCGTTGTGTGTATTGGCATGGGTGCAGTGTTGAGCCGGAGCTATTCTCGGATATTCTCTCTTTTAAAAACCAGAGCCTCTTTCTTTTTTTTTTTTTTTTTTTTTTTTTTTTTTTTTTTTTAAAGGGTGAGATGGTTAGGGAACCTCTTCTCATGGTTTGTGGCTGTGTTTGT
>JACRUU010000007.1:23233033-23238033 GCA_030449085.1 Kryptopterus vitreolus
TGTGTCTTCCAAGTGACTTTAATACGGAGGTCATGGGCCACATAAATGCTGATGCAGTGGACCCTGGTTCCTCCTATTAGGCGTAGCACAATGAATAAGATGCATATTTAGTGCTGGGTGCAAACCTATTGACTGGGGCAGACTGAGCAAATGGGGTTAAGGGCCTTGCTCAAGTATATAAAAAGGGATGTAACGGTTCGGGATGTACTTCAGTTTTTGTCACGGTTCAATTGGGAAGGGGAAGAATAAAACAAAGACTTGAATAAAATTGAATTAATGGAAAAAAAATAAAGATATGTTCTAACTGTACACTAGTTACTTCAGCATATATTTACATTTACAGCAATTAGCAGGCCCCCTTATCCAGAGCAACGTACTAATAGTGCTTTAAGTCTCCATCTAATAGCATACTTTAGCAAATTTAGCATACTTCATTCATTCACTCCATAAACATGCGGAATTGTTTTTCATTTTTTAGGACATTTTTTTCCAATCTGGACATAAAACACTAAAGAATCCGTATCTCTAGTGAGAGTCCCAGCTGACACTTGCGCAATGCATTCGTTCGCATTTACATGATGCAAGAAACAAATCTTATTTTGGATGCAGAGCGAGGGGACACTGTGCTTTTTTGTCTCGCATACCCCTTGCATTGCAGTGCATGTTTTCACGTTTAATAATAAAACAACATAATAACAAACATAAAGATTCCGATTTTATAATGTGTTTATCTCTGTCTGAGACAATGTCCACTGTTAAATACGCTGTACAAATAAAAGTGAATTGGACAATAAATTGGCCAGATACATGAGACTGGAAAAAGTGCGTGTTTATGGCAGTTGGGTGTAGTTGGGTATACAAATGTGTTATTTATCTGCAGAAATGTTCAGCATTTGTATGTAGTGCATAAAACTGGAATTCTAGAGTCTCATAGGGATTTCTTTGGAAAATCAAATATGGGGGGGGAAACTCTTATACAAGTAGGGCAGCAAGGTCAGAATAAATCCATGTTGAATGCCCTAAAAAAAGTTATGTACTATTGACATGTTTATGGCTGGTTTGAGACATCTAGTTTTTGTTCTTGTATGTTAATCTGCACTTTTAACTTCCTGTTTCATAGTTCCATCAGTTTTGTGCTTAAGGGTGTTTGCTGCATGGCTTTCACTATGTGGAAGGAAACTGTCTGCTGTATTAAATGCTTCAATGGTAACTGTGTGTGTCTTCCAAGTAACTTTAATACAGAGGTCATGGGCCACATAAATGCTGATGATACACACAGTTACCATTGAGTTAATATATATATATATATATATATATATATATATATATATATATATATATATATATATATATATATATATATATATATATATATATATATATATATATATAAAATCTGATTATGAATGTTTAAGGTTTATTGGGCTTTACTTTTTGGGACAGATTAAGAAAGAGTATGGAAACAACGTAGTGCCCGCCTTCCCCCCGAAAAAGATCTTCACTCTAACACCTGCAGAGGTGGAGCAGCGTAGAGAGCAGCTGGAGAAGTACATGCAAGCTGGTAAGTCCTTTTCTTAATCTTCTTTTTTCTTTCTTTCTTTCTTTCTTTGCCTCAATGTTGTTTGTGATTCACTTTTAATAATTTAGGTACTTGGGTGAATACCTGACCAATCCTGTAGAAAGCGGATTTTACCAATACTGATATTTAAGATGGATTGTGCTTGCCGGTAACTGATGAATAAACCGATATGTTTGTGAATCTGTTACTGGATCAAAAACAAACGAATGTAACACTCCATATAAAGTAGTAAATGAAAGACTGTCAAATGTAACAATTACTGTAAAATAGTCAATAAAATAAATATGAATCTATTTATTTCGGTAATAAATTCTATATAATAAATATTGTGTAGTTCTCTTCATGTAGTGCGTGGTCTCCGATGGGGCCAAGCAGCACGTAGTGCCAGTGGTTTGCCTCTAGAGGCCGCTCTTGTAGTGACAGGAGACCTTCCCAGCTGCTCCTGCAATGGATGCTACCCGGAAAAACTAGTTTCAGCAATTAACTATCAATTTCCATTTAATCGGCAAAACCGATTAATCGTTAATGGTTCAACCAAAAGGGGTTTAATGACGTTTGAGTGTCCCTGCCACACAAGCAAATAAACCCCAGTGTTTTAGTGGGTCAGAGCGCCGCTAGGTTTAATGTTGTACAGAAATACCTTTCCGATGCCGTTTGTAGCCTGACTGTAGGGACCGTTGGTCCTAATCATTGGTTTAGGCTAGCCAGGGGTGACATTCTCTGCATGTAAAGGCAAATCACTAGAGCATGGCAGCACCATGAGTCGTTTGTTCTAATCCATTTCAGTCCTGGCACATGCATCCGAACAAGCTAAGCCTTGTCGAGCTTATTTGCTCATAGTCTGAGAGCACACAGACTGTTCTTGGCTGGCCACTTGCAGCGTTACATCATGGTTTAAAGCGGTTATGGAAAATGAACCACAGCGCTCACAAAGTCTTTTCACAGAGCGCACATTTTTTTTTGTTTGTTTACACAAATACGACGTGTGCCTTTGAGGGCCGCTAATGGCCAAAGTGCTATAAATGAGGAAGCGTTTAGGGTCGCTTGGTTCCATTCAAAACTTTTCATAGGGCATTCATTTAAAAAAAAAAATCTTATTTTGATGAACACAAGGATCTATTTGGAGGTACAACAACATGCATGTGATCTTGTCCCTCTCGCTCTCTTCTCTCTCTCTCTCTCTCTCTCCCTCCTCCCTCCCTTCTCTCTCTCTCTCTCTGCTGATAGTTTAATCCTTTCTCTCTCTCTCCTCCTCCTTTCCTCTCTCCTCTCTCTCTCCCTGCATCCATCTCTCTCTCTTTTTCTCTCTCCCTCTTTCTCTCTCTTCCTTTCTCTCTCTCTCTCTCCTCTCCCTTTCTCTCTGAAAATCCCTTTTCCCTTTCTCTCTCTCTCTTCTCTCTTATTTTGATGAACACTATAGGATCTATTTGGAGGTACAACAACATGCATGTGATGCTGATAGTTTAATGGAACCATATAATCCATCTATCAGTCTATGTATCCATCTCTCTCTCTATATATATATTTGAAATGTACAAAAATTTAATATTAAAAGTACATTTTCCAATTTGTAACAGACATTAAAAAAAAAACAAGTTTATTAGAGGGAGAGATTTTGAATGAAATTTATGTATTTAATATATTTAATATATTTAATTTAATATATTACGATTCCATACATAAATACAACTCTGCTATAAATTATGAATAATGATAAAGGGGGGAAAATCCCAATTATATTAGAATTATGAGACAAGTATATGTTTTCTACTTAAGTGACTTCTCTGGAACTTCTCATAGTGTTTTGCTACAAGATGAACCCGTTAATGAGCATCTTTAAAACAATGCAACAGAGCTTTAGATGTTACATATATCATGACACTTATTTTCTTTCTTTTTCTCTCTCCTCTTTCACAGTGCGTCAGGATCCTCTGCTGGGAGCCAGCGAAATGTTCAACAGCTTTTTACGAAAAGCTCAACAGGTAACAAACTGTCATTTTGTTCGTGAACGCTTTTCAACGCCTCATGTTTGTGGGGGTGTGTGTGTGTGTGTGTGTGTGTGTGTGTGTGTGTGTGTGTGTGTGTGTGTGAATAGGAGGTATTTGCAAGGCACTCCATTGAACACTTTAGTTTCCTCTTGTTCCTTTAGAGCCTCTTTGTACCGTTTGTTCGAGGTCACATGCGGGTTGTTTTGAGCCGGTTTTCCTGTGCTGGTTAGCGAGTGTGTATGCGCAACAGAATGAGCGATTACTCAGACTTTCATTTGGTTCTGGTGAACGGCGGCTGTTTTAACACCCTCCCACGTTAGCAGCAGCGACAGTAAGCTGCAATATCCAGCTCTGGTCTCATTGCGGTTCTCATTGTGGCGTCCGGGGATCCGGGTTAGACGTTATAATGTGTACACATAAGATTTTAATCAGTGTTTAATATAAACACCGCAATACAAAATTCGTAGACATTGATATATTATGTACATTTTATTTAATGATTTGTCAATGTAATATATACTGCGCAAAAAAATAAAGGCAACACTTTCCTGTTGTTTTTCTAACAAAGTGTTCCCTTTATTTATTTTTTAGCGCAGGGTTTGTTTATGTCTATTTTAAACTTCTTCTTTTGGAGACCTTCAGAATCTCCAGCATGCAGTTTGATATCCGGCATTCCTTTCTCCTCTTCCCTTTCATCCTCTTTTCCAAAGCTCGATATATTTCTCAGGCGTCTGATGCGTCTCTCTCTCTCCGACGTTAAGCCCGGTTATCTGCGTTTTGGGGGGGTTTTCATCTGCAGCTTTTCAAAGCCGTGCTGTTCGAACACCTGCTGTTTTCCCTTTGCCACAGGAGACGCAACAGATCCCCACTGAAGAGGTCCAGCTGGAGGTGCACTTATCCAACAGCCAGAAGGTCAAAGTCAACATTTTGACGTCAGACCAGACTGAAGATGTCCTTGAGGTAAAGACACGCTGCGCAGAGAACCGGATCCAGGACGGCTCGTGTAGTCTTAAGATCGTGGTAGTATTTGAAGCGTATTAGCATTTAATGTTAGTCGTAAGACATTTTCAGCACAAACGTGCGCCGTTTATCAAATAAACACCCATGCGGATACGTTCAAAAGCTATCAGTTTCAGTGCATTGCTTCATGCCTTCAGGGAGAAAAATGTCTTTTGGACGGAAACAGTGCTCCAAGTTAGTTGTTTGCACAAAAGGATTATTGCCGAGAGCTTCTCGCCAAGTCCACAATCCAGAAAAACAAGATTAATTTCTAGGAGCTTCATGTTTTCAGACCCCTTTTTTTCCCTTTTCTCCCCCTCTCCCGCCTTCCTTTATTTATCTTCCAAAAGGTGGAGACGCAAAGCATTTTATATATATATAAGAATGCATTATACTTCCCTGTTTGCTCGAACTATTTGTTATAATGCAGATTC
>JACRUU010000007.1:23243033-23265533 GCA_030449085.1 Kryptopterus vitreolus
TTTGCCAGATATGGAGGGGGGAAAAAAAAAACACATTCTCAGTTGGAACCCAAGGCAGCTGAAGTCTGATCAGTCGCAGCGTATGGGATGTGAAAAGTGAAGCAGAACTGTAACAGATTATAAGCAGACACACTTTGGTATCCAGATGATGAAGTAAAAAAGGAAAGGTGGGGGAAGGAGGGAGGGGTTGTGCTGCCATATTGAGCAGTAAGTAAAAGTAAAGCGAGTAAACATCCGCTGAAGCGGATTTTGGTCCAGGAAATCCAATTATTTCATAGCGGGGGAAACCTGTTTAGTGTTATTGCGCTCTCTCTCTCTCTCTCTCTCTCTCTCTCTCTCTCTCTCTCTCTCTCTCTCTCTCTCTCTATGGCGTTATTGGAATTGAATTGAGTATTTCTATCCCTCGGTTCCTCTCTTCTGATCTCTGGAGAGAGAGAGGCGAACCCTAAACACCTGCATTGTCTGCCGTTTCTTACCTCCTCTTCTTACCAACTAATAAACCTGTCTAGATGGATTTCCCGCCATCTTTCATCTTAGCGTCGGAATGTCCTCGTGCCCTCCCTCATATGTGTCTCTGTGTTCTCTCCCACTGCAACGCAGTCGTGCGAAAGCTGCAGGAGTTCGAGCTGCCCTACGTATCGGTCACCAGCTTGCGCAATCCCGACTACCACATCGTCCTCCGCAAAAGGTACACAACACGCCACGTTTACTCGCCTCGCCTCACTTCACTTTTGATCCTGGGTTTTTTCTCAGGGTGAGGTTTTCCTCATACGCCTCTGCAGAGTACTTTTCAAATCCAGCCCTTTTCAAAAAGGATTCGAGTTTCACCAATGACGTCTGTCCGTCAGAAACGGCGTTAATGCATTACAAATTGTTCAAATCAAAGTTGTCGTGTCGTTCCAAGTTATCTCCGTTTCTAAATATTGATGTTGGATTAGATATTGTTACTCGGACACTTTGGCCTATTTGGAAGGCTTGTTGTGAAATAGGTTTACTTATTTCCTTTTACCATTTCAGAGCTCTCTCTCTCTCTCACACACACCCTCACCCAACCCTTCACAGAGAGCCGTGCTGTTCATAAAAGGAACAAGAGCCAGCTCTTTTCCCCCCCTTCCTGTTTAATTGTGGCCCAGTCTGGTCGGCCAGAATGTTTGTTTGTTTTTGTTTTTGTTGTAGTGCCAAATATCCAGTAATGTCTTAGTCTCCATTTTTGAAACATGCACATTTTCACCAGAAACTTGAGCTTTATTGTTGCTCTTGTATGTTTTTCCACCAAGTATTTTATATTACTTATCTAATATCGTTGTACCCAAACTTCACAGATTGGTATGTATCTCAGTTTTGAAGTCACAGTGTGGTTGCATTTTGGTAAGTTAAGGAAAGAAATGAAAAATGGAAAATCTCTTGGAGTGTTTTTTTTATTTATTTTTTTATTAAAATAAAAAAAAAAATCAAATTCAATTTCCTGCTTGGTTGAGTAATGACATATACAATAATCTGCGTTAATATTGAATATTTAATATTGAATTGAGTTTTACTTATTTCCTCATACTGTAACCAATGCCTTCATTCTAGCCTTCCTTCATTCACTCCCTAGATATGCGGAATTGTCAGGATTTCATCCTTTTAAGAGACGCTGTACATAAAATGTTCGCTAGTCTGTCGATTAAAAAAAAAAAAAACGGAAGTTGCCCACAAACTTCTCCACCACTTAAATACGTTTGTGAGGGATCTCTCAGAACAAAAAACGTCCGGTATGAATAGCTACCGCTCCCACTTTATTCACTCAGAATCATAACACCGTTCTTTTTCTGTCTCGTCTTTTTATCGACAGCTTGTTGGCAGCCTGTGACTCCGTATGCACAGCCTGGACAAACTAGGTGTTTATTGTGTGCTTGGAGTTCTCACTGCTGCATAGTTCGATTTATTGATCTTTTTCTGTTGCTCAATCTCGATTTTTTTTTTCTTTTCTTCACTATTAGAATGTATAAAGATAAATATAACAACCTACGCACTTTTTGTCCGTTAAACCTAAGTGTTATTTATGTTTTTCTCCAGTTACTGGGACTCTGCATATGACAGTGACGTAATGGAGGACAGCGTGGGTCTTAACTTGTTATACGCTCAGGTACGGTATATTTTTGGTATTTTGCCTCTGCGATGAGTGTTTTATCTTTTGATTCCTTTCGAAATGAAAATTTGATCTCGATTGTTTTTCCTATTTTTTTTTCCCCCCTTTTCTTTTTTTCCCTGAATAGTTAATATCCCTAATAGAAAATAATCCCTTATATTAAACAAAAAAGTCGAATTAGGACAAAGTACTGGAGGAAAAAGGAAACAATAGAAACATTGAAGGTTATATTTGTTCATTATACATAGGCTATAGAATTGATTCAGCCTGTTAAAAAAATCCAGATTTTATTTTTTTTGTAAATATGTAATTAAAAATCATGATTGACGCAAGTATCCTTTCAGCCGGTTTCGCATGCACGTGTTGTCCTCTGTGTATATGCACCATATACACAGCATCAGCGTTCGGCCACAGTTGAAGTAAACCTCGTCGTCTCTCTTTAGACGGTGTCTGACATTGAACGAGGCTGGATCCTTGCCAACAAAGACCAGCACCGACAGCTGAAATCACTGCAGGAGAAAGGCTCAAAGAAAGAGGTGAGAGCGCGGACACGTCCGATATCTCCGCCCCTCTATGGCTTTTCTGTTACCGCTCTGCGGTTATTTATTCGTTTTGCTTTTTTAATCCGTCTTGCTATTTTAAAGTTCATCAGATTGACTCAGACCCTGAAGTACTTCGGCTATATCAAGTTTGATCCCTGCGTCACGGATTTTCCCGAGAAAGGATGCCACGTCATCGTCAGCGCCGGCAACAACGAGCTCAACTTTCACGTGAAGCTGCCCAACAACCAGATGAAGGAAGGCAGCTTTAAAGTCACGCGCATGCGGTGCTGGCGAGTCACGTCCTCTGTAAGTGTCGGTATCGCGTTTATTCTTTAATCGTGCCTCGCTATTGTTCATCGCCTGGATGCCTTCCACATTCCATCGCTTAATGGAGATTTTATTATTAGGATTTATTTATTTTCCCCAAAATGGCCTTGATGCGAGGCATATGAAGTGGACCATCACGTTTTGCTATAATAATAATAATAATAATAGTAATAATAATAAAACACTTCCTCTAGGCAGCAGTGATGTAAATATTTCTATTTCTGAGAGTCTACATCAAAATAGGTGCTGGCTAACAGTACTTCTCTCCAGTGATCGCTCTCATTAAGGACGCACACCCACACAAGTATGCCATCCATCCATCTTAGTCCTGGCATTTAAGCAAACATCCGTCTGCCTCACTGCTGTGTAATATTTTCAACACAAACGCCTCTGCCTTCCAGTACCGCTTATTGGCACGTCCCTGTGGATTTTATTACTCAGCCATGTTTTATTTATTTATTTACTTCTTTTTCTTCCTAAACAAATTCTAGATTGTTAAACACACACAGGCGAACACGTCAGTTCCACTTGGGATTGATGGTGTATCTACGCAGAGCTGTTTTTGCTATATACATATACATTTACATATACAGACACACTGACCTCCCACACAGAGAGCTCGTCTCGCATTATTACTCTGGGGTTTCCAGAAAGGATGTGGAAACGCTTTTGTGTATTTTATTTTCTGCTCAGGCATTCCATTAGATGAAGGGGAGGCGAAAGACGCCGCAGCGTTCGCCCGCCGAATAATATATCTCTTGGGAGCCGAGCCATGTATCGCGAGGTGTTAAGAGTTTGTCTCGTGGGAAAAGGAGAAGCTGCAGTTATTTTATTTGTGTTTGTTTGTTTCTCTAAAGTGGTGGAAATCACGGTCGTGATTCAGGTGTAATGTCGGTTCTTCTTCCCTCTCTCTGTAGCAAGTCCCAGTGGCTAACGGCACGGCTAATCCCTGCACCTCTAGCAAGTGTGAGGTCAAACTGGAGCTGGCCTTTGAGTATCTGATGAGCAAAGACCGACTGCAGTGGGTCACCATTACAAGTCCACAGGTCAGAATCTCTCGTTTAAAAGTGATTGCGTTTCATTTTAGATTTTATTTTAGTACGTCCTTTTCAGGTTAGTATTCGCAACACAGACACACAAAGAATGGATTATTTACTTCGGGGGGAATATAAATAAATAATGGTACAGGTCATTCACTGATTTTGTCTAGTTTAAAAGAAGTTTCTAACACACTTTAGTTTTTTTTTTCTCTGATGTGAATGGTTTAATAATTAACATTTATTCTAATTTCAATTGATGTAATATTACTAAGTATAAGTATGGGACACCTGACGTTTCCAGCCATAAACGCTTACACACAAGGTTTGACCTCCGACCATCCAATCAGTAGCCCAGCGCCTTAACCACAGAGCTACACCCCTCCCACGATGATATTGCGAGAGGAGTAAATGCAGAGTGTTGTGTAATGGAGCAGTTCTGGGAAAGAATGCGTGTTTCAGTCCGGGTGTGTGGGTGGGATGCGCAGGCTCCTGTGACATTTCCCATGTGATTAATGCTGTAGCTGGGTCAAGCTGTTGGAAAAGTTATCGGGCAGACCGGTGCTGCACATTGTGCAGATGTTTTTCTAGCACTGAACCCTGTGACTGGATGCGAAGTGAAGGGAAAATGTTTAATTCTAACACACCTAAAGACATCCTTTATATCTGTATGTTTCCAGCTTTTGCAAGAATGTATGTCTCTAAATGTCACTGTTTGCCTAAATAGTGTACTCTGTTATGCATATACATAAAAAATGTGCTATATGAGTTTCTAGAATTTCCTGTTCAGAAATACTTCTAACTTTATACTATAGACATGGTTAGTAGCAAGCCACGATTTCTCTTTTTCTACTCGCATTTGTACACGCCATTATTTTCATTCTTTTGTCTTTTCTTGCTCCAAACAATGCAGATAAAGTTCATCTTATCTTATTAGCACAGCGATGTTTGGGTGAAATGCTGGCAGGAAAACCTAAAACAAACATGGTTTTGTTGGGATGCCTGTGCCGTACTATACAACTGAAAAACGAATTGCTAATACAGTATTGTATTGCTGTTCCGACCATGCGCCTTACCGCGGATGTCATTTCATCAAAACAGTTCAAAATAGCAACACGTGGAACAGCGCAGGAAACCGGGCAAAATCTGATACAGGGATGTTTGGCGTAATTCGGTTTTACGGCGAAGCCGGAACGAGTTTGAGTGGCACGCGCGCAAGAACATCAGCGATGGAGCTCAGACTAGAGACCTGCATGGGGCGCCTTTTTCTGTCCCGCTCCCGCAAAAATATTATTATTTTTATCTGCTCCCGCCCCCAATATTTTAGTTATGTCCCACTCCCGCAAAAATATCCGTCATTTTTTTCCCTCTCCCATAAAAAGATTTTGCCTCCCTCTTTTTTCCCATGCAAAAATAGCATAATAATTTGTATGTATGCATATGTATGTATGTATGTACACATATGTATGTATGTATGTACCATATGTATGTATGTATGTATGTATGTATATACATATATGTATGTATGTATGTATGTATGTATATATATATATATATATATATATATATATATAAATATATATATATATATATATTATATATATATATATATATATATGTATATGTATATATATATGTATCTATATATATATATATATAATATATATATAATATATATATATATATATATATACATATATATATATATATATATATATGTATGTATATATATATATATATATATATATATATGTATGTTATATATATATATATATATATATATATATATATATATATACTATTATATATATCATATATATAATGGTATGTGTATGTATGTATATATATTATGTATGTATGTATATATATATGTATGTATACATATATATATATATATATATATATATATATATATATATATATATATATATAAATATATATATATTACTTATGTATGTATGTTACATCTATTTTGTACACACACATACACGGTATGTATGTATGTATATATATAATATAGTATATAACATATACATATATATATATATATAATATATATATATATATATATATATATATATATATATATATATATATATGTATAATATATATATATACATGTACATTACATATACACACAACACATATATGTATATTCGAGCGAGCTATATATGTCTCTAGCTCAAACCCAAGAAAACGTCTCAACCAATCGGCAGCTTGCGCATGACGACAGTCAGAGAACCATTGAATCTCAATTCTACTCTTGGCTCTTGTGGGCCTCGTCCTCTTTCTGAAGATGATGATTCGTCTCGAAGGTTCCTGTTCCGACACGATCCGGTGTGAATGGCAGAATCTGCTAGACTCGTAAAGAAAGGCTTCCAGAACGTATTACAGAGCTGTATAAAACTAAAAAACTAAACAAAACAAGGGCTGCTTTTTCTCTGTTTTAAACTCATGTGGTTTGTTTGTTTTAGGCGATCATGATGAGCATCTGTCTCCAATCCATGGTGGACGAGCTGATGGTGAAGAAGTCTGGTGGAAGCATTAAGAAAGTCAGTGTCTCTGTTTTTGTTCCTGTGGTTCTTATGTAACCGCTCGTCTGCCTGCCAAACCTCCCATGAAATCCTTCTGGCTTGTTTGTTCTCGGTGCATCTCGGCGTAAACGTGAACACTATACAATCTCTAGCCATTATTAGCTTCCGATTATTCGACCTTGCATGATTAATGCGTGTTTGTATTTATTGCATTTGTATCCGCAAACACTAGAAACATTATTATCTTCTATTTCCTTTTCCGCAGTGTAGAGCTGAGATTACACACACACACACACACACACACACACACACACACACACACACACACACACACACGTGCGCGCACAAGATTTTGGCTTTGTGAAAGCACACCGTGTTCATCCCTGATTGTTCTAATTGTCTTATCAGTAGCGCTGGCGTAAACGGAGGCGCTCTTTAAGACGCTGTTTTATTATGTCTTCATCAGATGCAGAAGAAACGTCTAAACGGATCCATCCATCGATCCAACAGCCAGCAAGCCGTGAAATCTCCTCCACTGCTGGTAAGAAAGGCCATTAATTACAGCACGCTATTCCACGCTATTCCACTGTGTCCGAACACTGCCGCGTTTTTTTTAATCCGGGAACTTCTTTTCTCCAGGATTCTCCTGATGCAAATCGGGAACAAGTAGTGAAACTCTCGGTGAGGTTAATGATTTTAGTGTTTTTTTTTTGTTTTTTTAGCCTAATAACAAGCTGCTAAAACCCATACATCGTATTTATGCCTTTATAGACCAAGCTGAGTTCCGTCTCCCTGCGGGGGATCAGCGCATCGAACTCTGCTAACGATCTGAGCGGTGGCGATTTTCACGGAAACTATGCCTTCGAGGGCATCGGGGATGACGATCTGTGACGCTCCCCCCTCCTGAACCCAGCACAGGACAGCTGAGCCAAGCCGAGCAGGTTCGAGTAAAGGGAAACGCGTGCAAGAACTGTCTGTTGCCCCGCTGCATTTCCTCAAACAGTCCCGAACATTTAAAAACCACATTTTATTTTTATTTTTTTTTAAAGAATAAATGAAGGTCCTGCATCTAACGCTAGGTGTAACGCAACACGCACCGTGTGCAAAAATCCACATTGAAGATACACCGGCGAACCACGCTAAATAAATCCGATAAAAAACGATCGACGGCTGAGCGAAGTTTGCGCAGTAAATATGAATCGGATTCCTCCCAAATTCATTTCATCAGCCTCTGTTGAATCTCTGAATGAAAAAAAAAAACAAAAAACATGCTAAATTCAGTATTTTAAACACACTTGAAGCAAACACAAACACACACACACGCGGTTTCTTAGCTATTTCGTGCAACCATGAAAAAGAAGTGTGTGTGTGTGTGTGTGTGATAGAAATGCATTTATTGGCTGCGACATAAGCTGCTTCTGATGTAACCTCTACTGAATAGTACTTCCTCCTTTCCTTTTTAAAGAGACTCAAAGCTGTGCTTTCTCATCTTCTATGCTGTAACCAATGATTAAGCATTCAACCAGCTTCATGCCCTGAACGTATATCTAAAGAACACTGATCAGAAACATGAACAAACAGCTGCCTGGAACTCTCCATGGAGAATATATATATATATATATATATATATATATATATATATATATATATATATATATATATATATATATATATATATATATATATATATAATATATATATATATATATATATATATATTGGATCGGAGTCTGAATTCAGAAGGAATCGCCGGCGTTCATTTGAAGTGAGCCAACGTCTTGCCATTTACTCTTGTTGGTTTATTTGCCTGCCTTTATGGTAACGGAGGTTGTTAAGCGCTTTCCAAACTCATCACCCCTTTCTATGGAGCGCAAGGAAAATTGTTATACGGGTTCTGCAATGGAAACCTCATCCTAATCCTCACACGCCACACAGAGCCACAGTACAAGCTTTTTCTTTTTTCCCCTTTTTTAATAAATAGCCAACTCTTTGCCTTATAGTAGCCGCCTTACATTTCAAGCTCGTTCCGTTTTCAGTGTTCGTCAGGACGTACGCTCCGGTGTGAAATCCTAGTGAGTTCCGTTGGCGTTATACAGGCAGAACCACACGCACACGCGGAACCCATTGACTTTGCACATTATCAGACGGACAGACGGCGCGATTCGTCGCGGAAAACATTCGCAAACCATTCGCGCCCGGATTCGAAGTTTTCCCTTCTCTAGCTCTCACTTCTTTGCAACCGATATTTTTGTGAATAATTTTTTTTCTTTTTTTTCCTCTCTCTCTCTCCTCTTCATAAATGCCAAAATTCTAGTTTACTAAAGCATTTTGCACAAAAAAAAGAAAACAAATCATGGTAGTCACTTTTTTTCTAAATGTACATGCAAATAAAGTATTCATTTTACTAATATGTATTATTCTTAGCATATTCTAATCAAATGCAGTAGATCAACTATATCCAAGCTGTGTAAAATAAATAAATAAATAAAGAACATATCGCTGTTTACAAAACTGTAAAAAAAAATTAAGTAATGGAGTAGAAACTGAAAAACAGTGTTTACAAATTCCACATTTGAATTTCAATTCTTTATGCTCACTGACGTGTGTGTGATTTTTTTTTTTTTTTTTTTTTTTTTTGGAGACCATTTTGTGCTTTATACAATAAATCGTAGCAATCATCTCAGAGGACCAGGTGGGAATGTGTAGAGGCTTGTTGTGTGCTGGGGTTTTTATTGTTTGTTTGTTTTTTTTAATGTTCGCATGGCCAAATAGTCAATCTGATCGAATGAGGGCCTTCGTTCCACGTTTAACCAATACTATAGAAACAAGACTTACCCGAGTTTCGAGCAAGCGTAAAGAATGAATGCGTTTTCTGACCTACGAGTGTCCACTTTATTATGTTCACCAGCATATCTACAAAGGGGGGGCGGGGATTCATGGTATATATTATTAATGTCACACAGCAGTCTAGCAATTCGTTCAAAGCAATGTCATGGATTTCAATAAACGTAGGTGCCAAATCTCTGCATGTCCATGTGAGTGTGTCTTTCCTGTTCATTTTATTCTAGTCAATATATTGTGTGATATGTGCACTGCCCCGCCCCCTTCTGCACAGTTACCCCATTCTCTAAAACACCCTCTACACTCGGGGGCAAACTAGGGTCCGCGGACCACATACGGCCCGCTGAAGATTCGCACAGAATTATCCAAATCAAATCATGTCAAAATTATGACCATTTATTTGACCCTTTCCTGTAATACCCGACATTCCACCAGGTGGCGCTTTAAGAACGGTAATGCCTTTCGTAAGTTTTTTTTTTTTTTGTTTGTTTTTTTAATATATATTATTCATTCATTCATTCATCTTCTACCAAAATCTTCTACCGCTTTATCCGATCTTCCATCGGGTCACGGGGAGCCTGTGCCTATCTCAGGCGTCTATGGGCATTAAGGCAGGAATCATCCTGGATGGAATGCCAACCCATCACAGGGCGCACACACTCACATTCACACAAACATTCATACACTAGGGACAATTTTCCAAGGTGCCAATCAACCTATCATGCATGTTTTTGGACCGGGGGGAAACCGGAGAACCCGGAGAAAAAACCCCTAAGGCACGGGGAGAACATGCAAACTCCACACACACATGACCGAGATGGGAATCGAACCCGGATCCTGGCGGTGTGAGGAGAACGTGCTAACCACTAAGCCACCGTGCCATATATATTATAATATACATTATAATTTAATATACATCTGGTGCTGGCCTGGCCCGTCTTTGAAATTTTAAAAGCCAGTGTATCTCCCTGTGTGAAAGTGGACAGCAAAGGGAAATATCGGATTCCTGTAACAAAACTGAAAGAATATCATCGCTCCGCCGTACACATCTATAAACACGCGTTCCCAAAAAGGAAACCATTTTAGACTCTTCCACTACTGTCTACAATCCCTGCTCAATCTGGTAGTCGTTACATTCCGACGAGGGGGAAGATACGGCACCCACCAACACCCCCCCGTCCCCCTATTATTTCATCATATGTCATTATACACAGGTCTCACCACAGACGACTTTATTCCAGGATATTTAAGGCAATTATGAAACGACTGCATAATTACAAGAGAGCACTTGAAGCACCACACGGCGAAAGGAATCCGTCTCGATCATTTCTTGGCAACCTGAAGGTTAGAAACTGCATATGGAATTCGTGGTCCCTCTTCCCCCCCCCCTTTTTTAAATGTAATGCCACACGTAGCAAACGCATGCCGAACATTCTATTAAACGGATTTTTTTTTTTAAAAACAACAAAAAAAACACACAAAAAAAAACAAGTGCTTGACGTAACTCTGGACATTCTAATGTTTACTACGCACTATTTGAACAATCAGACGAGGTGTTTTTTTTTTTTTTTTTTTTTTCCTTTTCTCACAGTTAAGACGTACAACCAAAGGAGCAGTGGTTAGGACACAGTTTTGGCACTGTAAAGGGATGTAGTGTAGGTCTGTCTTCGTTGTGTGTTTATTTATTTATTTATTTATTTATTTTCGAGCAGCAAAGGCCTCAGTGAACCCGACAGAACGGCTCCTGTGGCACTGCAGATCCACGAACAACATCCGTGCAAGATATACGATGGAGGAGAAATCGGATTTCCCCCTAGGTAGCATTAGAAAACGTTTGTATGGCACTGATGAAGCGAGGGCGCTCCGATCCGGAGTACGTGTACGCAAAGGTAATAAAAAGTTCCAATCTTGTGCACACGTCTTTAGCAGCATGGACCTATTTAAGATAATAACGACACACACGAAACATAACTATGCTGGTACTGTAACACTGCGTGACTCGACGCGTAGCTACGGCGACTACTCCTCCTCTTCCTCTTCGTCGATCTCGGCCTCTTCCTCGTTAGCGGGCAGCGGCGCTTTGTCCCACTCGTCCGATCCCGGCACGTGTTTCTTCTGGTGCCGCTTGTAGTTGTCCCAGTGGCCTGTGGTGTACGTGCACGTGTTGCACTTGTGCGGCTTCTCGCCCGTGTGCCGCAGCATGTGCCTCTTCAGGTTCATGCTCTGGTTACAGCTGTAGCTGCACACGCTGCACTGGAAAGGTTTGGCGCCCGAGTGGACCCGCTGGTGCCGCTTCAGGTTGGCCAGGTTGCCGCAGGCGTAGTCGCACAGGTGGCACTTGTACGGCTTCTCGCCCGTGTGCACGCGGTGGTGCCGCTTCAGGTTGTCGAAGTGGGCCGACGCGTACGGGCATTGGGGGCACTTGTAGGGTTTCTCGCCGCTGTGCGTCTTCATGTGGCGCGCCAGGTGGTTGGGGTAGTGCGTGAGGAAAGGGCACGCGGCGCAGGTGTACACCCGGTCCCCGCGGTGGCCCCGCTCGCCCGCGCCGCCCGCCGCGTCTTTCGTCAGCATCTCCAGGGTGCACTTGGCGCAGATCTGAGCCGACGAGCCGTCTTCGCCGTCCAGCACCAGGCCGCACAGCCTGCACGTGAAAGGGAAGAGCAGCGGGGGCAGGACGCCAGGCTGTGCCCGGGGACACGACTGCTGCTCCGACTTCAGCCTCGCGAAAGCCTTCAGGTAGCTGCCGTCGCTGCCGATGCTCACGTTCCCTTTCATTTCCGACGACTGAAGCACTGAAAAGGAACATCATTTGAAAGTAGAATATTTGATAAGGCTTTGAAACAAGCTGAAATATACTAAATATAAAATATTAAAATATTTCATTCATATTACTAAATATAAACATTACATCATAAATCTCAAAACACAATACAAGTGGCTCGTCTGGGAGCGTTTGTGAGTTCACCACCACCACCACCACCAAGCTGCCACTAGTGGGCCCTTGAGCAAGGCCCTTAACACTCAGTTGCTCAATCTGTATGAAAATGAATACCTTTACGTGTTTGTTTGATATGTATGTGTATCTAAACTCATATTTGCAGTCATTAACCTCTCCTGAACTTTACCTCTAAAGCAAAATGATCCCTTCATTTAATAAAGAAAGAGAAATGCGTACCTTCCCTGGAGGCACGGGGCGCGTCCTCTTTTAGGGCCGGAATAGGCTCGGAATAGGCCTCCTTTAGGCTCGGGCAGCCAATGGGACCTCTTAGGCTGAGGCCGCTAATCATGCGCTGCGTATTCTGTGCAGGATTTGCGACGGTGTGCATGCTCGGGTGCGTGATCTGGCCTGGACCGATGGCAATGTGCATTCGCGGCTGGGCGTTCGGGTCGGAAATCGGGATGGTGTGCATGCGCTGGTGCCTCTTCAGGTTGCCCAGGGAACTGCAGGCGAACGTGCAGTGCTCACATTTGTAGGGTTTTTCACCGGTGTGGATGCGCAGGTGGCGCTGCAGGTTGACCAGCTGCGCGGAGGCGTAGGAGCAGAGCGAGCAGCGGTACGGCTTCTCGCCGTTGTGCGTTTTCATGTGCCTTTTGACGTGGTTGGTGTAGCGCGACGAAAAGCCGCACAGAGGACACGAGTTCAGCTTCTGCTGGCCGTTCTCGAGTCCGGCTCCCTCTCCGTCTGCCCCTTTGAGCAACGACGGCACTCCTATATGGACGCTCCGGTCGCCGAGGCCGGGCCCGTCGCGCTTGGAGCAGCGCACGCACGAGTGCTCGTCCTCGTCCAGGAGCTGATCACAGCCCCTGCAGGACATGTAGAGGGGGAAGACGGGCTCAGATCTCGGGCCCTCGCGCTCGTTCGGAGCGTTGCGGAGGTCGGGGGTGTCGCTCTCCATGCTGAGGTGACTGAAGGAGGAGCTCTCTTCGTCACCCAGTTGAAAACTAGGCAGACTGATATTAGCTGTATGGGATCAGAACAAAATATGGGTTAGTCCGAGCTGTGACAAGATTGTGTTCCATCATAACCTAAATACACTTTTTTTAATGAGAAATCACTGTATAAAAAATACTTTATGAGAAAAAACACACGTAGAAGTGTTCGATACACGGGGAAAAAACAAAACAAAACAAAAAAAACGTTTTATACTCACACAGATAAAAGATCTTTGCAGGATCCCGAAACATGCACTGAAATACTGGAAGCAAAGAAAATGCCGCCTGCCTAGAACACGGCCCCCTCTCTCTCTTTCTCTCCGTCATGGAGCTCGATCCTCACACACACACGCGCACCGATGAAATGAGTGCGAGATTCCGAGTCGGCCTTTATATTGGGCTTGCGAGGAACCCTCGGTGGATGATTACCCAGCCTAATGATAATGATGATGACTATAATGGCTGTACTGATCATGATGAGGGGTTGATGATGATGATGATGATGATGATGATGATGATGATGATGAGGAGAAAGGCACAGAGTGGAGGAGGAGGAGATGATGATGATGATGATGATGATGATGATGATGTATAAATGCCTTCCTGTAATGGTGTCCTTGATGATGATGGCTGTCTTGATGACCCTTATAATGGCTGCACACTGCTCCTTTTCTGATTTGCCATTTTCACACTCTGCACTCTCTGACAGAATGCTGCACCCTTTCAGCGGTGTATGAAAATAAGTGTTCCCCCCCGACTCTAACGTACTCTGCCGTCTAAATCCTAACATGCCATTCAGAATTGTTTTTTTTGACCGAGAATGCAAATGGCAAAAAAAAAACAAAAAAAAAAAAAACATACCACCGAAAACCATATATAAAACTATATAATCCATATAAACCATATCCTCCTCCTACTCCTCTTCAGCATCATCATCATCATCATCTTAATGTTTTATCAGCATCTCTCATGCTTCCCTTTTGATTACAATAAAACAAAGAAACAAGAACTGACAATAGCGCTCACAAACAATTCATCTAACCAGAATCCAATTCTTCTCATCTGATACAAATCACTGCTTCCAAAACCATCCTCAAACTAACAATTGTGCACACAGGATAAGAAAGACTTTCCCTCGGAAATGATTAATGAGACACATTGGTAACAAAATCTTCATCACGACTCGAATATTTTGTTTCTACAATCCCCTTTGGAAACGCTAGAAGGCTGTGTTTCAGGTATACACATAGTGTACACACAAAAATCATCAAACCCCTTTGGGAAAAAAATAAATAAATAAAAATAAAAAAAACTGGAATAACAGGGTTGGAAACGTCGTCACTGCATTTCATTTTCACATTGCCACCTTTTGGTTTAATTAAAGCCATTAATCTTTTTGGATACGTCTGTTGTAGCTTTACACACAAAATAATTGTGAAACTTAATAGAATAGCCTTTATGTGTCACATATACACATTACAGAAATTCTGTCTTCGCATAGCCCAGCTGTTTTGTTTGGAAGTTGGGGTCAGAGCGCCGGATCAGCCATGATAAGGTTATGTGCCTTGCTCAAGGCCTCGAGAGTGTCAGCTGGGCGATACCGCTGCTTGAAACCCCCGATCTTCTGATCAGTATCCCAGAACATTAACCAACGGAGCCACACCATCCCCCTTTCTTTGTTTAGTGTAAATGGGCTGCTCTTTTCAAGCCTATTCACAGATTTACCATCAAATGAAAGTCAGGATGCAGACTTGGACTTTCACTTTACTAATCCTAATACATTACATTGGTGACATATTTAAGACTATTCTTGTCTTGAAGGTAAATGCCTTTTTTTTTTCTTGCGACAGATTATGACATTAAACTGTCACCCACAACCTCAACCTTAGTAGTGCAGTTTGACTGTTCCTCATCCAGATTTAATCCTCCTACATAGCTGTTTCTGTTCCACTTAATTAGCCTTTCAGGCATGTTTTTGCATAGTGCAAATGAGAGCAAGTGTGGCGCTTTTCCAGGAAAGGCTTCGTCTCTGCCACACTGCCATACAAGCCAGCTTTGTGTAAAGCTTGTGCGATAATAGTCACATGCACAGACAGGCCAATCCCAGCCATAAAGCCTTGGAAAGTCTATCAAAGGTGCCTTTGGATTATTGGTACTGTAGTTCCTCTGATCAATGTCTTACAACAGAAGGCAAATGTGCTTGCGGTAACCATATGCTTTGCACTTCTATACAGTACTCGGAGGTATAGCGAAAGCCTTTGGAATCATTTTATAGCCTTCTCTTAACTGCAACTTTATCCCAGAGGTCTTTTAAAAGCACTTTCCCCAAGCATGATGAATTCTTTACAGTGCCATGCACTACTAACAGAGGACTCTTCAAGAAACAGCTAAATCAACACCATTAGAACTCAAGCCAGGTGGCGCAATTTTTGATGTGGAAGTTGACCGGCATTTGGCCTTTATTCACAGGTCTTTGTTATTTACGGCAAATTTTAAAGCAAGCAAAAATATCGTAGAGTGTTAAAAAATCACAATTTTATTGCATTTACTTAAAAGATTTCTTATCGATTAGTGAATATTATGCATGATGAAAATAAGAAAATATTTTTTGTGAAAGTTTTCATTGAAATTTTCTTTCTCTCTCCAATTTATTCAGTTGAAATTATATACACATTGGTTATTGTTGATGCATGTAAACTGGAAAATGTTTTCCCACATTTTCAATTGAATCTTCTTTGAATACAATCGTGGTTCTAGAATTATTTTGGCTTGATCCTGGTCACGTTTCCCCTCTTCCTATGAGATTTCTGCACCCGGTATTTATATTCACATATGTTAAACAACGCAGTATCAGATCACCCAATTTTAAAGTGAGCAAATTATGTCAGCACATGTGGCTGACAGGTGTTTGTTATCTGTTAAACGGATTGTTTAAACCCTTATTAGCTCTGAATGTCAGCAATTGTTTTTTTTTTTAATCCTTCAGTTTCACTTGTGTACAGAGCACTGTTGTAATAAGCTTACATTAAGATAAAAGAGCTGACTCTGGCAGAAAACACCACAAGCTATTTTACAGCCGAGAAATCAGATCAGAAAAATCAGAGACAATGCTAAACAATGGGCAATAGAATCTGGAATGCCCTAAAAAGAAAGAAACCACTGGTTTATTTAGCAAAAGATGTTTCAGTCATAAAAAAAAAAATAAATCTCCTGACAGATATATCATGAAAGCTAAAAAGAAAACTCAACATCCAACGCTCAATGACAAAAAAAAAAAAGAAGCAGGAAACACGCCATATAATAAGATACAAAATCACCAGGTTGAAATCTAGTGTGAGGGGGAAAAAAAACAGATCCGCTCATGCTCAGAAACACAAGATGGATCAAATATGGTGGAGATGAGAGTCTTACTTCAAGATTGCATAGCTGCTTCCGGAATGAGCTCGCAGATTTCTTTCGTTGTGATTCACGCCACCCGCAACCAAATAAATTTACAGGAATGTTTAATTTTTCCAAACAATAAATATAGAGAATAGACTGGAAATGCATCACAATAAAATGAAACCAACAATCGTGGTAATGCAACTCAAACTCATGACCACTGGAGCTGAAGTCGAATGCCTTAACCACCAAACTACCACCTCATTCACAGGCTTGATGCAGTCAAAGCTTATCTATTTAAAAAGGTTCTAGGTTTAATGTCAATCATTAGGCCACAAGGCAACAGGACATGTTAAAGGTAAGTAAAACAATGGAAAAGTTTAACTTTAATGTATAATATATATTATAGATATAGATATATATATATATATATATTATATATATATACATTTTATTTTTTTTTTGTAGGAAAGTCTTTTTAGTTAACTGTAATTCCACACTTAGCCAGTAGGGAGAGATCAGCAGTATTAGTCAGGTTGAGCCACCTCTGTGACATCACAGTGCGATCGACACCTAAAAGCCAGAGTACCAGTAAGCTTCACGTCTCTTCTTCGCTCGCCCGGACTCTGCCAGAACGAACACATCAACTGCGCACAAGCAAACCCAGCTGCAGCAAGCAGAAGACGACCCCAGATTCCTCAATGGATTCAAGTCTTCACCAGCAGCACCCTTCAACCTCAACAACTGGCCATAATATATGCATATATATATGCATATATATATATATATATATATATATATATATATATATATATATATATATATATATATATATATATATATATATATATATATATATATATATATATTATATCAATGATGACTGACTAAAAGCAGTAGAATTACTTCCTATGTAAACGACCAAATTGGAAATCAGTGTCTGTGAGATTCCCTCAACATTCCCTTCATTCTCTACACACAGTGATTCGTCTCATCCTGCAGGTGAATGCATTCGAATAGGGATGGACCGTGTAATTAAATCAAGTTTACTGTCCCACAGTGCAGACTATTAACACAGGAGATTTGTGGCTACTCCAGCTGACCCAGGCTAAACTCCATGATCAGTTCTAGCGATGCCACACCAAGACCGAGACATGGGGCAACTTTCATAAGACATAGATACCAAAATTTAAACACTGCCTAGTTTTACATCAGAGAATGGCAAACCAGTTTCATATGACCGAAATATTCCATATAAATATTTTAAAGCATTACATGTACTTCACTGACCTGTCATAAAACTTGTTAGTTTTATGACAGGGAATGTTCTTCATAAGGTTTGCCTTTTAAGACAGACCTCATACTACCTCCCAGTAACACCAAATATGATTGCATATGAAGACGCATTGATTTGTTTCATCTGATGGCCACAGGCATCAGGGTACTGCCAGATTTGGACACCTGGCTCATGGTACACCAAAGTGCAGGCCATCTGGGACATGACTAGCCTTCCCTTTCAAATTGTGCAGAGAACACAGTAATATAGGGCTAAATTCACTATAAATTTTATATATATATATATATATATATATATATAGATATATATATATATATATATAGATATATATATATATATATATTATATACACACACACACACACACACACACACACACACACACACACACACACACACACACACACACACACACACACACACACACACACACACATCAGTGGTGGCCCCGTCAGGACCTGCAAGGCTTTCTCTGCTGGCCTAAGAAATATCTGAATCACAAACTGATATTACTTATATTTTGTCCATCAGTACTTATTCAATAATTCCAAATGGTCTATTCGCTTCCTTTCATATCCGCCTTAAGCAGATATCGTTGCTTTTCCGATGCTTGTGCAGCTTCCAAACATGTATTTTCATATTAAAGCTTTTAACCAATCACATTTCAGCCATCGTTTGTTGCCAGGCAGAGTCAAAGACAAAGAACTCTGCCTCAAGGTCTTCACAATATATTCTGCACAGAATTCAATATATTCTGCACCTCTAACACAGAATAAACGTTGATGAAACTGCTGCTTCAACCAATCAGATTTTGAGTTGGTTTCACCAGCGCTTTCTAGCAGGCGTATGACATCACAGTATTGAGAGCCGTTGATTGGATAGTCTAGATTGGGTCCAATTTAGGTATTTTTGTTGCCCCACAATGGCTGAAGGAGGAAAAAAAAACAGATTAAATGGCAGATTTACTTTCAAGGCTCTTTCACATTAGCAACTAGTTTTGAGGAAAGAGAGGAGGATGGATTTTGTTTACAAACAATCAGATTTTTTGGTGAGTAAAATACTGCGGTTTTCCTAAATAATATTGCAAATTTATTATTGATGTTTCTTATGTGGGTCACGGCTGGAGCTGCAGTAGAATACATGTAGTTCGGCCCTTGATTTTATTATTCATAACAGGCATTTATTGTGTCTACAGTAATGGCAATGGCCCTTTATACTGAATTTCTGCATATTAAGATGGCTAGTGAAGGCCTAGGAGTGAAATGCACGTCCGCTACTGATATATATACCGTAAATTCCGGACTATAAAGCGCACCTGGATATAAGCCGCATCTGCTCTATTTAAAAAAAAAACCAAAAAAATTCATAAATAAGCCGCACCTGCATACAAGCCGCATCCGCTTTTGAATGGTAAATGTACATGTATGTACCTAAATAGATCCTTTCCTAACCTGTATTTTAACACGGTGTAACGGTGGATGCTGCACAGAGACGCGGAGATCCGGAATTCATACAAAACAGGATTTATTACAATAAAGAACTCAGGAGATGCCGCTCATACGGAGCGGCCAGACAGGCTAGGGAGCCTTGCGCTCTGCGCGCCGTGGTACCGGGAGTACCGGAGACAAAGGTTAGGCATAAACATATATCGAGCGTCCGTGTCCGCGACACTAGGTATGTGCTACGAGCCCGGACGGGGATTGTAGAGTGAACCGGGCTTATATCGGGAAAGGGAACATCAACAACAACTTTGGCTGATTTGTGCGTGTGAATGTCTGTGTGTGTGTGTGTGTGTGTGTGTGTGTGTGTGTGTGTGTGTGTGTGTGCGTGTGTGTGTGTGTGCGCGTGTGTGTGTGCGCGGGTGTTGCGCGTGTGTGTGTGTGTGTGTGCGTGTGTGTGTGCGTGTGTGTGTGTGTATGTGTGTGTGTGCGTGGTGGTGGTGTGCGCGTGTGTGTGTGTGTAGTGTGTGTGTGCGTGTGTGGGGGGGGGTGGGGGGGGGGTGGGGGGGGGGCGTGTGTGGGGGTGGGGGGGGGGGGGGAGAGCAGGGGAGGAAAGAGAGAGAGAAAACTTTACTGATTAAAACGGGACAGAACGAAGAGAAAATAAGCGCTATTTACAGTCTTATTTATCTTCATTTCTCCTGTGTGTGAAATCACGTCACCTTAACCTTGTAAAGATAGAGTTTGTCCTCCTTCTATCCGCTTCTACCCACTTATATCTGCTAAAGAGGAACTAGCGCATTCTTCTTCTTTGCTTTTATTTTGTGTTAGTTTTGATTCTAATTCCGGTTAGAGCCCCTAGCGGTCTGGAAAAAATCTGCAGACTAGCCGCACCTTAGTATTAGCCGCATGGTTCAAAACCTAGGAAAAAAGTAGCGGCTTATAGTCCGAAATTTACGGTATATACAGACGTGGACAAAATTGTTGGTACCCTTTGGTCAATGAAAGAAAAAGTCACAATGGTCACAGAAATAACTTTAATCTGACAAAAGTAATAATAAATAAAAATTCTATAAATGTTAACCAATGAAAGTCAGACATTGTTTTTCAACCATGCTTCAACAGAATTATGTAAAAAAATAAACTCATGAAACAGGCATGGACAAAAATGATGGTACCCCTAACTTAATATTTTGTTGCGCAACCTTTTGAGGCAATCACTGCAATCAAACGCTTCCTGTAACTGTCAATGAGACATCTGCACCTCTCAGCAGGTATTTTGGCCCACTCCTCATGAGCAAACTGCTCCAGTTGTGTCCGGTTTGAAGGGTGCCTTTTCCAGACTGCATGTTTCAGCTCCTTCCAAAGATGCTCAATAGGATTGAGGTCAGGGCTCATAGACGGCCACTTTAGAATAGTCCAATTTTTTCCTCTTAGCCATTCTTGGGTGTTTTTAGCTGTGTGTTTTGGGTCATTGTCCTGTTGCAAGACCCATGACCTGCGACTGAGACCAAGCTTTCTGACACTGGCTAGTACATTTCTCTCTAGAATTCCTTGATAGTCTTGAGATTTCATTGTACCCTGCACAGATTCAAGACACCCTGTGCCAGACGCAGCAAAGCAGCCCCAGAACATAACAGAGCCTCCTCCATGTTTCACAGTAGGGACAGTGTTCTTTTCTTGATATGCTTCATTTTTTCGTCTGTGAACATACAGCTGATGTGCCTTGGCAAAAACTTCGATTTTTGTCTCATCTGTCCACAGGACATTCTCCCAGAAGCTTTGTGGCTTGTCAACATGTAGTTTGGCATATTCCAGTCTTGCTTTTTTATGATTCGTTTTCAACAATGGTGTCCTCCTTGGTCGTCTCCCATGTAGTCCACTTTGGCTCAAACAACGACGGATGGTGCGATCTGACACTGATGTTCCTTGAGCATGAAGTTCACCTTGAATCTCTTTAGAAGTCTTTCTAGGCTCTTTTGTTACCATTCGGATTATCCGTCTCTTAGATTTGTCATCAATTTTCCTCCTGCGGCCACGTCCAGGGAGGTTGGCTACAGTCCCATGGATCTTAAACTTCTGAATAATATGTGCAACTGTACTCACAGGAACATCTAGTTGCTTGGAGATGGTCTTATAGCCTTTACCTTTAACATGCTTGTCTATAATTTTCTTTCTGATCTCTTGAGACAGCTCTTTCCTTTGCTTCCTCTGGTCCATGTCGAGTGTGGTACACACCATATCACCAAACAACACAGTGATTACCTGGAGCCATATATATAGGCCCAATGGCTGATTACAAGGTTGTAGACACCTGTGATGCTAATTAGTGGACACACCTTCAATTAACATGTCCCTTTGGTCACATTATTTTCTGTGTTTTCTAGGGGTACCATCATTTTTGTCCATGCCTGTTTCATGAGTTTATTTTTTTACATAATTCTGTTGAAGCATGGTTGAAAAACAATGTCTGACTTTCATTGGTTAACATTTATAGAATTTTTATTTATTATTACTTTTGTCAGATTAAAGTTATTTCTGTGACCATTGTGACTTTTTCTTTCATTGACCAAAGGGTACCAACAATTTTGTCCACGTCTGTGTATATATATATATATATATATATGCACGGTGGCTTAGTGGTTAGCATGTTCGCCTCACACACCTCCAGGATCCGGGTTCGATTCCCGTCTCGGCCATGTGTGCCTCAGAGGGTTTTTTTTTCTCCGGGTTCTCCTGGTTTCCTCCCGGTCCAAAAACATGCACGGTAGGTTGATTGGCACCTTGGAAAATTGCCCCTAGTGTATATGTGATTGTGTGAATGTGTGTGTGTGTGTGTGCCCTGCCCTGCGATGGGTTGGCATTCCATCCAGGGTGTATCCTGCCTTAATGCCCATAGACGCCTGAGATAGGCACAGGCTCCCCGTGACCCAAGGGAAGATCGGAAATAGCGGTAGAGATGTTAGTTTCGGCGAAGATAGAAGATGAATGATATGATATATATATATATATATATATATATATATATATATATATATA